>JAQMYL010000012.1:5811663-5823470 GCA_030014365.1 Clarias pachynema | reverse complement strand
ACCATGCAGCGTATAATTATAGCAGGGATTGATTTATGGTCATCAAACCCTTGACCGTGGCGGTGCGAGGCAGCAGTTCTAACCGCTATGCTAACCCTAGAACATATTTCTAATCTAAATTAAAAGTGGAAATTCATCATCATGAGCATTGATTTGGAGCTTAACTTAACTTCCACAGGGTTTAAGATCAAACTGAGCCCCTCATTAGGTAGGATGGATCTCTAGTTTAATTAGGGCCCAAGAACTATGACATCATCCCTATGACATCATAGTGTGTGAAGGGCCCTCTTGTTCTTCTTAGGATTATTTTTTTATTTCCAGCATCCAAGGCTTTCTGGGGGTCTTAACATGCTCAAACAGTAATGAAAATCAGCACACACATTGGAATCTGCTGCCATTAGGACACCTGAGCGGCCGGGCCCTGATCATGGCATAGGGCCTTCACACGAGATTTTGCTGCATAACTCATACACACTTGCACATATACATGTGAAACGTGGTACATGTTTAGATCTCATTAAGCAGAACTACTTTAGCAAATTTGGTTATTTTGGGTTGTTTGCACCGAAATGGATTTTAATATCTCAAATGGACCTGCCTTGGCAACGACTTAAACTTATGCTGAAAAGTGGCTAATAACACCCCAAATGGGAGTTTGGGCCCAATCATTGTTGCTTTGCAAATATAATTTAACTACAAGTGACAGTAGCAAGGAAATACTCCCTGAAAAGATCTAAGAAAGAAACATAAAAAGGACTAAGAATGATACAAGATAGTGGAATTTATAAATCTACTCAGGTGTATGCCTTAAAGTGTGTTAAATAGTCTTCATGGCTAAAGTTTCAGCTGCAATCAGGGATGGACAAAATACACAAGTCCTGTACTTGGGTAAAAGTAGAGATACTCTAGGTAAAGTACAGTATGACTCAAATAAAGCTAGTTGAGTAAATATAATCACCAAAGTCATTGTTATAATAAAAAATCTCCTCTCTCTCTCTTTCTCTCTTTCTCCTTCCAGTCTGTGAACGAGCTGTTTTCGACCCTATATGCAACCATTTCCGTTTCTGATTTCAAACACCTGCTACGTGACTAAGCGCTTCATGGAGGGAAGTCAAATCACGCAGTTACACATGATAGCCAGCAGGTGGCTGGTCCTGCTTCAAATACTACACACCACTGTTATGTAATGCAACGACATGCAGAAATGTAACGATGTAGAAGGTTAATTTTTGCTGTAGGATGTACTGGAGTAAAAGTAAACAAGTATTCTTTAATAAAAACGACTTTGGTCAGGTACAGATACGCATGGAGCCCCTAAAGGGAGATTGAAGAGGGGGAAAAATTCGTTAAGTAAAAAAAAAAAAAGGGGGCGCAGATCTCACGAACTTTTTGCGAGATCTCGCGAACTTTTTGAAAAAAGGTTTTTTTCTAGCTTAATTTTTTTTCTTCCATCCATATCATGTTAGGCTATTTTTTTTTGCCTCGCATTATTATTTTTTTTTTACCTCGTATTTTTATTTTTTTTGCCTCACATTTCCCCCCCCCCTGGCATTTTTTTTTTCCAAGGTGGAATTTTTTTTTCCTCCAAAGTTAATTTTTTTCCACCCATGTCCCTTTAGGGTCTCCATAGGATACGTGAACTATGTACTTAAGTACAGTAAAAAAGTAGAAGTAATAAGTTACCTTCTTTTCTTAGTCTACAATTACCAAATATGATTATTTGCTCAGACATGGAAAAGACCAGGACACAAACTATTTTGTAGAAGGACACATCCTTTGTGTCTAGTCACAGTAAAAGAAGGCATGATACAAAGCTCAATCTCGGATGTACAGTACATGTGTCTTACATTACATCATCCACGTCATTTCAGCTACAAATTCAAACTATGGGAAGTTTAGCTAATAGGGTAAATAACTGAAAAGTCATTGGAGCTGTCCAAGATGGCTTCTACATAATGTTTTAGTGTTTGCGGGAGTTTTTTATTTTTTTTTTCTCGTTTAAAGATTACAGTGAGTGTAAGCCACATAGCAAGTATGAAAAGTTTTTGGGTGAGAAACTTCTCTTACATCTTATTTCAATGAACCTTGTAGCACTAGTGCAAAACCAGAGCAAAAAAAATCAGAGTTGAAAAAAACGTCTTGGCCGACTGAGTACATTTAAACAATTCTGCGAAAGTGATTTTGACACAAACACAAATGTTTTTCACTGGGTCTAAAAACCTATCATTCCACTAAAGATTGAAAGCCTTTGAGCGAGTTGGCTAACCTCAAGGACAGTTTAGAAGTTTTAAGATGTGTCTCTAAAGTGGTCTCGCTGTTCCTACCATCCTCTGCAAAACACGTGTCATTTATTACCTCACACACTGTTGACGCACAATGTGCCAGAACTCTGTGTGCCTGTTCGGGAAGATGGAGGATAAAAGAGCGTCATGCTTTATTACAGGCCTGTGGAAGGTCCTGTTTGTACAGCAGGCGGGTTTATTGCACTCTGAGAGGGTCATAACGCGAGGCGATTCTCCCTCCGTGGCCTCGACGCAGGTTTTTCTGCTCCTCTTTTCTTGACTTTGCAAACAGCTGAAGGTCTGTTATTATTCGGTGAGGTCAGACCTTTGGGCTGTCTGTCATTTTTGCTTCTTTGCCCGAGACCATGGAGAGGGAGAAGGCATGAGCGTGTGTGTGTAGTTACAGCAGCTTCTGAGGCTTTGGAAAGCTTTTACCACTGAACTGTGAAGCTTTCTGGGTGACTTGAAGTGCACACTTGGGGCAAAACAGCATTCCATCTCGAGCTATTTTTCACCAAGACTGAAATGTTTTGATGGTGTCCACCTGAAAGAAGATAATTTCCTGAATTCAAATCTTTGAAGTGTCTCCAGAGATGGCGATCTCAACCCATACCTCTAAACTTTTCCACATCCCATATTCTTCTGCTTTGGGAGATAAAATTATTGCTTTGTAAATAGCTTGAAATTGGTGCTTTCATGTGTGCTTCTTTATTTTCCACATCTCTGATGGAGTGTTTGAGGAATTCCTCATGAAATCACAGAAAGACAGGAGTCTGGACCGTGACTCGATGACATCACCTCTGGATATGTCAGTAGATCCCGTTCTGGTTTCCCCATTACTCATGAGTGAGACAATCCACGCAAAGCCGGATTTAACACACATATCAGAACTGGTGTTAAGTTCTGAAACGCCTGGATTAGTGATTATGCACCATCGCTGGAAGGCTACCGTGGCGGAATTCAGAATTTTTTCTTTATGAAAGAGACTAAAGAGTCTCCCGATAGTCTCACTGATCATGAGTTATGCGGTTACGTCTGGATCTGGTTTGATTTTATGGTTGAAACTAGGAGTCTGATTGATCACATGCAACATACATGGAGGAAAAGGCAGTAAAACCTGGCTCGCTGTGTTGCAGAGACCAAATGATTTACATTTACGTGTAGTCATTTCGCAGACGCTCTAATTCAGAGCGACTTAGGAAAGTTGCAAGCTTTAGAGAAGCTGTAAGGATTTAGAAACTGAAAAAAGAACTAGTGCTGACAGGAAAAAGTGCAAGCGAGCAACAAAATTGTTGAATGCTTTGTAGTGGAGATATTATGTACAGGAATATCTAAATATGTAGATACATGAAGGAAGACCAGAGAGTAGAGCTATGCAAGAAGATTTGTTGAAAACAACTAGAGCTTGTTTCACAATGTAGGTTTCTGTAGTCAGGAGACCTTTTGGATCACATGATCTGACACCACACAAAACATTGGGGTAGTTCTAGTCCTTCTTCCCATCCTACTGCTACCCGGACTTGCTCTTACAGGGCTCTCTTTTTTAACATCAGGATGAGCCAGCCTTTTATATACACAGGGGCCACATAGATGCCTGTTTAGTCTTTTATCATCTCAAGACTGGAATACTGTATATTGCTCCCTGAGGATTTGCCCCGTGCACCGTCTGACCCTTGTGACTGATCCATAATGCAGCTGCATGACTGTTCTTAATCTCCTCAAGTTCTCTGACATCATTCTATGGCTACGCTCTCTACACTGTTGTTGCCTGCAGTAGATTATAAAAACTGATGATTGCCTACAAAGCCAAAAATGAATCCCCAAACTACCTGAAGGTACATCATCCTTCCCTCTGCAGCAGGTTCCATACACGGCTCTAGCAAGGCTCAACCTGGCCCAGATGTGAAAACATTGGCCTACAAAGCCAAAAATGGACCTAGAACGACCTGAACGTACTGTATTTATCAACCTCCCATGTGCACCAGCCTCCATATGAGGCACAGCTCAACGCGGCTTAGATTTAAAACAATAATGCTTGTTTACAATGCCAAAAATGGACCCCCCCCTTCTACCTGAAGGTTCCTATGAAGCACTAGCAAGGCTTGAATAATAAAATAATAATTCTTGCTTCCATCCATCCATCTAGGAACCTCCACAGTCCAACTAGGGACCATTGTGGCCAATGGTTATTACCATTGTATTTATTCCCGTTTTTATGACAGTGGTAGGACCTCCATTCAACATTCACATGTGCATCCACACACTACAGGCAATTTGCAAACAACAATTAGCCTAATCAATAAGCTTTTGGGACGTAGGAGGAAACCCACCAAGCACAGGAAGGACATGCCAACTCCATGCACTCAGACTGAAAGTGGGAATCTAACACTGGAGGTACAAGGCGACAGTGCTAACCAATAAGTCACTGCGCCTAATTCTTGTTTACAAGGTCAGAAACAGACCCCCAAATTACCTGAAGGGACAGAGGCACTAGCAAGGCCTACAAAAAAGATTAGCTTTGGAAGTAAATGCCTTGTTTTTTAGTAATGCCTGTCTACAAAACAAAAACAGACCCAAAATTAACTGAAAGTACCGGTCTGTACCTGTATATGAGGCTCTAACAGGGCTCGACTTGGCCCAGATTTGAAACAATGATGCCTACAAAGCCAAAAATGCTCTCTAACAAGGTTTTACTTTGATTCTATTCTTAGACCCTGGCATAGTTGTACTTAAACAAGGATGTGTTTTTGATGGAGACTGCATGATGCTTTTGGAAGTCATGCAGGATCAGGGTGTAGGCTGTTAATGTAAATGCAGAATCTTGTAGTTGGGATGCTTAGAGGTGTTCACAGTAATATTCTTTGCCATGTGTCTTGAAAGAACTGTGAGGGTTTTGATAGTCAGGTCCAGTATAGGAAAGTCTTAGTTGCTAGTTTCAGATCGTATCTCCTCATTCAGGAAGAGAGCTGAGAAATCCGGTTAGATATGTCCTAAGAGACTTTGAGGTAAATTAAGGATTTTGTTTTGTTGTGTGTCATTAGCACAGCAGTGTTAGGAGAATCTATGAATTTTGACGATTGAGCCAATTGATTTAGGGTTTAGGAAGAATACAAACGGACCAAGAACACACCCCTGAGGAACTCTCGTAATGTGTTTCAACCAAATCTGTCAACACTACTGCACAGTATGTGTTAGGAAATATAATTATAACCCATCATAGATTAATCTTAATCTCTTTTCTGATATTATTGCTAATGATATAAAGCTTGATAATATTAGCAGATCTTCCAAAACTCTTTGTGATTCTGTAATAACGATTTGGGATCCGCTTTGGCACCAGATAAGAAGAGGAGCAATCAGGAAGTGTGTCACTTTCTCTGTGGTCCTGGTGGGTTTGGTAGGAAATTAAGCTAATCTGGTTGATCACTGCCAGTTCTCCCTGCTCACCAGACCATCAGCAGTGCTAATTGCAGTTACATCATAAAATCTACACAATCCTCCAACCTCCGGACCAGACCTGTGAAATCCAATCTTGAGTCCAAATCCTCCAAAAGCCCATGTCTCTAGTCCTCTGCTCCCCTTGATTTTTTTTCACTAAAGTTGCTTTTTTTTCAATCTTCACACCACATTTATACAATTTCTTTTCATACGTTTCTCACTTGCTTGCTGCCTGGCCCTGGGCTCTCAGATGGCCAGCGCATGATGGAATGTTAGTTTTGGATTCCGCAGTGAAAGGAGACTCTGTGAGAAAGCAGTCCTGCCCGGTTTATGACTGGCACACAGGCTTGCTGCTTTCTTTCTGTTTGTTCAGACCCTCTGTCTGTTTGCTTTTAGGCTGGTTTGTGTTAAGAAAATGAACTTTATGACTTTTCCAAACAGTAGCAGATTCTTAGCTGTTTGCTGGCTGCCCATCAAACAATGGGGCTTAGAAGTAAACAGGAAGTGGTGACGTGTATGCTTTATATGCTTTTAGGTCTTACTCAGGGTGACTGTAAACTTCTTCCTAAAATCATTGGAAGAACCTCATTGACATGTATGCAGGTATGCTGGTTACTTCTTGATAACTGTTTCAAACAAATGTTTTCTTCTCTTTTTTGTCAATTGCCAAAATCACCGACTAGCTGTACCTCCCCAGCCATACAACTGCTACAAAAGGGTGAAGGCTAGCACATGTTTCCTCTTATATATACAAGAACTTTTCAAACTGCTCCTCATGCCTTCAACCCAGAAAGCTCAGCCAGCTTTTCATTTTTGGACTGGCATGAAGCACTTTAGCATCATTGGTATTTAAATATCCTGATGACCAGGAGATAAGGAGAACATTTCCTCTTGTACCACAGTTATTTTTAGTGTAAAGAAAATTAGTGCCTTGCTTACCAGTGTAAAGTTAATCAGAAACGTTTGTGGTCATATGTGAATAATAAAACCATTAGAGATAGCAGGATTGGGGAAAAAAGAAAAAGAGCCACATGTGTGCTGCTAGCTAAGACTTCACCAGAATGGTTTTTAATGTATATCTTAAGTTTTTTAGTGTTACACTACTCACTTCTATAAGCTTCTCTGAACAATGCTGCGAAGTCTACATGTTTTGTCCAGTGATTTTAAAATCACTAACACCCAACTTCCCGGTCTCCACTTAGTCACGGTGTTTCCTGGTAGATGCAAGCTGGTCTGTTTTTGTTGTAGCCTCATTATTACAACCCTCACACGAAAACATCTGTGGCCTTTAAACAGTTAGTCACATTTTTTGGTATGTGTAAGTAAGCTCTTCTAAGTAGACCACGTTGAGTAATAAAACCTACGCATCTCACTAACCAGAGAGGACCATAACTTGGTTGATCAGTAGTTTTCCAAACATCTTTCAAAGAGCATAAATCAGACTTTACATGTTCATGGCCTGTACATAGCCCGTTTCATGCTCGCTGTATGGAAAATCCAAAAACGAGACTACATACTTTTGGATCCTTTCATTGAATGAAAAGTTTTAATGTTGCTCCTGGCTCTGAGCTAACTTCTTTACTTGGTATATTTGAGTTCTTATAATGTGTCTGCTGGCTGCACGGTCCTGTTCCTCTCGGCTCATTGAATGCTTGTTCAAAAAGCTCAGAGTGTGATGAGGGACGTCGAAGGCCATATCATCCTGCAAGCTGTAACATACCAAATCCCCCTGGACACGCTCTACTAATGTGCACAGAAAATGTGATTTATTATAGCAAAGCAGAAGAGTGCAGGCTTGGATGAGGTTTCATTTACAGTACAATGTTGATATTAAAGGTGGGGAAAGTGACTTTTAGGTCCAGGAAGCTTTTCTTTTTTTTTTTTTTGGTAATGTGCGGCAAAGTTTAATAATAAAAATGTCTGCTCAGGGTTCAACTCAGGTCTTGGTGATGTTCCAGACTGTGTAAGAAAGAGAAATACAGTATAATAGACCTACTTTATAATGGAGACCACCAGCATCCAACCTATCAGGTCATGGTGCTTGTCAGTTCAAAAAGAGTTGCCTCTTGTACTAGTGTACAGGATTTCTAGTCTAGTTACCCATTTGGGGATTTATTTGAATTTAATTTTGGGTTTTAAAACAAGAGGGTTCAGTTGTTGTCTACCAAAGCTACTGTATTTTTGGGAAGTGTAAGTCGTTAGGGTATCTGTGCATTGGTGGTTCAGTGGTAGACTTCTCAACATCCATGCAGAAGGCCTGGATTTATGTCCCAGCTACTGGGGTAACAGGGCAACATTAGTGCCAGTCCAAAGCCCAGATAAAAATGGGCGGGTAGCATCAGGAAGGACATCCATCGTAAAACCTGTAAGGGTTGGATGATCTGCTGTAGACACACCCTAACTGGAGAAACACCAGCAACAACAAATCTTTTGCGTATTCATGTGAGAGTTCATGCAAGGATAGAAAATGCCTTGGTTTACGAAAAAAATGTAATGTATACAATTGGTTCATTTACTTTAAATGTAGTAAATTAACTAATATTATGATTCTAATGTTACTTACATGTAACAGTAAGATTCCTTTACTCGAAACGAACCTTACAGATTTACCCTGAAACAAAACAACTGAACAAGGCTTGCATAGGTTAGGTAGTGGTTTGGTGTTTCCAAGCTTTCAAAATGATTTGTTGGATATTTCAACGTGACTCTCTACAGTAGTGGATTCAATCCCAGACTTTGAGGATACTACCCGACGCCCCCGTTCCTTTTTTTATGAGCCTCTGTACTTCTCTGAACTATTTCCAAAGGCAGTCCAACCGTAGCTAAGCTCACATCCTTGGAGTAGCTGATCCATCCACTTTGGGGCTTTTAATCATCCACATTTCAGCCATTTGTCTGTATTCAACCTTCCAGAAAATATGTGTGAACTCAACATCATGTTCTACTAGCAGGTGGAAATCTGTTCTATGGGAATAAAGAGAGCTTTGAGACTTGGCCTTTCTTTAGATGTGAGCAGTGTCTATGATTGAAGCGGAACGTGTAGCTCAAACGAGAGAAACATTCGCATGTAGGCTTTAGTTTCTCTAAGGTCTGTTTTATTAGGTGCATGTCTACCAATGGATATTGTCTGAAATGTGCACTTACAGTATGATTGATTGGGTGGTCGGCGATGGCAAGGTGTTTGGTTTTTCTATACTGTATGGTCATTCTCGAGCCACTGGAAAAATCAGGTAAAGCAGACTATTCGTAACCACTCATAAAGGTCACGAGACATCTCCGAAGAGGTTTTTTGCATTCTTTAGCAATGACCAGGGAAAGAGGAAAGGCTGGTTTATTCTCTCTTCCAAGCAAGCTTCTAAAAACCTTAGGGGACATAAATATAATTCAGACAAGGGTACAGGATGAGAATGATTTAAAAAGTCCTTCAAAACAGAAATGGTGAAAGTTTTGCACATTCATAGCGGTAGTTATAAATAAAGGAAGTATAGTCAGTATTTTTCTTCCATATAATACAGTCAAAATGTTTCTTACTGGTAATAATGTGGAAAATTCTGCATGAATTATTATTATTGTTATTATTATTATTATTATTATTATTATTATTAAATAAAAAGTTTGCCTTTGCTTCCAGAATGCTTGTAATTGGCTTGGTTTCTTGTCAACCATGTGTAGACACGCCCCCTATAGCCTTTCACATCCTCATGAATTGCTATTGCATGTTTATACAGTTAAATGTACCTGAAAGTCAATCCATCTATTTACCCGCAAGAAACCTATTTTTCGACAAACGCTACCTACTGCACATTTAAATCAACTAGCAAACTGATCAATCAGAACTGAATTTTTATCAGCCATTTTATCAGCTCAGTAATTATCATACAAGCTGCATCGCTTCATCATGTCTTAGCACAATACAGTAATTCTTAAAGATTTATTTAATATATTCTATAAGGGTCCTTTTTTAAGACTTTCCACCTGGAGACCTTTATAATACAGAAACCCTCTTGTGTACGTTCCAATGTTCCAAGGATCTCACCAAATAATGGATTTCTAGGCAACAGTTTGGCTTCAGAATGAGATCTCTCCATGATGGTAGATATGAGAAAAACAAGCTGTTATATATTTAAAAAAAGTCAGACAAACTGTTAGAAAATATATTGTACATTGTTTATTTGAGTCACAAGGGTGTTAAAAAGCATGAATGCCAAAATTGTTTTGGTTGAATTTTGGATGATTTTGCAGAAATGCTACAGTATAAATCCACCTTCCACAGTTTGGTCGTGATGAATAAATCATTCTACAGTTTTGTTTGTGGACATGCAAATATGCAACTTAATATTAGTAATGGCACTGGTTTAAGTTGTACACAATTACAAAGATTGTTGAAGATCATGAGAAATATAAAGAAAAAAGTAAAAAAAAAAATAAAAAAAAAAGGGTTGCTGCATCAACCTATGCATCCCAATGCTGCTCTCTCAATATCAGTTTTATAAAAAATGTTTTGACGACAGCGCCTTATCGTAGTAAAGGGAGGTGCTGTATCGAGCATCAGCCAACCGCTTAATGCTTGTGGTTCCATAAGGTTTTAACAGAGTTCATAAATCTTGCTTGGCGAATAGGGAGTAGCATATTCAGGCTACCCAATGTATCCAGGCTTACCAAACACAATAGCTTCCCATATCTCATGTCTCTTGTGCACAAAGTGATTGCATTTCTCTTGAGTGATATGAAATTCATAAATACTGACGTGTACAGTTTCCAAATTCAGCAAAGCCAGGGCAACTGATAGTTTAAAGCTTCTAAAAAAAGGAATATATAATTATTCTATAACACATTTATTTTGTTATTGACAACCATTTTCACCTGAGTGTACAAAGCATAATCTAATAGCTAATAATCACTGAGAAGTTGAACCAACATCATTTGTGTAAGTTCTGGGTTTTTTCAATATTGTCTCTTGTGAACTTTTGCCTCTTTCTTTGTCTAACTTTTGGATTTCGGCTGCATTTTGACCATTGCTCTCCGTACGACCTTGATTTTTGGATTGTGTGTTGTATTCGTCACTTAATAAACCTCAGTTTTTAAGGGTTATTAAGTATGTGTCTGAAATATTATTTCCAAGACTGCAGAGGCAGCATGATCCCGTACAATTTTCTATGTAACATATCGCCTGTGTCTACTTCCTCTTCAGTTTCGAGCCAGCTTGTTTTCTGGATGGTTGGATCCTTCAACTTTAAGATTAACAATGATGGGAAATGTTAAAGGTGTTAGAAAAGATCTACAAAGTGATTTCACAATGTACTATTTAAATTTTCCCATTTTGTTCATTGTTTTCAAGTTGGCACTGTTAGACCAACGGTATCCCTGGATGGCCTGATTCCTGAGCGAGCCTTAGGCCAACCAAAAACCTAGAAACATGAAACATGGCAAAAAAAATATTCTTTTGATATTTCTTATGATTTTGGAAACTTTCATTTAGCTTAAATACCAGACCCAATAATAAACTACTGGAAGATGTTCATGTACATGCACATACACACACACTCTGTCTATCTTACCTAAGAGCATACTGTAGATAAGCAGCAGGCTAGACTCCAGTGTCTGGAGATTACAGAGTCCATGTTTAGAGAAACAATCCAAATCGCTTAAGTTACAAAAGGCCTTGTCTGGGTTTTGCTTGATATCTCAGTTTTTCCTTCTCCTTTCCAAACAACCCTGTTTTGTTAGCATTACCCCAGGCCAAAGCTGTCATCCCGAAACCATCAGCACAACAAAGGAATGCACCCAGCTGTCACATTTCATGATTTCAGTGAGAGTTAATCAAATTAAATCCGAACGCACGGCTTGCTTCCAAACATACCATTTTCCAGTTGGCTATTAATACACACATGAGGAAGACTAGCAGCTGGTAGGACTTGGCCTAACTGCAGTGTGCATGTGTATGTGCCAGAGCACGTCCCTGGTGCCACTCGTATACCCGAAAATACACACCCACACCATGCCCGACTCAGAGCAGCGGCTCCGGATCATAAGATCCTGGGGACTTCAAGTCAAACCAGGACTTCTGAACAGACAGAGTAAAAACCC
>JAQMYL010000012.1:5759784-5775465 GCA_030014365.1 Clarias pachynema | reverse complement strand
GCTAACCGTGTTAAGAGTTTAGGAAACTTGTTAAATGTTTTGAAAAAACTGTCATAGCGATTGTAAAAAACTGTAATCCTCCTGTTCTGATCACGATTTAGCAAAATATGGTCTATTAACCCACATTATCTACTGTATTTTCTTATTTATAGGTTCGGTGCTAATGGTGGAAATTAAGTTTCTCATGTCTAATCAGCAACATTTTGATGATGTGTTACATTACAGTACATCATACAATTTTGTTTTATTTAAAAACAACAAAAAAGCTACATTTCTACATTGTACCAAGGTAACTCCGCAACATTGTGATTTAGACACATTATAGCTACATAAAACGGCGATACTGTGAATTTGCGCTAGTCACGTTACAGCTACTTAACTCTGTGACATTACAAACTATGTAACTTTACATTTAACTTTACATATGTAGTTGTAACATTACAACTATGTAACTTTCAGTACTAGCCGTATGATAGCTACAGATAGTTGTTGCAGTGTAATTCAGTCATGTTATAGCTACATTAAGGGATATTCACATGTTCAAGTTTCTCAAGTTTCTTAAGTTAAACAGAGTCAAGTTTTTTCATGTGTATCTCCACTGCAGTGAGATAAAAAACTTTTCAGAATGCTGCAAGAACATCGCACATCATGTGACATGAACCAACCAATCGGCTTCACCCTTTCCATCCTCCTGCATAAGTTGGTCAAATTCTCATAGTTTTCTTCATGCTTGAAGGATGGAAGGATAGTGTGCACCCGGACACAAATTGTTGTCCATAAATAAATCTAGTAGCAGAACAGTTTTCAGTTATGTATTCAGTTCTGGAATTCCAGTTCAGGGATACAGTAGCTCATTGGTTATGGTATAGAACTGTGGTTCAGAAGGTTCCAAGTTCAAACTCTATAACCACCATGTTGCAACGGTTGGGCACTTGAGCAAGGCTCTTAATCCTCAAATGCTCAGATTTATAATGAGATAAAAAAAAAAAGTAATTCTGGATAAGTCTGTCAAATGTAAGTGTAAATATACTGCAACAGCTCATGGTTGCACAACTTGCTAATTGTGTGAATTTGTACTTGTCGTTTTAGTACTGAGTAACTTTGAAGTGCTGGAAGTAAGTTCTAGTAAGTTAAATAAGTTATAGCTACGTAATTTGTTGTTTCTGTTCCAAGTCAAAGCGTCATTTTAGATTGTGCAAAATAACAGAACACAGTTATGAGAATAAAAACTCCCTTTATTTCTCTATATAATCCCCTGCTACACTTACTGTAAGCCAGTGTTTCACTTGTGCTTGGACACCATTAGGGTAAAAAGGTTTTACAGTACGACAGAGCCCTGATCAGACTACCTGCTTCATGTCTGAAACGCTGGCCTCCCAGGAACTCCTTTAGTGGCTTTCCAAATATGTGGAAATGGCTTGGAGCGAGGTCAGGACTGTGATATACGGGGGATGTGGCAATAACTCCCTGTAATGTGCAAGTGGTGTTGGTGAATGATGGTGTGTACAGTTCCCACAGACGGATGCGTCTCTTCTGCGAGTTTTTCAAGGATCAGACGTTCCATTTGCTGAATGTTCAAGGGAATGACTGCGGAGCCAGACTGCGGAACCGGATCCGGAGGATTCGGTTGTTTACCAAAGTATGACCTTTTCACTATTCAAATGTTTTACTGCGGCTAAGAGTCCCATCATGCTTGACGTCTTCTGTAAACTTCCACAAGAAAGTTCATCACAATTCATACGGTATATAAGCAACAATATTTTAGCTACTTAAAAAAGAACAAAAAGAAGGAAAAAATACTTCCTGTGGTTGAAGTTCTTGAAATATTCCTGCGGTGGAGATGCAGCTGAAGTTGGAGTCCTGGAGTATGTCATGTCCATCTTCACGGCTCTTTCCCTGACTTTCGCCTTCGTTTTAAACTCACAGCAGAGAGTGATTACAGACTTTCATCATTCATATCAGTCAGTCACGGTCTTAAACATGCATCGGGACTACGTTAGAGCACGCTTCCCTGTGTACACATCGTTCCCCATTCAGTTTTCTTTAGTCTTCAAACGGGGTCAGGTAGAATGGAACGGGACAAGATGAAGAGGTCTCGGAGTCATACGTGAAACGATATCTAATGGAATAATGGCTTCAGTATGCATACTTGAAGGAAACCATATGAAAGGGGCCAGACAAAGAACCTTCTGTGTTCCAACTGCAGTGCGACCACACCCCTTTTTAACCCCCAACCCCTCCTTTTCCTCCGTCCCGGAGAGAGGGGACGAGCGTGAGTGAGACAGAAAGAGAAAGAATGAATCCGAGGATGAGAGAGGACAAAAAAAGGAGAGAGTGACGGGGAGGAGAACAGGAGGAGGGTCTGGAAAGCTGACTTACACACCTACACACACACCCACACACACACACATACGTACATAGAGTGAAGCCCAGGAGAGTCCAGGTGAGTCTCACGTCTCCTTTATTAGTGATGTATTTGGTGTAATATCTACCCAGCGTCCTGCATCACCTGCTGGAGGTTTTACGGGCCGTATGCTGACTGTAGCTATCTGGAGAGAAAGCATGTGTGTGTGTTTACCTTCCGTCTGTGTGTTTTGCCCGTCTCATAAATATTTGGCTCGCCTCATGGAGGCTCTTCCTCACTCAGCTGGAGATAAAGAGGAGCTCGTCCGGGTCGCAGCTGCTCTCAGATCAGTCATAAACTGGGAGTTCAGTATCAGTTACTGTTGGTGTTGTTTGCTGCGTCTGTTATCAGGACATTAGTACTGAATAGTGTTTTGTGTGTATGTGTGTGTGTGTGTGTGTGTGTTCTGCATGTGCTCTCTCATGTCCAGTCCTGTGAAAATGTGAGTTTCTTAGTAAGAAGTGAGAGAGAGAGAGAGAGAGAGAGAGAGAGAGAGAGACTCCTGTAAGTGATAAAGCAACAGATCCTGTATATATGTGTGTATGTGTGTGTGTGTGTGTAAAGGTTAACACCAGATACTTTAGTGTCTTAACTTTTGTGTGTTCCTGCATACTGTATGTGTGTGTGTGTGTGTGTGTGTGTGTCTTAGGTTAAGACCGAGTATTGTACATTAGCGTCATGACACTGTGTGTGTGTGTGTGTGTGTGTGTGTGTGTGTGTGTGTGTGTGTGTGTGTGTGTGTGTGAGTCTTAGTTTAAGACCGAGTATTGTACATTAGCATCATGACACTGTGTGTGTGTATAAAGTATAAGTGGGGTGCAGTAACAGTACGCTGCAGTCGTCTCTTAGCAACCATAAAGACTTGAACACTCCGGCAGACAGATAGTCCACTGAACATCTGCCTCTGCTTCGTCTCAGTTTCATCCTCCTCCTGTGGTTTTGTGTCTGATACCTGCAGCAGGTCACACACAGTACACACTCTGGACTCAGTACACACTGTCCGATTCACGCGTTAATGTGCTAGCTGTGAAGGTGTTTTAATGTGATGTAGAGGTAATCAAGAGGACAGGCTCAGGTAGAGGGGGGGAGGGGTGCTGAGAGCATATGGATTTGTGTGTCTGTAAAATATTACTGCCCAACCAAACACAAACAAGACACCTGGACCAGAAGGCAGGTTAACTCTAAAGGACACTGAAAGAGAAAGATGTTGAATGTAAAGCTGCCAAAAAAAGTGATAGGTTTCCTAAGCACAAAAAGTGAGATGAATCAGTATATATGCCTATACCGTACTCTTCCTGGCATTCAAAAAAATTCAGTTTCCTGGACATGGTGTATGATTTACAGACATCGGGAAGAGCCTATTAATATACGGGAGTCTCCCGGAACTTCCGTGAGTAGGTGAATGTCTGAGATTATGTTATCATGATACACAAAAGAATACACACAAAATATATAGTTCATATTCAACTGTCTGCAAAAATAGATTACTTCAAAGTAAAGGTGGTAAACATTTTAATAGGCAAAAATTAACAACCAATCAAGGTTTGTATTTACTGTTTAAAAATATATCCATCATTACTACATGGTCTAAAACTAGTTGATAATGATAAAGGATAAGTAGTAGCTACCACTTAAAGGTTAGAACATTTTACACATTATTTATTTTGCTTTCTTTTTAATAAATATATATAGGGCTCGGAATTGTGTAGTATAGACTGACATATCTTTATTATTATTATTATTATTATTATTATTGCACAACCTAGGCAATATGATGAATTGAATTGTAGTCCATTTGACCCAAAATAAGGGTCACACAGGCAAAGAAATTGCACAGATACACATGATCACATGTTTTTATTGTTATTTTTGGTTGTTTCTATGACAAAATAATAATATTAATAATAATATGATAATTTTTAGAGTTCTACCTTTTTCGTGACATCATTCCCATATTCAGGTAATGGTGAAATTTAATGTTATAAAAGTAATAATAACATTTGTTCTACCTGACATATATGGAAACCCAATTTTGTATTGGTAATGAGCAAGAAAAAGTGCATACTTTATTTGTTATTTACAGTAAAGCCGGCCAAATGGTCTGAGTTTCATACAGATGGCGACACAAACCTTCCCACAAGCAAATGTAACTGATTTGGCATCCCAGTTTACCAGTACTACTTCATCGTGGAAAAGTCTGCTAAAGAATTGGACATGGTTTAGTGAGCGTTCTATGTATAAACCCAACTCGGAAACCATATAAGGGGCAACGGTTATATAAGCTTAGTGGTTAACCCCTCATTTCCACCAGGAGCAGCTGTGTGTCATTCCAGCTATGATGCGGTCACCGGAGATGATTCCACCAGGTGTGCCACAGCACATTTCACAAGTTCCCCAGGAGTGACTGTACGCTCCACTAACAATACACGCTTAGTCTAAATTTTGAGAAAAGCTGCTTCTGGTACACGTCTGAAAGCAGTTCAACCGTTCAGCAAGGTATCAAGTAGCAAGTAGTGCAAAGCTTCAGCAAGTAGCACCTTCCCCATGAATATTCATATCAGGTAAGAAGTTAAAGATTTTCACCCTGGACAAATTCATTAACAACTAAAACACAGCCACCAATCTTTTATGTATGCATTTTGTACCAGGACTCAACTGTAGACGTAACAGACTATAAATAAGCCATTTAAAGCCTTTTGTAGAAACAGTAACAAAAAAATTAGCAACACATCAAGAAGCTCTGTTTCGGGGTAGGGCACGAACAAAAGGGAAAATTTGATGTCATTAAGGCACCTGGTGAAAATCCAACATAATAAGTGATCAGAAGGTCAGGAGTTCAAATCCCAGCACCACCAAAGTTGCCATTGTTGGGCTCTTGAGCAAGGCCCTACACCCTCAACTGCTCAGATGTATTACTGAGTTGAGTAACTCACTTTGCAAAAAAGTCATCCGCCAAATGCTGGAAAAATAATCAATTCTACTTAATTCAGGGTTTTGCAGGAAGTTATGAAGATAAACCAGCAGCTATAGTCTAATATTATTTATTACTTAATAGCAAACAGTTAAAATAGTTTAAAATAGTGTATTTTCAGATAACAACAAAGTGGCGTATTAGAGTTTGACAGCAAAATGAGAGAAATATTATTTTTTGTCTATAACAAAACAATATAAATTTTTTGTAGAACATCACTAGATATACAGTATATCCTATATTTTATATTTTGTTCTTTTATTTCTTTCTGCAGCTAAGTTTTTCTATATTTTATTCTTATTCTATTCCATAATTTATTCCTTATTGATAATCTTGATTGTAAGGTAACAAGCAGTTGTATAAGCATTTCACTGCACACTGTGTATGACTGTGTATGTGACAAATAAAATTTTAATTTAAATTTGAATATTCTTATTTTACAAGCGTTAAACTTTTACTCTCTTTGGTTTTGCTACATTTTTGCGAGCCATGATTTACGAATGTTATATGGACAAAAAGAAAATGAATCAGAGGGATAATGCTACAATGCTCAAAAGACATGCAATTGTTTTGTGACCAAGAGACATGAAGTACACACATTGCTTTTGATAAGCCTAGATATGTCTGCTACGCCCCATTCTACAAGCATGAACTCATGCTCATGAACCACAGAGCTTTATGCGGTCTACCTCATAGAATATGATAGCTGAACTGAAACTGAAACTGGTAGGGAAGGAGGCTGATGATGGACTTAAACTTTTAAGATTGCTTTTTAATGTTTCTCAGCAGAATTTGTAGCTAGAAATGTTTCGTTTGTTGCTCCTTCTTTGTTACAAAAAAATTTAAATAACATATTTCCTTGGCCACAAACACAATTCCAGGCTAATTAATCCATATAGACAAAACTGTGACAATGGAGTTATAGCGTTTTGTAAAATAATCCAAAAGCTACACTGTTAAACTTAAACAATTTCTATGTAAAATTTAGGCATTTTCACTTTTTTAAAGAAACAATGCAAAAAATTAATAGTTAATACATATCCCCCCCCCCCCCCGACCCCCCCACCCAAAACTACCCGGAATGGAAGTCTCATTTTGCTGTCAAACGGAAGCACATCTTACTGGCTGCATTTCCTTTATTTATAAGTCTTTGTTTAGCAGAAAAAGTGTAAACTATGCATAATACATTCGATTCATGGTTGTCTGAACAATATACAGTAAGAACAAATACGACTTCAGTAATCCCTTGTAAAAATTTCCTGGAAGTGTTCATTTTGTTCCAACAAAACCTAACCAGAAATTTAATGAGGTATTAAACATGAATATAAGCTGTCTTGCTATAGGGGACGTGCACATTGTGCAAAATCCTATTAAAATCTAATTTCTTCCTGGTTCTTTGTCTCCTTGCCTTTGCCCTTAGGTAGTATGTATCATCATCGGTAAGCTTTTCAAAAGTCTGGAGCTTAGCACTTTGGTTATCTGTCAGCATCAGAGACGAGTCGAGGCACGCCGGTTATCATGCGGTCTCTGAACATTACCAGCAAGGAATGCCAGCTTTGCAGAGTTACCTCTAAATTATTTTTGCGTGGCATTTACAGGTGCTTGAAAAGGGGCTTTGTGTGTATGTGTGTGCATGTGTGTAGGGCGATAGAGTCAGGTCATTGTGAGCGGCTGAATGAGATCCAGGCCCAGCAGGCTGTAATGGATCCGGGAGATAAAAGTGAAGTCTGTCATAAACCACAGTCATCCACCATCCCGTCTCACACACATACACACATATGCACAGATGATTACGCTCTAACAATCAGTGATGTCAGACAAGAAAGCGGAAACTTCACACAAATCCGACACGTCCAAACCTTTAACTGGAGATAATGGCCTTGTATAGGCGGAGCACTTTTTTGGCAGCATAAACATGAACAAATGTATGTGGCGGAAAAACAAATAGCTGGAGAGAGTGAAAGAAAAAAAATCTTAGCTCACCATACAACCATGTAGTTTCTCTCCACAAACCTGATAAGGCTCACACTCTCATTGCAAGCTTCAAGATGAGTAATAGCCTCCACTCTTTATCTTATCGCCTTCCTGATTGGTCCTGATACAGGCACTTTGGCAGACTTTCGGTAAAACGTAAACATGGCAGGTGCGGTTATTATTTTTTAAGATGTACAGATTGATATTTGATATCTGGCCCCGAGTTTCAACATGTTCACCAAAGGAAAAAAAGAAGAAAAATCAGTTAAATCAAAAAAGAAACCAGCAAGTAAAGTCGTATCGATTTCATACAGTGATTGCAGAAGGTTAAAGCGAGAACCTTAAAGGATACTTAACTGGTCCTAATTGAGAAATGAATCTAAAGGGCACCTTTTAAACCCTTAACAATAAAAAGAACCCTTATTAATGGTGTAAAAAAGGGGATCTGAAAAGATATGAACCAAAGGAAATGTGTTACGCAGGTCTATGGATCTGAATACATAGGGATGTTACTGCTGCCGTCTCCATGCTTACTGGGTTGACTGTCTGTGTGAAGTCTTTGGGTTTCCTTAGGGATCTTGGGTTTCCTTTCTTCCTTCAAGACCAGCAGTGCTAAGTTTCAAGTTCCATGCAACCTTGTTAGGGATATCAGGACTACGAAGCATACTGTTATAGAGAAATAATCAAAGACAGGATGAGGTTTTTAAAGGAGAAAAAAAAAAGTCTGGATCCATGGCATCATCTACACCCTGGAATGGGGTTAATTTCAGGACACCATGAACAAACACACAGATTCACAACCTAGGGGTAATTTAGAGAAGTCAATTGACCTACAGATTTTTGTGAGGTTGGAGGAAACCAGATAACTCAGAGGAAAAACGTTCCATAGATAACAAATGAACTTCAGGGTCGAACCAGGATCTCTAGGGATGTGAGGCTTACCGTGTTTCTTACATAAAAACTCATATAGATGTCTAAAAGCAATTGGACAATGAGCTCTAAACAAAATCCCAGCTTAACATGGTGTTTGAAGATGTTTGCCTTTGGTTAGTGAAACACCTTTTGACCTTTAAATTGTAGGCTTAAAGTAATAAACGTCAACGGCTGCCATGAGTGGGCCTATCTCCTGATGCCAAATCTCGACAAAGCAGCTTTTCCTCTCTTCTCCTCTTTGACTCCAGAGTGCACACAGATGGCGCTGATCTGAAGCCCCACTGTGGTCAAGTTCTTGACTGCATTCTCTTTTGCTTAAGGATAACGCCACAAAAAAAGGCATTTTGATCCGGAGGATCCCTGCTCTCTTTCAGTATAAGCTCTAACTGCTTTCAACAGGGTATGAAAAGAGGCGACCGTGATGAACGTCATCTCGGTAACTCGTGTGCCCTCGGGCTCAGGTTCAACAGGATACAGGAGACCATAGTGCAGGTTAGAGGTCACTTACGCCCTGTGGATTGTTTTCTTTTCCTTTTTTTTTTCCACCCTCAACTTGAAACTCTGCCTTTTAAAAGCACGGACCTTGGCGCTTAAGAGAAGTCAAAGGGCTTAGCACTTCTCTTTTTTTTTTTTTTTTTGCCACATTCTTGGGACGTGTTCAGCTTTGGATTTGAAACCCTCCCTGTTTTTATGATAAGGAGTAGAGATTTGTCATGCCTTTAATTGGGCGACACATTGTTCCTTTTGACACCCTTTCCTTCTCCATGCTATTAATCCGAGAGGAAATGGGTGTTGTATTGTGTGCTTATTACACGATTAGGAAATTCATTCCATCTTTTTATTCACTAGTAACACAGTGGGAGTGGTGTCCTTCTCAAATGATGAAAAAATGAATGTTCATGAAAAAAAAAAAAAACCCAAAGGATCTTTCTAGTTTATTATGACACAAAGCCACATATTTGCCACACCCAGGGGTTAAAGTAGTTTGAAATTCTTACTGTTACTATGTAGCCAAAAACCGAGAAGACTGGAGCATGGAGGTGGTCCTGTAAATTCTGCTGCTTCAGTGATTTTAGATCTCTTTGTCAGATGTTACTCTGGTATACTGAAGTATAATTACAAGAATTTCATAAGTGTCAAAGGCTTTTATTGACAATTACATTAAGTTTATGCAAAGAGTCAATATTGGCAGTGTTGCCCCTTCTTTTCCAAGACCTCCACAATTTGCCCTGGCAGTCAACTTCTGAACCACATCCTGACTGATGGCAGCCCATTCTTACATAATAAAGTGCTTGGAGTTTGTCCGAATTTGTGGGTTTTTGTTTGTCCACCCGTCTCTTGAGGATTGACCACAAGTTGTCAATGGGGTTAAAGTCTGAGGAATTTCCTGGCCATGGACCGAAATTTTTTTATGTTTTGTTCCCCAAGCCACTTACAGTAGTTATCACTTTTGCCTTATGGCGCCTTAACCTTCATCATGTTGGAAAAGTGTTTGACACTGTTCTTGGTTGGTTGGGAGAAGTTGCTCTCGGGGGATGTTTTTGTACCATTATTTGTGTTCTTAGGCATAAATTGTGAGTGAGCCCACTCCCTTGGCTGAGAAGCGACCTCGCACATGAATGGTCTCAGGATGCTTTACTGCTGCCATGACAGAAGACTGATGGTATCGCGTTTTCCACACCAAGTAGTCAGGCGTTGGACTACGGTTCGGTCATGAACTTGTCAGTGCGCTGGTAGAAGCTCACACTTATGTTAACTAGCAGTAATAAAAGATCAAAACACAACATGGACTTGTTTAAGATGACATAATGTTATCAAATGTGTTTTCTTGCTGAAAGACCTTGCTTTCCGTGAGGGAAGCTTCTCTTCCCTCTTTCCAGTACTGCAGACCAACTACTTAATCTTTTAGTGGTATTCTGTACCGGACCATTCCGGGCTACTTTCACCCAGGGCCACATCGCAGTAGTTCATATAATAATACTTCCTGATACATCATGTACCATTACCTTCTCAATCTAACAGCTCATTTCCGTTTGTGTTTTTAGGTGGGAGTGGTACGGAGGGAAACTGAGTTCATCCTACCGTGGTCAAAACCTGAGGTTCATTCCGAAGACACCATCTGTTTCACTCTGCTTCATCTCCTTGGACCTAATCTGAACAGGACAAATAAACCCAACGCTGAGTCTAACACTGATTGAGAGAACACACAGGGTTTAATTGAAGCCACCCAAGCAGATGTCCATCAGTAATGTGAGAATACAGAGTGACTGTTAGTAGAAATGTACGAGGAGTAATAAATCCTTGTTGAAATGGGAATGTTTCGAACCGTGAAGTTCGGAAATTCACGCGACCTTTCCGATGAATAGTGCTTTCATGCTCTAATGTAATTACAGCAAGCTACAGTACGTCACCTTGCTTTCGAGACATTGTCGGCGCTTGTGCCTTTTGAGAACTGTGACCTGCCTGGTGGAGATTGTGATATATGAGCAAAGGGGAGTGTTTGGGGGCTGTGAGAAGAAAGAGAGGAAAAGAGGAAAAAAATGTCTGGATCGCTGAGGAAAAACAAACCCGAAGAGAACCGTGGATGGTGTTTCAGCTTTTACCGGCGCTGCAGTGGAGCACATCGTCAATTGTGAAATTCCTTTGGCTGTTTTCCATTGGAACTGGTCCAGGGTGCATGTAAAGGAATCTCCCGGGACTTTGTTTAAGCACTTGAGTCATATTGTCTTGCATCGAAAGTAAAAGTGCATCTCTCTCTTTCCGCTTAACGGCTTGTTCCCGAAAAGGACTTAGACGCTGAAGCTGTAACTCTCGATGTTGCTTTTTTCTTTTTTTTGGCCTTGAAAGGAGAGCAGCACTTGAAATCCTCCGCTCTGACCACCCATAAGGCTTCAAGCACAGGCACGCAGGAAAAACTAGACTTCTAAACAAAAACCCTTTGCTTTTTTAATTTAATCCCTTGAAGCAGCCAGATGGAAACAGGACACAACTCCGTCAGGAGAGGGATGAGCTGGACTGGATGCGGTACCACGAGCCATGGTACCATGATCTCATGTGAGGAGGACACAGACAAGACTGGAACTGATTCCTGGGAAAAGGAGAAGCACAGCTGGGTCAAAGCGAAGCCTCTGATGACCTCCAGCATCAGTCACCCAGTGCGGAAAACAAGTAAATATTTGCTCCAGTTTTTGTTTATTACCTCTTACATGCCTTTGTAAGTAAATACAGATTTGGGTAAAACATTTCACGTGGTTGCTCTTTTTAGGGAAAAAAACATGTTAGTAGGAAATCTACCTACTCAGCATTTCTCAGAAACATTATATATAATTTCCGGAGCTTTGTAGACATGGGCGGGGATAATTTAAATATTAAACCCTAGTGACATCGGAGCAAGATGATATGTTCCAGTTGTACATTTCTCATAGTCTCGTATAGTATAGTTGAATGGATATTATCATTATCAGGAAAAAAAAGTCATATTTGTGCTTGACAGGAATGCGGACAGAGAACAGATCACCATCCCTACAGCTTCACTGGTCAAACTTCAGAGCGTGTTAAATATTAACATCTGTTTCCTTGTGGCCAAAAGGCACATTTTCTGTACTATAATTCTCTAATGGCCCGCATTCTCCCATGCAGCGGAACCACTGAGCGTACTGTGAGAGCCAAAAAGAATTAGCATGATCAGAAACGCAGATGAACCTCTCTCGCCCTTGTTGCGTTCACTCATGCCGTGGGTGTTGCGCAGATGGAAAAAGCGTTAAAAGCTATCCGGCGTTATACAGTATATCGATGTTGTGCAAGTGTGATTGACAGCTGTTGTATTTTGCACAGTTGGTGTTGAAAAACAGATGATGTTATAGTGTTATGTCGGCTCCAGACGCTTTACAGACTAGAACACCAATAGGTCCATTAGGATCCTCATTCTTTATGGAATAATATGTTTACGCATTATAGGATAAAACATATACACGTCTTGTGTCAGACTTGTGTCACACATTTAGCGGCGTGATTCCGAGCTCTGAATTTTGCATTCGCAAGAAATATAACCCAAGTTGATTTAAAGTCAATGTGCTCTTAAAGTAATATGTTAGTAATTATGAGTCAAATCCCTCATAAGTCAAATGATCTGAGTCTGTTTTAATAAGCAAACCCTGGTGTATTTGAGAATTTGCTCTTTTTTTAGATGAGAAAATTTCACCAGAACTTAGCGACATCTGATTTACAGCTGCATCTTCTCTCTCTTCTGAATTTAGCCTTGTTAAAGTAAAGTATGATTTGGTGAGTAGGAACGCATGGGGAAAACCCTAAGTAACCTATTTTCTTTCTTCTTACACACACACACATGCACGCACATGCATGTGGAATCCTGTGGGAGTGGGTCTTGTGAAGGACAACATCCGACATGATAATCTGACCTCTTGATCCTCAGCCCTCAGGCGGCAGAGCTCCCCGTCCTCCTGCTTTAAGGAAAAGTTCTCTCTCCTCCCACATTCTAGACTGACTACTGCACCACTTACAAGGAATCAGAGAGTTTCCTCCCTCCATCACTTAGGCTCTCTTTCATTCTCCCTCACACTCACTTTCCAGGCCGTCCTCACTTATCATCACTTTGTCTCACCTGTTCTCCTTCACAGAACTCCTCACTCTCACTTCCCTGCTCATTTTCTCTCTCTCTCTCTCTCTCTCTCTCTCTCTCTTTCAGTCAGAGAAGGAAGTTCCTTTCCCTTCCTGAAATGTGAGGCTTAATGTGCAGTCAAACGGCACAGAGCTAAAGAGCTAATCACTGCAAACTGCCGCTGTTCAGTCTGTAGTCAGCTTTTAACTTTAGTAGCAGGAACATTAATCCTCAGTGACTCAATTATAGTCCTGTTTCCTTATTCCATCTGTCGAACAAACAGACATAACTGGAAATCCCAACCCTAGACCAAACAATAATAATCTGAACAATTCTAGCTGAAAGAATAAGATGTTTATGGTGACCCCAGGCCTTTCATTAATCCCAACCAAACTTCTTTGCACAATAATACCAAACTGCGATCCCAGCATTGTATCCTAAATGTAATAACCATACCATCTCTAAATTATTACGCAATAATTCCAATCCCAATTTGAATTCTAAAAACTGACTTCAACAAACAAAAATCTAATAATCTAATAGAAATCTAAAAATCTCAACCCCATCTATAAACTCTAAAAATAGTATGAAACGAAACTCGAAACCCTCGAAACACTCTAAAACCTCGAAACACTAATATCTTAATCTTACTGTTCAATCTAACACTAATAATCCCAATCCCAATCTAAATCTCAACACTAAAATGTCTAATCCTAACTCATCATTAAACCCTAATACGAATAAACTCCATTCTAACCCCATCTTTAAACCCTAATACAAATAATCTACATTCTAACCCTATCTTTAAACCCTTAGACTCATAATCTTAATCCCAACCCCGTCTTTAAATCTTTACAATATAATTTCAATCTCATACACAACTCTAAACGCTAGCACTAATAAACTCAATCCCAACCGTATCTCTTAACTCCTAACACTAATAACCTTTTTCTCAACCCCATCTCTTAATCTCTTAACACAGATAATTCCAACCCCTCAAAAACATCTCCAAATCCTTACACTAATAATCTCAAATTGACAATAACTCCAAACCCTAACACGAATAATATCAATCTCAAACCATATTCTAAACCCTACCTAACCATAAAATATCAATTCCTCCATCTTTAAATCCTTATTTAAACACTGACACAAATAATTCATTTCCAATACAATATAATTTCCAACCCCCCCCCCTCCCCCATCAACCAACATTAACTTTAACTATTAATAATCTGAATCCCAAACCAAACTCTGACTGATTTTATTATAAACGTTATACTTAATATTATAAAGCACTAAACGGTTGCAACATACTGTAGAGCATGACACATGCAACATTGTATAACACTGTAATTTCACACTCGATTCAATCAAACCTGTCTATTCCAGTTTTAATACACTAATCCCCACTGTCAGGAAATTACAGTCCAATCAAAGGCACCTGCTGCTCCCTATATAAAGTGCACGGCGTGACGGTGTAGAGGTTCTGCAACCTGTGAATGGCACTAGGTTTGATAAGTCACTCTGGATAAGGGCGTCTGCCAAATGCCTAAATGTAAATGTACTCTCTTTATACACACACATACTGTAGGCTGCTCAGTTTTATTTTATGCACATTGCCCGTTACAGTATATACATTTTGCACATATTCACTTATTACACAATTATTATATATATTATTATAATAATATAATTATTTTATATAATTAAACGTATCTGTATATACTGTACGTTGTACAACTAATCTGGCACTGTATATATATTATATAGACAATATATACATATATATACAGCATGTAGTTTTATATACTGTATATCCCTAGACATGTTCACTGCGTAGATGTTATATAATTATTTACTGCATTTATAATATACTGTGTGTACATATAATTTCAATCTATACCTAAAAGTCTAAACCTAAACTGAATAATCAGAAAACCCATCTTTAAACTCCAACTCATAATCCCAGTTTTAATGTTTTAGTGTCTAAACACTGACAAAAATCATTCATGTTCTGAATTGAATCCCAAACCAAACTCTGGATGATTTTATTATAAATGTTATACATAAAAATGATAAAGCATTGCGTCATTGAGTATGACACGTGCAACATTGTATAACACTGTAATTTCACACAAGCCCGTCTATTCCAGTTTTAATACACTAATCCTCACTGTCAGGAACTAACTGTCCAATCCCAAACGCCTGCTGCTCCCTATATAAAGTGCACCGCGTGTCGGTGTAGAGGTTCTGCAGCCTGTGAAGGGCACTAGGTTTAATAAAGAGGCGGGAGTGAGTGGGACGGAGTGAGAAAAACAGCTGAAGTGCAGAGAGACGAAACACGAGCCGCGCTCGAGCCGCTGGAAGAGGGCGTGAGCTGAGGCGCGAGCGCGCCGCGAGCTGAAATATAACCGCCACCGAGCAGTTTATAACAGACAGAGGAGAGAGAGAGAGAGAGAGTGTTGGACTTTAATCACGGTAAGGAGAGTTTTCTCCCTCTCTTTGTAATGTATCCTGGTTATTTACTTTGATACTTTGTATCCAAAAAGTAGCGCGCGAAGGAAACTGTGTCCTGGACCAGCCTGTGAGTTCAGAGAGATTTATATTCACATCGATGTGTTTAACCAGTAGACTTCTGTTTTATTTGTTTAATAAGAAAGAGCTTTCCTGTCTGTGCCTGTAAAAGTGTTAACGGTCATGTGAGGAGATGGAGGAGTGTAGGAGTCAGGACCAGAGAAGAACAGAGAGGAGATGGAGGAGTGTAGGAGTCAGGACCAG
>JAQMYL010000012.1:5744412-5757712 GCA_030014365.1 Clarias pachynema | reverse complement strand
CTCTCTCTCTCTCTCTGTCTATCTCTTCTTTCTTTTCTGATTTACGATCCTTCTCTTTTTTCACTGTCATTCTTTCAATCCCATTTTTACAACTTTCCTAATATTTTCCATTTCGTCCCACTTCCGTTTATCCATAATTTTTTCCTCTTTCCATTTCACCTCTTTTTTTCCATCTCTCTCTCTCTCTCTCTCTCTCTCTCTCTCTCTCTCTATCTCTCTCTCTTTCTCTGTTTATGACTCAATTTTTATCCATCACTTTGCCCTTTGTTTTTCTTCAGCTGGTTGTCTGAACTTTATATCAAAATTTTCTTCTCTTTCTCTCTCTTTCCCTGATGCATGCTTTGCATTGAATATCTCTGTGTGTGTGTGTATGTGTGTGTGTGTGTCCTGATAAACATCCCACATAGCTTCACCGCCCACAGAGTTACAGACTTGATCAGTTAGAGCTGTGTAAAGGAAACAGACTGCATTTGTGCTAAAGTGTTTAATAACACATAATCCTCAATACCTCTGAGTCAGATGTCTGCTCTGTCCACATTTCTCTCTCTCTCTCTCTCTCTCTCTCTCTCTCTCTCTCTCTCTCTTTCTACCTCTAAGCATTATAATTATAAAGTGCATATGTAATAAAATAAAAAAATAACCCTAATAAATCAAATTGAAAACCGATGATGATGAAGACAATGATTGTTAAATACCATTGGGTTGCACAATAAATCTCAGTTTTAATGTCATCACTGTTCATGATGACTCTAAAATATTAATACAATTATTATTAATTAAACATAATAATTTGTGATATGTACTTACATAAGAAAAAATACTTTTTCCTTTATTTAAAAGCATCTTCTCTTTTATGATAATGATCCTAAATGTCAAACAGCTTCCCACACACAGCGTGTGTATCTCATGTCACGTGTTATATCTTAGTGTTCTAATTTTACCTCTCTGTTTCATTTTCATTTCAATCACTCCGCTGTAATACTGTCTGTCCGAACTGCATCACATCTGCTTTCATAGAGCACATCTCAGCACACCTTTTGGTCTGCTGTCCAATTTAATATTTAGGTAAAGTACACAATGCTCTCAGTGCAGAGATCTGAGTTTGAGTTCTGCTCAGGACATTGGTTTAGTATTAATATTGTTTTGAAGTAATTTTTGCAACAGTGTTGCAGGGGCATTTGTTTAACCTTTTTCCATCGACACGTGGTCTGTCTGCATTATTTCTGACGTCATTTCATCAAAGTTATTCTAGCTTTTAAAACCCAAGGTTGTCCTCGTTTGCCACGTTAATATCACCATGATGTTTGGACGACCAAAAATTCCTTCTGGCATTCCTTGTGGTCAGAGATCACGTTTCCAAATCAGATGCAGACATGAGCGCTGTGTCTAGGAGCAGAGAATATTCTTAATTCTTCCACAAACATGAAACAGTTTTTTATTAACTGGCATTACGCATGTATTAGACATAGAAAAGTTATATACTGTATATACGAGCATGGCATGAACCAGGAATGCAATAAATGCGTAAAAATATAAACTCTACTTAAACCAAAAAAGTGTTTGGTGCAACATTTTTGGAAAAGTCTTCAAGTTTTCATATAAATTGTTTTCCCCAAATAAATGTTTCAATCATGGTTTGAACTTTCAGCTATTAATATAATTATGCAATTTTTTTTTTTTCTCATTGTTTGAGCATTAAACATATTAAAGGTATATATATATATATATATATATATATATATATATATATATACCTTTAATAATAACACGCCTTTAAAATAATATTAAGCTAAACGAGATAATAGTGAACCTAAATTCTCAAGGTCAAAGTTGAAGGAATTTTAATTGCAGTGTGTGTTGTGTAAAGATGTGTCAGGACACGGGCGCAGCTGGCTAAATGTGTAAGGCCTCGCTGTCTGGGGCCGAATGCCACAGAGCCGAGCGGGGAGATTTCTCGGCAGTTCAGGAATGCTGAGTGAGGGAGCGAGGCCGCATGCTAAAGGAAATACTTTGTGCAGCTTGGAATGGCCACTCTTAAGCCTGGACAATAAAACCACTGCCATATTCAACAAAACGATCACTGTCTTGCTCCCCTTTTTTTTCACCAGGCTATGAACAGAGTCATTACAGTGCTGTAATTTGTTTAATTTTCAACGCAATACGAATAATTTCATCTTATTTTACCTCGAATGTGAGGAAAACATTAATTTATTACTTTAAACATACTTTATTATTTTTTTAAAGAAATATCCCTAATTTTATCAGAGATGCTTTTCAGAAGGGCCTACTGTAACTTAAAGGAGAATTACATTAAATGCTGACCAAAATGTAAAAGTTTTTGACCTGTTTCTTTAAGAATCCTGACTTTGCTATTGTTGCAGGCAAGTGTTTTGATGTCATAAAATGCAACAGCCAAACAGGTCCAAAATACAGTACATAATCAAGACATGCAAAATGCTGATATTTCATGTTGTGTAGAGCTGAAAGCTTTTCCAGTTTGCATTTACAGAATCAGTTTTACTTCATGAGTATCTTTTTTTTATCTGTGACCTTCATGAGGACACATGCATTCATTAAAGAAATGATGCTGTTCTGGTTAAATCAGGAACATTGTCTTTGTTGATTGTATTGCAAGTTCGGTGATTTGAATCAATTCATTGTTAAAGAGCTGTAGAGTGGAGCTGAGTTCCTGAAATTGTCTTTAACACACTGAGAAACTTGCTGTGAGGCCTTGCTATTAGGGTGTCCCATATGGCTGAAATGCAGGCAAATCCCAAATTCTCATGACAGTAATGAGAGAATAATGAAAATAAAGACAGTGTAGGAGTCCTCCGGCCTCCATCAGAGACACTCTAATGCAAACCAGGGCCAAACCAGGGGATGTATCACCCTGCGCCAACGCTGTTAGAGAGTGGCTAATCAGAGCCACATGCTGCAGAAACAATTATATGGGTTTTTAAAATAGGATCATGAATAGTCAATGTTTGGTGGCTCACAGCGAGCTGGACATTTACAAGTTTTGCTGAGCAGCACCTCACACAAAGCTCCTTGTTAAATAAATAATAAAAAATAACCTGTAACTTTGCATGTGGGCTAGACCGTTTGCCTCAGGGTTAAGTGATGAAGTCATTGTATAGACATGGTGTAACATCTTATTTTCTTTTGACTGTATTGCTCTTTAATTGCAGATCTTGGCCGGAGCGCCAGCTTGTCAGAGAAGGAGCTGAAAGAAGCGAGGACACGAAGTCAGATTATCGCTGCACAACTGACGGTGCCATCGAACCCCAACTCCCGCGGTGTCCAGCTCTTCAACCGGCGCAGAGAGAGAGTGAACGCTTTCACACTCGTGAGCGTTGCCGGAGAAGGAGAAGGAAACCACCATGAGACTCACAATGAACCTGACTCACCGTCTCCAAGTGCATTAACATGGAACAGGGAGTGCTCAACTGACAGCCAGTTCAAAGACTTGAAACACAGAAGAAGTGAAACGCAACTCCGGTGGCCAGCTGTCGAATTACACAGCAAGGGGCATAAAATGGAGGAGTCTAGGGAAGTAGCGTGTGAAGCGGGAGAAGATATTGTGCAAGAGAGGCATTTTCTCCCTGTAAATGATAAGGATGAAGATATTCCTGAGCATGGAGAGCCGGGGAAGGATGTTACCTCTGGTAGTGACAATAGTCCTGCTGTTCCTAACCAAAACCAAGAAACAGGGCAGCTAAATGGGGCATATGAATGTCCTTTGGAGACTCTTAAAGACGTCCAAAATAGAAGCCACACCACTGAGACCAATAGTAAACCAGACGAGTCAGGATCGAAGCAAGCGTCCATCACTAACAGGACAGCTCGACCCTTTTTTCCCCCTGTTGCTATGAAAACGACAGTATCCAGTGATCTCCCACAAGTCATCTCTCCCATCCCAGCTCAATATGAATCACCTTCTAACGCATATTCTAGCCAAGAACATTCAACTTTTGTTGTATCCTCCAGAAAAGTGTTCTCCCCTCCACCTCCAGCTCCTTCATACCCAACCCCTCCACTTCCTAGCTACACAAGCCTACCACCATCTATTCCATCTGATCCTCCTCGACCATCAGCCATGTCCCCCCCTCCACCATCTGCTTACTACACTCCCGTGACCACACCAAGCTCCACCTATGTCCCTCAGCTGCTGGCTGACAGGAGGTCAGTCACACCTACTTGCACAGGCATCCTAGAAGAAGGGCGAAGTAGGCGGACTAACCGCAAGCCGATGTTTACGTTTCAGGAGAAACCAAAATTAGCTCCCAATCCTGAGCTCTTGTCTCTGGTCCAAGGAGCAGATGAGAAGAAAAGATACAGAGGACAGGCAGAAACACATCAGGAAGAGGAGCAGCTGGCTCTAGGGGCAGAGGCCTCCAATTTCCTGGCCAAGGAAGAGAGTGGTGTGGAAGAGGCTTTAGTGCCAGAGTGGGCGTCAACACTGAGAAGCTCCAGGACTCGAGCCAGGGTAGAACACAAGCCTGAGCAATCCCTGACCAACGCATCTGGCAAAGGAGCAGAGCTGTTTTCCAAACGACAGACCAGAATGGAGAAATACGTTCATGAAAACGTAGAGGGTCTAAGATCACCTTCTCCTACCATGTCTTTGCCTCCATCATGGGTGTATCCTTCAAACATGCCTGGCCGTGTCAAGGCCATGATTAATGACTCCAATGTCACCACAGAAATTTCCAAGACGCTCCAGGCCCAGCACGCCACACAGAAAAAGAATATACTAGCAAAGGCACCAGTACCAGCTCCAGTCGTGGAGAACCCGACACTGGAGAATGGTTGCACAAGAGTGGAAATGGAGCTGTCCCGGCACCAGCCTTACCAGCTTAATTCATCGCTGTTCATCCTCAACCCAATCAAGGATCCTGTAAGGACTCTTCCCAAAGCAGCACCCCCTCCCAAACCTGTACTGATGTCATCTTCATACTCCAAACAGACCTCTCTTCCATATACACCTATCCCAAGCCAGTATGACTCACATGCCTACAGATCAACCCATTGCTTCTCACCACCTATGATGCCTCTGGAATCACAGAGGAGGGATGTGACCACCCCTGTGTCAGGTTTACCTCCTGGTCGTGTGACTTCTCCTCGTTCGGTCATACAGGCACCAAAGCCCACCTTCTCAACTAAGAAAGTTGGGATTACCCCACAGGTGTGGAAACCATATTTTTTCTTCTAGACTGGCTATTTCTCTTCTTCCAGACCTTCCACTGCTTTTGTTCACTCTGTGTCCTTACCAGACTAAAGCAAAACTTACACGGAGGCTTAACAGGGAATGACTGAGCTCCTTATGTAGTTATGTAGCTGATGAGCAGGCAAAAAAAATGTCAGGAGTGCTTCCAGGAAAATGAAACAGCCATAAACGCTATAGATTATTTTCACACCGAGACAGTTTATTATTCTCTCCAGACTCACAAGATTCCTTCAGCCCCTGATTAAATGACGTATTGCGTTTGACTATAGTTTATTTTCGTAGTTTGGCATGGCAAAGTAATAGTCTTCAGATGGTCTGATGAGAAACGCATGAGGGTTGGGCATCAAAGGGTCATTTTAAGGCTTGCGGACTAAATTTGCATCTTATTCCAGGACGTGTCATTAAATAAAGCCTGGGTAGGTCTCTCAGCTTAATTTAAATATTTTTTAGCTGAGATGGCAGGATGTTTTTTTCCCCCTTGGCTGTTCTTTCTATAATTCTAAGTTAACTCAATTCTGCTAGGTTCCTCTAAAGCACTTTAGCAGATGGTGTTTTTGGTTTATGACCTACGATTTGTAATTTAATAAGAGCACACAGACATGAAAGAAGGAACGAGCATACTCCCTTAACAGTATACTTGTAATTATGTTGAGTGGTTGCTTGTGAATTGTAGCTGCATTATGATGATGTTTTAGTCTAGTTTTAATAATGCAATAAAGCAACAATTCCTTATAAAGGTTATTTCTGCATGGTTATATGACTGGAGATAGACAGACAGACTGTGTTGTCTTGCAAGATTTTTTAAAACAGTTAAGTTTTAGGTTACAGCATGTAGTTTGTTCCTTTTTTTATTTCTTCTTTGTATTTCACTTTTCTCTGATGCTATATTTTCCTTTGTCCTTGATTAAATCACAACCCAACCTGCTCTCTATGGATTCTTTGTCCTTTTCACATTCATTTAACATCTAAATTCTGTTCTTTCCCACTCTTTTACACTGGAAATCACTTGCAATGAAAAACTATTCAAAGGCTTAAAATTATATTTTAGGTTAATCATATCTCTAATTGATAGTTACCATAAGCTAAACCTACAAGTATAACGCAAGACAAGTAACTAGTAAAGCACTAAGGAAAAACCCTAACTCCTGAACTACCACTCACACACACAGTCCAAATAAAACTTGGCCTCATCTTCATATGATGTAAAAGTTTTCTGGAGGTGAAAACTTATCCAACAGACTCTTCAGAGTAAATGCATATATCAGCAAAGGTTAGTTGCATTGGCTGTCTGCATGCTAGAAACCCGAAGATGATATGCCGTCTCACTTTGCAAGAAAAAAAAAAAAGAGGAGAATAAATAGAGCCTGCTGTATTTACCTAGAATGCCCCAGAAATCCTGCTATACCTTGCTTTTTATATGGTTTTCTGGATCTGTGTGGAGTGTATAATTAAGGGCTTCCTAATCCTTTTATAAACATGATGCATGGTATTTACTTGGCATGTGTGTTAAGGTATACTTGACCACATGGATGTTTGTAACTGTATTTTTACAGATCTACAAGTAGAGGCTAGTTTATATCTATAATAAGCATGATTAAATGTGCAGTGTAAATACATAGGTACAGTTGTGCAGTAACCTTTGTGGATTGCGTATATCAAGAACAGCTTTGACCTTATGCTTAACCTTTATCAGGCAAACTGATCACTTTTGTACTGTGGTATTTGCTGTGGTTTTCACTACATTACTGAAAACTGTTTTTGGTCTCATTTGCATGTAAAGGCCTCCACTTATAATATTTAATGTATGTCTGGTTATCACAAACAAACTACTTACAAAACATACAGTCAAGTTGCATATCTTTTTTCTGACAACAATTTACTTTTTTCACCAACAGGTTAAGGAAGAATCTTCAGTTGCACCACAGTGCAACAGCCCCAGCAGCCCAACGACTTGGACACCTAACCTGACCCGCCACCTCAGCAGCACAAACCGATCCCCAGGTGCAGTGTGGACCCCCAGCAGCCAGCGCAGCTCTTTCTTCACCTCACCACCACCGAGAAACATCCACAACCCAATCAACTCTGTTCCCTCTTCACCAACACCGAGGTCGATCCATAATTCTGCAACCTGCTTCTCAAACTCAGGGTCTATTTATAACCCAGTCACGTCCTCTCTAACACCACAGTCTATACAGAACCCCATCAGCCCTCCCCCAACCTCAAGACCATTCCAAAGCCCAGTTGCTTCATCCCCAATTCCACAGTCCAACAGCTCCTCCCCAACACAAAAACCCCGCAAAAGTTCTACCGCCATCATCTCACTGTCCAGGCCAACCAATAACCGCGCTGCCTCTACTCCTGTATCTCCACCCTGGGAAAACAGTTGCCAATCCCCAATCCCACTTCAAGACACCACAGCCAATCACCGCCTCCTAGCCAAGAACATCATCAATGCAGCCAAGCGAAAGAACAGCCTATCACCTAGGTCCCTGAGTGGCCATGGTCTCCTTATGTCTCCAGTGAGCAGTACCATTTTGCCGTTTGACACCAAATCTCAGAGTCCCTTTCGGTCTCCTTTGCTAGGTGCCCAGTCACCCACATTCACCAGCCCCCCAGCCACCCCAACCCAAATTGTCCGGTCCCCCCTGCGCCTCTACACCACTCGCTCGCTTACAGATTCAGATGCCTCATTGGAATCAGAGGACTCTGGAATGCGTTCCCCCGGGCTCCGCAGCCACAACACCTGCCCTCGTGGCTGGTCTGGAGGCTTGCGGCTTAAAAGAGGTGGCATGTCAGAAGACCTGTAGGTTGGAGGCCTTATGAAGTATGGTCGTTGGGTTAGTGTGTGGACCATTCAGGGGATCAGAACAGTGGTCATCTTTCATCCTTCTGAAGACTTACACTACTTACTTGTAGAATTTATTTTACAACACTTCATTCAGCTACAATGCTTGCCTATGCTTTTGCATGATTGACAAGAAAAAAAAAGAATGACAAGGGACCTAAAGCGATTACACAGTGTCTGCAATGAAAGATCTTCTAAAACAGCGGACAAACGTTTTAGAGTATATTCCTCAAACCAGTCCCTTGGGTTTGTGACCACTGGATGATGTAGAATGGATACAGTCTATTGACCAAGGAAAATGGATTACAATTTAGGAATAACTGAGAATGGATAAGAGCAAGGACTATAATCCGTGGGTCCTAAAGAATGAATAAGAGAATGTGCTGCAATCAAGGAATCAAGAGAATGGACTACAATGTAGGGATCATACAAAAAAGACAGGTTGACCAACTATAATCAAAGGATTCTAGAGAATGGATAGGAGAATGGACAGCAATCAAAGGATCCTAATGAATGGACAACAATTAAGGGATCCTATAGAATGGACAACTATTAAGGGATCCTATAGAATGGACAACTATTAAGGGATCCTATAGAATGGACAACTATTATGGGATCCTAGAGAACTGATAAATGAATCAACTACAATCTAGTAATCCTGAAGTATGTGTGGGAGATTTGTCTATGAAACGGACCGAGACTGATTCCTATTTTATTCCTCTTATTCCGAAGTGGCCTTTATATTCTGAATGTAATGCTGGGGGAGTTTGGGATTTGATCAACGTTTGTGTTGTATCACGTTAATCTGCTTGGATTTATGAAGCAATAATGAAAAAAAAAAAAGCCTTTTATTCTGTTAATCAGTGGTATTCAGTCTCAGCCTGGTTTCATTTTCTGCACACTTTTTTTTGGTGTTATTTTATGTGCTCTGCCACACCTGATGATGGACTTGGTAATGGGACTGAGTGAAACCAGGTGTGTGTTGAATGAGGGGAAAAACACTAGCCTGTGCAATAAAAGGAAAGCCCATGCCTGGCACTGAATACCTCTGCTTTTACTGCCTTGCACCTGACTGTTTGTTGTTTTGACAGACTGCACATCTCCTTGCATTTGCCTTAACCAAAGAATTTCAAAGGCTTTTGGTGACCAAAGAAACGTTTGACATGCAAGTGCCTTCGAAACAGTGTTATACAGTATATTCTCATTTGTCTGCATTTTGCCTCATTGATTTTTGTTGTTGTTCCTGTTGTTCAGTATTGATTTGGGATCATTGGAATGCAATGGCATGTAGTTTACTGGTGATGTTTGTGGTTTGTGGTTTGACACATAGAAAGTATTGGATTGGTACAAGATGACTGGAAGTAATTTCTGAAAGGAGAAAGGTCCTGAGTGTTTCGTTAAAGAGAACTGATTGAGTTGAATGGCAATGTTCACGCCTGGGAATATTATTACATGCTATAAAAATAGCAACCTGATAGGTATCTTGCTTAAAACAAAATACAGTTATTAAACTGCGCTTTTAGGAAACAGTAAAAGGAATCTGGTGGATGATGGTGATATAGTATTTAGTCTAATCCACAGTTTAGTGCATACAGACACTTTCTTTTATCTAAACAAAAGGTTGTAACGGAAATAAGAAGGGCAACAAGTGTGCAGCTCAAGAAAGTCGAGGTGTAGTTTGGATTGAGACATGTTGGAATGTGTAAAGAAAAATGTAGAAATACAGCAAATCAATTGACAAATGTGAAAACTGAAACAGACAACAGTGTTCTGTAGTCATGTAGACATTTATATGACCTTCATTTCGATTCAAAGAAGGCAAAGAAAAAGTAATGGAAGGAAAAAAATCACAGTTTAAGACTGTGTAAAGGGGTGGACAAATCATCGATTCATACGCTTGACGATCGGACACTTAAATGCTCAGTAGGCGGCTAAAAGGTCCTGTACTAAAGTACCGCCAGCTAGTTTGCTAGTGAAGTAAATGAATACAGAATAAATAAAGTGGCTGATAATATGATAATGAAGCACATTGCGTTTCAAATAGGAGCGATGTTGTTCTGTCTTTGCATTGAATGTAAAATACACTGCCTGGCCAAAAAAAGTCACCATTTCAGGAGGGTCAAAGGATTAAGCTGGATCAGGTCTAGGCTCAGCAACGTCAAGTGCCAATAAAATCAAGTCAGCTGATGACCTGAATGACCAGGTTATCACATCTATGTTTTTCTTCCACAACCAGGATAGTAAGAGAAGTTCTGAGAGGGCGGCACTTGATTAGTGGTTAGCACTGCATGTGAGTTAGAACGTGCATAGAGTTTGCATGTTCTCCTCGTGCTTGGTCAGTTTCCTCCTGGTACTCTGGTTTCCTCCCATGCAGATTAGGCTAATTGGTTTTCCAAATTGCCCATATTGTGTGAACAACTGGTTGGTGTATGCCAGGTTGTACACCGCCTTAGGCCCGATGTTTCCTAGGTAAGTCCAGGTTTTTCCTGCGGTCATGTACAGTATGGGATAAGTGGTATAGAAGATGAATGAATAAACGAATTTCTGGGAGCATGAGCAATCTTTTTTTTTTTTATACATGAACTGGCCACCCGATTGTGTCGTGTAATCAAAACTAAAGCTGATGGAATGAAATCTAAGGGTGTGCCCATGTTCCTTTTTTTTTTGGACAGTCTTTTTTGTTAGTCCTTAAGCCTTTACAATATAAGACAACTTTATGCATTGACTATTTGCCCAGTATTTCTGCATACCAGTATAAAATAATCTGCACATAACCAATTAGTCTACCTAGTAACATTCATTCCACCGTGAACCAGATCACGTCTTGGCTGATGTGTGTGATGTAGCAGGGGGTAGGGATAGGGATTTATCGCAACACAAAGATGGTTTGATGCAGTTAAATGTGATGCTTTTCAGAAAACTCACAAAACTGACAAGAAATTTGTCCTTGTCCTTAAAGCATGGGCTAGTGATTTGTCCACCCCAGTATATTGTCCATAGAACCAGACAGTTCTAGGGGTTTAATGTAAAAGAAATAGGCAGGTAATAGAAATAGAATAGAATTTATTTACCCTGTATCCTTACCTGAAGGAAGACTTCCCCCAAAAACATGGCCAGTGAATGTAGAGACCAGTGATCACAGTGCATCATTTTCATAATGCTGACTTTAAGGGCAATGATGGTTTATGGTAAAATAAACAGTTTCTAGATATGGAGAAGGTTTTACAGTTTTTTTTTCCAAAAAAAAAGCACATACAGTATATAATTTTTTTTCTTCACTTTTTGCACTTTTTTTTGTACTCGGAAGCATGCACGGAGCACGTCCATCCAGTGTATTACAAACTAAACAAATCCTTTCACTATTTCTATAAATTGCTACCGTCTCGTTTCTCATTTGGGCTCAGCGCCGCATGCAGTCATGACCGACGATCCTCACAGCAAACTTGCCTGAGGTGTGAAAAACCGAGGATCAGATGAGCGGCAAATCCTATGGAGTATTGACACTCTATCGTGGTACATCAGCAGATTACCTAACCCTAACCGTAACCCTGCACAGACGCCCTGAGTGACAGGAACACCAGCTGCAGGGTGACTTGGCAGCTTGGACCAGAATATCCAGGTCTCTGCTTTTCCCCAGCAAAACCAACCGCAGCCTTTCATACAGTATGCACTTATTCTAGCAGTTAGTCTTCATTAAGGTTTTTTTTTTTTTTTTTTTTTTAATATTATGGATATCCAACCAGCATCTATTTTTGTGTAATTTATAAATAAATAAAAAAAAACTGCAAATGTCAGACTCACGTTGTCTTAATTCCATTTTGAAATATGATTTTTGTATCATTTTACTTTGCATTATATTAATAAGTAATTCATAATTATAATAATTACTGTTGGCTCTCTTTAGGTGATTATTTTCCTGTATTAGGACGTGGCAAAGAATTTTATTACTCTTATACAACAGGATTTTGCCAACTTGTACAATATTTCATTTATAAATAAAGTAAAGATGCATTTTACTTCAAACCATTATAGTTATATTTAACACCGTGGAACGTGTGTTAAACAAATTAGTTCCTGTTCTCATTTATTTGCTACAGCAGATGTTCTTCTAGATCTTTTCTCTTTCCTTCTGTAAATGTAATAATACAAAAAAAAAAAATACTGAATATATATACTGAAACTGTCCTGAAACTTACTGACTGTTAAAGCACTGACACTGGAGTCTCCTTACATTCTTCGCAATAAATATTTCATCATGTAAAGATTAATTCTAATTACTTATGTTTTACACTTTTAAACAATACCAAAGACATACACTATATGCATGAAAAGTACAGTATTTGGTCAAACCTGCAATGACATTGTATCCAGATACATATACTTCAATATGGAGTCTGTCCCCTTTTTGCAGCTATAACAGCTACTGTACCAGAAGGCTGTCCACAAGATTTTGGAGTGTTTCTGTGGGAATTCGTGCCCATTTGTTCTGTAGAACATTTTTAAGGTCAGGCACTGATGTTGGACAAGCAGGCCTGGCTCATAATCTCTGTTCCAGTTCATCCCAAAGGTGCTCGATTGGGTTGAGGTCAGGGCTGTATGTTAGGGCCAGTCAAGTTCTTCCACACTGAAATCATCAAACCATGTCTTTATAGTCCTGGCTTTGTGCACTGGGACACAGTCATTTTGGAATAGAAAATGGACTTCTGCAAACTGTTGCCAAAAAGTTGGAAGCACAGCATTGTTCAAGATGTCGGTCTGCTGAAGAGACCTGAATTCAATAATAAACAGGTTTGGCCAAATAGTGTAAAATCAATTAAATTAAATTAAATGACATTTTTGTTATAAATAGCGCTTTTAACAATAGTCATTCTCAAGAATTGTACAGAATAAAAAAAAATTGGGAAACTACGGAATAGCACATATAGGGTATACGTTCCATCCATGTGCCAATGGGTACATTAGGCAACAAATACTCCCCTCCCTGGAGATATATATAATTTCAGTGGCAGTTTCTTACAGGGTCGAGTTGCCTAAGCAGTGAAGGATGGAAGCTCTTGCTCCACAGCAGGTCAACTGCCTAACCACCAAGCTACCCCTGCCCCTTAAATAACACTGTGGAAATACATAATGAAGTAAAAAGAAATAAAAGTGCATGATTCAGAAGAAAATATTTGATATTGTGGATGTCTGCAGCTTACAATGAGAGAAATAATACAGTACATACTGTA
>JAQMYL010000012.1:5688892-5720041 GCA_030014365.1 Clarias pachynema | reverse complement strand
TAGTTTTGGGGTATTTGCCGGGGACTAGGTTAGTTTTGGGGTATTTGCCGGGGGCTAGGTTAGTTTTGGGGTATTTGCCGGGGACTAGGTTAGTTTTGGGGTATTTGCCGGGGACTAGGTTAGTTTTGGGGTATTTGCCGGGGGCTAGGTTAGTTTTGGGGTATTTGCCGGGGACTAGGTTAGTTTTGGGGTATTTGCCGGGGACTAGGTTAGTTTTGGGGTATTTGCCGGGGGCTAGGTTAGTTTTGGGGTATTTGTTGGGGATTTATTTCGATTTCGGGTATTTGTTGGGGATTTATTTAGTTTTGGGGTATTTGTTGGGGATTTATTTAGTTTTGGGGTATTTGTTGGGGATTTATTTAGTTTTGGGGTATTTTTTTGTGTATCAAGTTAGTATTGAGGTATTTGTTGGGCCTTGAATTAGTCTTGGGGCAATTGCTGTGGACTGCATTAGTACTGGGGTATTTGCTGGCCTTGAGTTAGTACTGAGGATATTTGCTGGCATGTGATTTGTTATTAGTCACGACTGAAGACAGTGAAAGTGTGTGTTGTATCACAGCAGCATTTAGCTCACACTCTGATGCTGCTGCAGATGTCAGGCTCTTTGTCAGACTTTAATTAACCTTTCTGTTCACACTAACTCGTTAGCAGAAATTTAAATGTTTAAATTAGGCAGTAAGCCCATGGTCTGTGATTCTCCAGCTCATGGTTTGCAGAGTCGAGGATTTCCCCCCGGGACAACATCAGAGATTTAACGTGCCGTGTTTAATCCAGACATCGCCTCACACACACTCTTTTGCTCTTGTAAACGCCTATTTAATGTAATAACTCTTCTAAAAGAGCAAATTTAAATATCTTTTCCTTCTGTTGTTTTTTTTTTGTTGTGATGCTGCATCTGTCACATCGCTCTCTTCTGTGAGCAAGCCCATCTGCTGCGATATCGGCCTTTGCCAGTATTGCAAAGAATTCTGGGTAAGAGGTCATCGTGCTGATGAAGGTTTGAGTGAACGGTGCAGCCTGTGAGGAAGCTGAAGAAGACCAAAATGTGATGAAGGAGATCAATCAAGCCACGAGGGACAGGCTGTGTATCAGAGCCCCGTGGATAGGACAGGGATGCATTGTGGTCTAAAGTGGTCTAATCTTATTTTGGTGTGTGTTGCAGTTGCTGGGAGCAGCGTTCCTGGCTATCGGACTCTGGGCATGGGCTGAAAAGGCAAGTAGACAACACAAAGAGATGAAGACACACCGGTGATTTATGACATGCCTTACATTCCTCTCCTCTTTTCTTATCGAGCTTAGCAACACGCAGCACAGGATTCTCATGCAACGTTTTAAACTAAGCTAATTTAAGGAAGGAATATGACACTCCAGATTGTGCTGTTATTTGAAAATAAGACACGGAAAACACACACACACACACACACACACACGTACATGTGCAAAAGCACAAACCACAGCCTGTCCTCTAACTGAGAAAAGTGAGAAAATGGAAAGCGCAGTTGACAAAGAGAGGGCTTACTCTTAGTGAGACTGCTTCCATAAATCTTAAATAAATGTTTCCAAAACAAAAACCTTCACCACATCAACACTTAAAAAGATTGCTTTGTTAAAGAAGACATTTTTTAAATCTGTTTTTTATTAGTTTTTGGTTTTGTGGAGCGTTTGCTGTACAAGTCCCTGTGTGTGAGCAGTTACTATAGAAACAGTAACAGAACGAGCGCAGTGATCATATCCTGTTCATGTTACAGCCAAAAATAATCCACACCTTATAATTGTTCAGCAGGACCATGCAGCTGTTCGTACTTTGTCGAAGATGCAGTTGCATCAAGCAAGGAACGTGGCAGGCACATAAAGTAGTCATGAGTAAAGTCAGGGAGCGACCAAAGTCCCGAGTCAGGGAGCAAGTCAGGGAGCGACCAAAGTCCCGAGTCAAGGAGCATGTCAGGGAGCGACCAAAGTCCCGAGTCAGGGAGCATGTCAGGGAGCGACCAAAGTCCCGAGTCAAGGAGCATGTCAGGGAGCATGTCAGGGAGCGACCAAAGTCCCGAGTCAAGGAGCATGTCAGAGAGCGACCAAAGTCCCGAGTCATGGAGCAAGTCAGGGAGTAAGTAAATTACAGAGTCTGGATGCGAGTAAAGTACAGAGTCTGGGTGCGATTTAATTACAGAGTCTGGGTCTGAGTAAAGAACCAAGTAAAGTACAGAGTCTGGGTGCGATTTAATTACAGAGTCTGGGTCTGAGTAAAGAACCAAGTAAAGTACAGAGTCTGGGTGCGAGTAAAGTATTAAGTAAAGTACCGAGTCTGGGTGCGATTTAATTACCGAGTCTGGGTGCAAGTAAAGTACTGATTAGCATACAGAATCTGTGTATGAGTAAAGCACCAAGTAAGTTACCGAGTCTAGATGTGAGTAAATTACCGTGTCTGTGTGCAAGTAAATTACAGAGTCTGGGTACGAGTGAAGTACCGAGTAAAGTACCGAGCCTGGGTGCGACTTAATTACAGAGTCTGTATGCGAGTAAGGTACTGATTAACGTACAGTGTCTGGGTGTGATTAAAGTACAGAGTCTGGGTGCGAGTAAAGTACCAAGTAAAGTACCGAGTCTGGGTGCGATTTAATTACAGAGTCTGGGTGCGATTTAATTAGCAAGTCTGGGTCCGAGTAAAGTACCATGCAAAGTACCGAGTCTGGGTGCGAGTAAAGTACCGAGTCTGGGTGCGAGTAAAGTACCGAGTCTGGGTGCGAGTAAAGTACAGAGTCTGGGTGTGAGTAAAGTACAGAGTAAGGGCATGAGTAAAGACTAAGTAAAGTACTGTGTTGAGGAGGGATTAAAGTAGCGAGATGAGGAAGGAGAACTCAGTCCAGGAACGAGTAAATGATTAAGTAAAGTTGCACGTAATTTACTGTGTATCTCTCAGGATACAGAAAAGGGAAGGTCAAGAGTCGTTTCTTTTCTGCCACCTGGATGTCTGAACAATCTGAGTCACTGGGAGTCATTGAATGTCTAAACCCCCAACTATGCTTAAGTGAAATGCCATATCCCACAAATATCATGTAGATGTGGAGGGGCAGGGGTGAAGTAGGTAAAGTACAGAGTAAAGGAGCAAATAAAGTATAGAATAACACGCTGGGTAAAGGATCAGGTAAAGGTGCGAGTAGCAGGTAATAAATGTTTCAACATATTCCTTTCATATTTGTTTTCTTGACTTCTTATCTTGACACTGTGAGTCAGGGTTACTCCATGCTGTTGGAGAACTAGAGGATGTGGATGGATGGGTGAAATTTGTCTATCTACAGGCTGAACTACGCTCGTGCACCGGGCCAGGATGGTGCAAAAATACAAAAATAGTAAATACAGTATATGTTGATTCATTACATGTGGACTGGAAGTTTCTGAGAGTGATGTTTTTTATAATGCTAGGGAAGTTACAACGCATTCTGTCCTTATAATGATAATCGAACCGTATTTATGATGAATCAACAGCAAGTTAAGCTAGTAGCGGGATCTAAACAGGTATATAGAAGGATGTGTAGAGAGAAAGATAGTATTTTTAAATATTATCCCTGGAGCACTTGAGAAGTGTGAAAGTAAAACTTTGTTCACCACTTTAGTAAACAGAAAGTTGATGCGTTTGTTTTGACTCAGTGTTAGCTCTTAGTTAGTTAGTTAGTTGCTAGCTGTTGAAGTGGCAATGATGATGAACGCGTGATTCTTACCATGACCATGGATTTACCACAGTACAAAGTTTTTTTTACTTTTTGTATTTTTTTTTTTTGGTTTGGTTTCCATGGTGACTTGGCTAACGTTTGTGTTTCCACAGGGCGTGCTGTCGAACCTGTCGTCCATCACGGACCTGGGCGGCTTTGACCCCGTGTGGCTCTTCATCGTAGTCGGAGCGGTGATGTTCATCCTCGGGTTCGCCGGCTGCATCGGAGCTCTGAGAGAAAACACCTTCCTGCTCAAATTTGTGAGTTTTCCTGCTGCACCGCACATGTGCGAGTGTGTGAGTTTGTGTGCACGCTTCCTGCAGATGGTTGGCTCGGTTTCCTCTTCCTCAATCATTTCAAGGTTCCCTCGTGGAAACGGGGATGGAATCAATTAGTCGTTTAAGTGGCACGAATCCACAACAAAGTCTCCGTACAAATCGCTAACTTAAGGTTTCGTTTAAAAAGTTTTGTTTATATACCTGTGTATATCTCATTACACATCTGATCAGTTGAGGGTTAAGGGCCTTGCTCAAGGGCCCAACTACCTGTGTATATATATTTTTTTATTATTTAATTTGGCCAGGCCATGGCAGCTACCCATGGGGGAGGAGGGAGGGTTGCCTAGTGTCACTATGATTGACAGGGGAGGTAGATTTATGCCCCTCCCACCTTGACAGCGGGGTCAGTTTTGCACTCTTGGGCATCTGACCACGATTCAAACTATGATACGATACCATTTTTTCTTGCCATCGATACAAGTCAATTAGGAAACATGTTAAATTTTTCGATTTTGCTAAACTCACGTAAAATTTTTGTTTGTGAAAATTTGTAAAACGTAAAAAGTTTGTGAAATACGTAAAAAAAAAAAAAATTTTTTTAAATTTGAAAATTTTGTTTAAAAAAGGGGTAAAACATTAATTTTTTTTATTGTAAAACACGTGTTCAATTTTTGTTTGTAAAAAAATTTACATTTTTTTTGTAAAATACGTAAAAAATATTGTAAAACTAAAGATTTAATTTTAAAAAATTTTATTTAAAAAAATAGTAAAACACATGAATTTTTTTGATTTGTAAAACTTGCGTTAAATTTTTGTTTGTAAAAAAAAAAGGAAAACTTAAATTTGTAAAACACTTAAATTTTGTAAAACAATTTTAATAAATTGTAAAGCAGGTTATATTTTCCGATTTGTACAACTCATGATGTTACTGAAAACTGGTGAAAGATGGAGAATTAGATTTTGAATCTATTAGAGCTGTGCAGTTAAATCGATTATCATTTGATTTGATTGATTTGATTTAGTAAATTAATTCACTTTTTTTTTTTTTTTTTCATATTTAGGCTCCCAAATTTCATCTGACTTTAAAATTGCCATTTGTTTTAGAAATATTTTGCAGGAAATACAAAGCGCTTGCATCTTCTGCGCTTTATTCATAAAATTCTCTTTTTTTATCGTCACTCCTTCTTTTTCGTCATCTTCTTTAGTTTCAGTTTATGTGCAGTCAGTACAACACCGCCACCTATTGGACCGGAGTCTGGATTATCGCTTTGAATGCAACATGACATTTAAACAATCAGCAACACCTCATTTCAGTGTTTATTAGACACTTTTAGTCATTTTTAATACGTTAAAGCTGTTTGAGACAAATCAGACAATAAACATTAGAGCTATTGAATCGAATCATATAAAAGAATAACGATACACAAAAAACTCATCAGTCTGTGATTCACACCTTTAAAAGTCAAACATGTATTCTCTGACTCCAGTGAAAATGTGAATGTGCCGATGAACTTTAGCCCATATATTTACATGTTCTTGTTTTTTTTTTTTTTGCCCTTGTGCAGTTCTCTGTGTTCTTGGGTCTGATCTTCTTCCTGGAGCTCACAGCTGGAATCCTGGCCTTCGTCTTCAAAGACTGGATCAAAGACCAGCTGAACTTCTTCATCCAGAACAACGTCAAAGCGTACCGAGACGACATCGACCTGCAGAACCTCATCGATTTCGCCCAGGAATATGTGAGTCCTGTGTTTAGGGTCCTGTCGGGTTTTACTCAGGTTTGCACTCGGCAGTTTGTTTGAGACGCTCCGGTTTAGCCTCTTAAAAATGTACAGTACTGTGCAAAGGTCTTTCCCCCCCACCGATTTATTATTTCATTATTTACTTCTAAAGAGAGTCAGACTTTCTTGTATTTTTAATGAAGTTTCGAGGAATAGTGGCCCTATTTTAAGGTGAAAGTTATTTGTTTGTTAAGCCACGCAGTGACCTATAAATCATTAAAAAAAAAAAAAAAAAAAAACTGCTCAATTACAGTAACGTGAGTAAAATGTAATTTGTTACTTTGCACCTTCGGTCATGAGTAACTCTGGTCTCTCTTTGGTCTCTCACGTGCCTCCCTATCAGCTGTGGCTCTGTAGGTCAGAGGATGCAGTCGGGTTCCGTATCCGATTCGGTCCGTGTGTGCCGTGTCGTTCCTGCGTTAAACATGTTAAACTGAGCACACGGTTACAGAAACCCCACAGCAGGATGAATCTAATGAAGTTTTCTTCGAACAGTGTTGGATAATTCTGTGATCAAACTCGTGCTTGGGATTAATCAGATGATACGTGTGTGTGTGTGTGTGTGTGTGTGTGTGTGTGTGTGTGTGTCAGTGGTTGTGCTGCGGTGCCCATGGCCCGGAGGACTGGAACCAGAACATCTACTTCAACTGCACGGACCAGAACCCGAGCCGAGAGCGCTGCGGCGTTCCCTTCTCCTGCTGCATCAAGGACCCGGCTGTGAGAACCTCACACACACACACACCTTATATACATCTGTACTTGAAAGTAACATCATATTTAACTGCACACTTAAACACACACACACACAATTTTGCATGACAGTCATGACACACATTTACACACAGCTTTCCTTCTTCACACACTATTCTCTCTCTGTCTGCCTTTCTATCGTTCTCTCTCTCTCTCTCTCTCTCTCTCTCTCTCTCTCTCTCTCTCCGCTCCTCGACTGTGTGTTTCCTTTAGGAAATGAGAACCTCTTGTTTGGACAGGGCTGCGTGTTTGTGTGTGTGTGTGTGTTTTATCTCTGCAGTGCAGAGTGCTCGCACATCTGTGTGCCGTCCATCTATTTTCCTTCCAGCTGTCGTTTCAATCACAGCACTGACGCTCTCGCACTGCATGTTGTTGTGACGTTAACATCTCAACACACACACACACACACACACACACACACACACACTATACTGTATGCATGAAAATAACAGAAGCGCAGATTTAGCTGTGAAGAGATTTTATTATTCTCTCTTTTTCTTTCTTTTTTTTACACACTGCCCTGTTTATTTACAGTCAGTGACTATAATTAAATATATTTATTTAATTCTTCTTTAATTAAAATAATCACCTGTAGATTTGAGTTGTTTAACTCTAACACCAGACTGTTGTTGATTGTTTTCCCCGATTTGATTCTTTCCAGGAGTTTGAGATTATTATTTTTTATTTATTTTTTGAAAACATGATGTCATCGTTTATATCAGGAGTGACCGTGTCATTGATCTCTGCTCTTTCCAGGAAGACGTCATAAACACCCAGTGCGGATATGACGTGCGGCTTGAAGCAGTAAGTACCGTCATGATGATGATGATGATGATGATCATGTCTCGTATGAGTTTCCCTTAATCACTGTGGCTTTAGAAACACTTCTTAATGTAAAAACAAACAAAAAAATGTATTAAATCTTGTGTAAATTGTTTTATGGACTCAATCTTAAACTAGATCATTTGAGTGTTCCGTTCAAGTCAAACTGGGACTTCTGATAACTGTGCAAAATAACACAACACAGTTCTGAGAGTAAAAATGAAAAAAAACTCACTTTATTTCCCTATATAATCTCCTGCCGCACTAATAATGCACTTAATCCCAGTGTCTCACTAGTGCTTGGACACCATCAAGGTAGGACGTTTTCTCAGTCCTCTGCAGCCATGCATCACATCTGAAACGCTGGCCTCCCAGGAACTCCTAGAATGATAAAAAAAAAAAATCTTTGTGACGTACGGCCTTCTTTAAAACGTTTGCATCGTTCAAATGTTTTATGCGGAGTCTCTAAGAGTCTCATCACCGTTCTGTGCTTAATGTCTTCTGTAAATGTCCACTGCTCTTACACTTTCATTCACCGGAAATTCCGTCACAAGTCCCAGTTTGACTTGAACGCCCTTTGTATATTTTGAACTTTGATTACTAGTATACAGTCCATACAATTGGACTCTGATGTCCACACGAGGGCGGAGCTTATCCACAATCATGCATCGTACCGTGTCAGTGGTTGGGTGTTCGTTTCTGTTAATCGGAATAATTTTTTCATCCAGGTGTTTATGAATGATGAAACACGCAGTCCGAGGCCTTTCTCCAGCTTTCTAGAAGGAAAGTTTATTTTAGAATTTGGTCTAAAACATCGCTGAAGTGGCGTTTTATTTATAATGAAGTAATAAATAAAGTTCTGGTCGCAGTTAGCCCGTTAAGAGCCTTAAAATAAACATGCGCTTATTAACAATAACAAAAAGTGATGGTTCTCTGTTCCGTAGGAAAGTGTTTATGTGACATTTACCCGGTGGGAGTCTTTAGTGTCGGCACTTTGTAACGACTTGTAAACCTCGAGAGAGAGAGAGTATTAAACGTTACTATAAACAGATACACAGGAACAAAACAATACGGGAAATAGTAACGGGAAAACTGATTCATCACGCCACACTGATGATGATTATTTTTATCCCTACACCCAAAATGTTTGTTCTTTATATATTCATATTACTTATTGTACGTGTCAGGCTTTTTAAATTGCTTTGACTTGAAAAGAAAAAACTTGAATATTGTGGAAAAGTTACGTTTAATCCAAAAAAGTGAAACCAGCAGTTTTAGCCCATTTCCTTAAAGTCAGTGTCCATGGTGGCTCTTGATGCACTGACTCCAGCCTCACTCCGCTCCTCGTGAAGCTCTTGCAAGGTTTTTGAATCGACTTTGTTTGAAAATCTTCTTACAGCTGTGGTCGTCCCCTCTCTTATAACTTTTCCTACTCCACTTTTCCCATCCGGTAAACTTTCAATGAATATGTTACAATACAGCACCTTCTGTGGCTTATCCTCCTTGTAGAGGGTGTCGATGATTGATTGTCATCTGGACAATTGTCAAGCCAGCAGTCTTCCCCATGACTTTGATTGCATAGTCAAAAGACACAGTATTTATTCTGTCTGAATAGTAATTTACTCAAACTGGAAATGAAATTCCAATATTTTAAGATACTGGATGTTAACATGTAAAGAATCTAGAAAAAAAAACCTTTATATATATATATATATATATATATATATATATATACATGATATTCTAATTGTTCAAGATGTACTGTATATGATCACAAAATATTTACAGGATCAAAAGAAGTGTTTATCTTTTACATGTTTAATTACAGTAATTTATCTCCGTGCCAAGGCTGAGGGTTTACCAGGTCACGCTTTACTAATTTAAGGTTTTAAATGTAACCCAAGGCCAAATCTAAAGTATTTAATGAAACTCAGCAACCCAGAAATTGCAGAACTGCTTTCAGAAAACTGCAGAAATATTTCCTTTGAATTATATATAGGCTTGTGAATACAGTCACTCAATACTTCAGGACTGAAATTCCCACAGACGGTTTTGTACCTGAGCCTCCAATAACGAACCGGACTCCATATTACCTTAAACACCTCTCCTGTTATACTGAAACTTTATACCAGCCTCCTAACACACACTATGACTCCTGTTCCTGCTAAATTTGTCCGGATGGGTTCCCTGTTGAGTCTGGTTCCTCTCAAGGTTTCTTCCTATTACCATCTCAGGGAGTTTTTCCTCGCCACAGTCGCCCTCGTCTTGCTCACCAGGGGAAAAACTGATCATTATAATTTGTACATACAGGTAATCCCCGACTTACGGACGAGTCCTGTTCTGGGAGCACGTTTATAGGGCGAATTTGTTCTTAAGTCCAACAAAGTGAGTCTTATACACTTTTGACACGAATATACAATGTAAAGCATAGCAATCCACCTGACTAAATCTGTCCCTTTTCCCCACACTGCCACACACACACACACACACACACACACACACACACACACACACACACACACTCTCATATAATTTACCGGACTTTAGACATTTTATACATTCACTTTCACATTAAAAATATTATATATAATTGTAAATATTGGTATCTGGTATTTGTACAATACACGTGATCTACTTCAGTGATTTGTTCACAGCTACAAATGTTTGTAGAACCGCAGTCTGTTCGTATCTGTGGAAATTCGTAACTCGAATGTTCGTAAGTCAGGGACTAACTGTATTTCCTCAGACTTTTCGGACTCATAATTATTATTTTTTATTCTGTAAGGCAGCTTTGCGACAATGACCATTGTTAAAAGCGCTGCATAAATAAAATTTGATTGAATTGAATTGAATATGTGTTCCTGAAGGCTGGTGCGCTCATTCCTACCATCCATATGATCCCATCATGATGATATTACTGTTAAATAATAATAATAATACGTGCTCTTTATAAAAGTCATTGTATAAGGATGTGTTTATGACTCATTCTGCCTCACACACACACATGCCTGTGTGTGTGTGTGTGTGTGTGTCTGGACCCCACCCTCATGGGTTAAGTGCAGTAATCGATTGCTTCAAGCTCATGGAGCAGAGCCCTGTAATAACAGTGTGAGCTCGTCAGGGTGATAATTAGCTTCCCAGTTTAGTCAGAGGAAAGCGGCGCTCTGTAATCGGGGATTCCTGAGAGCTCCGCCACGGCCGTGGTGACACCCACAGCACCCCGCCAGCTCCGTTACCATGGACACGCCGTCAGAGTGTGTGATTTAGGGGTGCGCTGTAGTCTGGTTTAACTTGTATATTATTCGTGTCAAAAGTGTATAGACTTAGACAAGCATAGCGTCAGACGAAGTAGTGATTTGTGGAGAGTTAAAGGTTAAAAGTTATATCACTGTGTGTCGAACAAGATCGATAGCAACAGGACCTTCTGCCTAAACCTGGTGAAAAGAGTGTGGAAGGAGTCTCCAGTGCCAGTGCTTTCTAACAGATGATGTTGAGTGGTGTAAGAGGAATTAAACAGTTTGAGACAAATGTAGAAACTTTTCAGTGGTGAAGGTAACTCTGCTTCATCACCCCCGTCATGTCTGGATTTACTGTGATGTCTAGTCTGGACTGCGGTCTGGATATGCTGAGTGAACAGTATTAGAGTGTTTAGTAACTCTGTAAGCTCTAAATGTGCTGTTTTGGTCGTGAGTGGAAAAACTAATGCTAGAGAATGTAATATTCGACAAGGCCCTACATGTTCTGGTGGAAGAAGAAGCACATGACAAATGGACAAAATGCACCGGACTTTCCAAACGGAAAATAAAAAAGTTGTACGTCATCTCTTATGTCATAAATCGGTGTCTCAGTAGCAGCATTCAGCCAATCATGCATCTTTACTTACCCGAAAAAGCTCCGCCTCTTGCGTTTTTAAGCTCGTGAAATTTTCTGATCAGGTGACATCACGTGTACGCATTCAGCTATCTAAAATATGATCATCCAGACTCGTCCGTCTATCCATATTATTTATGTGTTTATTCTTGTATACTTTATTCAAGAAGCTGCACAAAACATGGTGCAATTTTGATTCTTGAATTAGGTAATAGCTAAAATTAGATTAAGATTCAGTTATTTGTCATTTAAAGCAGAGTGAAAATATCAAAAATATTCCAGGTAGGAAGCTGGGGTCACAGCCAGGATACAGCGCAGATAGGGTTAAGGACTCAACCTTGGAAACTTGGCGGTGCTGGGACTCGAACCCCCAACCTTCCCATCAGTAACCCAGTTCGTAATCGTTTGATCCACCACTGCCCCATTAATCTGCTACGATGCGAAATTATACGCTTCTTTAGGTAACAGTGCAATGTCTGGCGATAACGCTGAATCTGCTACAGTATGTAACTAGAGGTTCACTTGCGGATCCTGACGACTGAGTGCTACCATTACCTGTGGCAGAAGTATGCACTTAGACATTTGGCAGACACCCTTATCTAGAGCGACTTGCATTTTAATCTCATTATACATCCGAGCAATTGAAATGGGCCTCGCTCAAGGGCCCAAGAGTGGTAACTTGGTGGTCGTGGAGTTTGAACCTGGGATCTTCCAACCTTCCGAACCATAGTCCAATGCCTTAACCACTGAGCTTGACCCCAGACCCCGGTCTCCCCTCTGCTACTCTTCATGCTGCTCCAATGTTTCCAATGTTCCAAAGTCCCTACTTCTGCCGGTCGTATGTGCCCTCACCGTAGACGCGTCGCAGTCTGATCCAGGGGTTCAGAGGCTATGGACTCGTAACTCTTCCTGACGTACCCACCTTTGCTCTAGAGGACGCTGCCTACTGTTACAGTTGGTGAGGAACGCATGAGACGGAACTACCTTTGCAAACACCAACTGACCAAACAGAATTTCTGTTTTATGGATGGATGGATGGATGGATGGATAGGTAGATAGATAGGTAGATAGATAGATAGATAGATAGATAGATAGATGATGCGATTCACAAATCAACAATTCCAAATTTCCAAAACATTGAATCTGCTACAATACAAAATGCTACGATTCTTTAAGCAAGAGTTTGATATTTGACCCCAATGTTGAATCTGCTGCTAAACAAAACAGTCCATGTTTTTGTAAATCTACAGTTCAATGATCTTGAATTTGCCACGTTATTGACCATTAAACAATTATTTAAGAAAAAAAAATTCAATATCTTGCGATAACGCTGAATCTACATTGATATGGAATCGTACGGTTGCTGTAATAAGCAAGAATTTGAATCAGTTGCTACATGATTTGGTAAGTCGTGAGTGTGTTTCAGTAAAGCCCGGTTGAGAAAATGAGTGTGTGTTAATCAGCCGTGAATCACTTGATCTTCGAGGATGTTTATAGATATGGATTCCTCATTTTTCCATGAGTAACAGCTATCAGGTATACAGGCCATGGAAAATGTCAGACGAGTGGAAACCCTGCAGTTCCTTTGAATCCTTTGTATCCTGTTAGTCTAGTGTTTCTTTAGTAGGGTTTTTTTTCTCTCCCCTCTGGAAGGGTGTAGAGAGGAAACGGGAGACAAAAAAAAAGGCACACAAAAGAACAATATTTGATTTCATAACAAGTAATGATGATGTAGCACACCGAGCCAGTTTCTGTATCGCGAACTGAAATAAGCTGTTTTATTTTTTTCTCTCTTTTTAAAATTTTTTTTTTAAAAAGCTTTCTTGTATAGTTTTCCAGGCGCAGTTTCTTTTCCCGGCGCTGTACACCGAGGCTGAGAGCAGCGTGGGAGAGGAAATAAGAGAGGGATAAAAACAAAAAAAACAAAGTGGATTGAGCCCCAGGGGAAATGGCTTCACTGTCATCTCATTGGCCCTAGATTGGCACATCCTCTTGACTTCCCATTGGTCTGAGTGTTAAGTTTTAAGGTCCTTTATATCATCTGTCAAAAGAGACAAAAAAAAAAAACCAGGGCTGGGCTGCGCCGATGACTCACGTGTAGATTTTCAAATCCTTCTTGGAAAAATGACCAGGTTTAAATGTTTATACAGATGATTTGCGTGTGATTAACGGAACAGAACAAAGTAAAATCGATCTAAAGCTTTGAGGCCAACGCTGCCTGGTGTACGAGAGCCCTCACATACAGTGTACGCTGTGTCGTCTCGTCTTTTCCCTGGAGGTCGGAACACCGCATTCACATTGAAGTGATCTTGAAATTACTCGCAATGGAAATCCGATTCAATCCCGAATACAGGAAGTCAACGGAACATGCTGTGTGTGGTTGTTTTAGGGACATTGTTTTGTCGCTGTAAATGTGAGATAAGTGATACGAGGTATCATATCATCATCCTGGAGGAAATTCTTGTGCCGGAGACTCTGCTCCAAGAGCAAATAAATAACGCATTCATCCTTTAATACAGTGCTGTTGTTTTTTTCTTTTATTCACACTTAAATGATTCAGATGAACAAGTTTTAATATTACATAAAGATAATCGAAATAAATACAAAATGTTGTCTTTAAATAATAATTTCATTCATTAAGGAGAAAAAAAAAGATTCCAACTTGCCTGGCCCTTTGTGAAAAAGTAATTGCCCCCCCTTTTGTCAAATGTGAGATGAGCCTTCGTGTCCTTTTTGGGTCAGCAGTGGCTTTTGCTTTAGAACCCCACTCCCCCCATGGATGCCATGTTTGCCCCCGGTCTCTTTCTTATTGTTGAATCATGAACACTGAGGCCTGCAGGTCTTTAGATGTAGTTCTGGGATCTTTTATAGAGCTCCTGGATGAGTCGTCCTTGTGTAATTTTGGTAGGCCTGACCACTCCTGTGAAGCTTCTCCACCGTTCCAAATTTTCTCCATTTATGGATAACGGATCTCCATCGAGTTTGTTTTGGCTGGATCGAGTCTGATTTGTCTCAAGAAGCTAAATTTACAGGTCATTAAAACTACTAAAAGAAAAAGTGTTCAATCTAATTAAAGTACCTAATAAACTTTGAGATGCTGTGTTTGTTGTTTTGCTGATGTCCAACAATGACAAAGTTCTTTCAAAAATACTTTTTTTGTGCATTTTTTTTCTTTTCTTTTTTTTTTTATGAATGTAAAAAACAAAGCCCAAACCAATCAACAAACATGTCGATGGAAAAACACCGAAAAAAAAAAAAAAAACACTAAGTTGAAATTTTGTATTGCGAAACACATTTTCCCATAAAATAATGTAAATGCAGATAATCCGTTCCAGCTGTTCCAATGTTACCAATTTACAACACTATCATATTTTTGTATGTAAAAACAAATAGAAATGTTTATTGAAGTCTTCACTAAATCTTGCACAAAATGCAAAAAACAACACGCACACAAAAAAAAATTTAAACTCGCTTCACTTAGCTTTCCACTGACGCAATTAAGTTTTGAACGACTCGCGGACGTATGCGCGACTTAGCCGGCGGTCGATTCGGTTCGTCTCGGGTCTTCGTGAAAATGCTTCGTATGCCGAGGCAAATCTTTTGGCCAAATTTCAGTTCTAAAGGCGAAAATTCATGAGGCACAGGGCTTTCGTATGACGAGGTACTGTTGTAATACGTAGTTTGAAACCTTTTTCTGTTTTTTGTTTTACATTCAAGTTTAATTTGTCACACAGTCACAATACAGTGAAGTGCTTATACGAGCGCCCGTGACTTAAAAAGGAAAAAAATCTCTGTGATGAAATAAATTACAGAAGAGAGTACAATTAAATTTAAAATGGAGCTTTCTAATATAAGTAATAAAAATGTTTGCTGAAAAATGTACAATTTTTACAGAAATACAGAAATAAAATAGGATTAAAACAAAAGTAATAAAATTATGCAGGATTTACAGACTTTACAGAAATGAATTATAAACTCATAAACTTATAAAGTGCAGTTAGCTCTCATTTATGTGAAAAATGAGAAGTGTGTAAACAACTATCCAATGGTTATTTAGTTGTTTTTTGTCAGCTCGGCTTCCTGTAGAGGTGTGTGTGTGTGTGTGTGTGTGTGTGTGTGTGTAATCCTGTAATCTGTTCATCATCTCTATATGGAATTGGTTCCGTCAGCTCCGTGTGTCGGAGACGCCGCGTGTCCTCACGCTGATTAGTTGGCATTTCGCTGGTCCTGCAGAAAGAAGCATAACACACACACACACACTCAAACACACATTTTTGCTGTTTTATTTATATCTATATGTTTTTTTTTTTTTTATCTCTTCAGGAGCTGGATCGACAGAAGTACATCTACACTAAGGGCTGCGTGGGACAGTTCGAGAAGTGGCTGCAGGACAATTTGATCATCGTGGCTGGCATCTTCGTCGGAATCGCACTGCTACAAGTAAGAACCCGTCCTCCTCCGAGCGCTCGTCATCTCGAACACTTGTGCGTCCTGTTGTATTATTTATACACACGATACATTTGATCTGATATACAGTTACACGCAAACACAGTCTCAGATTTGTTTCAGCCTCAACAAAACATCATCAGACTGCGAGGAACAAGAAAGATTTTTTGTTGAAAGATGTTGAAGTTTGAGTTTATTTTCTACAATTAAGACCAATGGAATTTTTTTTAATTGGATTTAACACATGGCATGAGGTAAGTAAGTAGCATCAACAACAACAGAAAGAGTTAGTTGTTATTTTGAGACTGTTCTGGAATGGTTCTTGCAAGAACAGTATTGTCAAGTGCATTTGCAAAACCCATCAAGCTCCATGATGAAACTGTCTCTCATGAAGACCTTCCCAGGAAAGCAAGTCAGCTTCAACTCTTCTGTGAAGGCTTTCCACAAGGTTTAGGAGTGTGTTTACGGGAATTTTTGACCGTTCTTCCAGAAGCGCATTTGTGAGGTCAGACACTGATGTTGAACGAGAAGGTGTGGCTCGCAGTCTCCACCCTAATTCATCCCAAAGGTGTCGTATCTGCCAAGTTCTTCCTCACCAAACTCAACAAGCTCATCCATGTCTTTATGGAAGTTGCTTTGTGCACTGGTGCGCGGTCATGTTGGATCTGGAGTGGGGTTGTCTTTCAGGAGTTGGGCTCGGCCCCTTTAGTTCCAGTCAAAGGAACTCTTAATGCTTCAGCATACCAAGACATTTTGGACCATTTCATCCTCCCAACTTTGCGGGAACAGTTTGAGGACGGACCCTTCCTGATCCAAGATGACCGAGGTCCATAAAGACATGGATTAGCAAGTTTGGTGTGGAAGAACTTGACTGGCCAATTCCCGTAAGCACACTCCTAAACTTTGTGGAAAGCCTTCCCAGAAGAGTTGAAGCTGTTATCGCTGCAAAGGGGGCGGGCGCAGCATCATATTAAGCCTAATGGATTAAGAATTGGATGTTACTCAAGTTCATATGCATGTGAAGGCAGGCGAGCGAATACTTTCAGCAATATAATGTATGAAGTTTCAACTCTACCAGATATTTACATTCTGATCTCTCCCACTTTATTTTTCTTCATAATAATTCCTTGTCATGTGTAATAAGGTGTATCATATTTTGACAGGATGAGATGAAACCACCGTTATGAGTTGGTTTGGCATCGAACAGCAAGTGAGATCTAATGAGAGAGGGTGGGGGAAAAAAATCATTGTAGTTGATGTACTGCACTCAACTACGTCTTGGACTGCAATAAAAATGAGGAAATCTCCTTTTCATTTATGACACAACTACAAGGGGGCTAATACTTTCTGCAGAGCGACACAGGGGCTCGGTTGTGACCCTCATATATGGTTTCTCTGATTAAGGAGCCCCTGAATGCAGCTACGACTCGGGTAGAAGACGTGCGGCAGGAAACCTACCAAACTAAAAGTCTTTCTCTAGAGCCATTTTGTTTCAGACGATGCTGCACAGGTTAATGAAACGCCGCCCTCTCCTGGTCGCGTCGCTGTATTACACGGATCAGGATTCTAATCCGTCGACTTGTGCTTGTGTTTTCCGCAGATCTTCGGGATCTGCCTCGCCCAGAATCTGGTGAGCGACATCAAAGCGGTCAAAGCCAACTGGTGACGCCAGGCTGATGGACGGACGGAGAGGTGACGCAGAGTGACCGACGTGTGTGGGTTTTTTTTTTTTTTTTTTTTTTTTTTTTAATTGTTTGTTTTAATTTTTAAAACACCACAGAGCGGAGATTCTCACCGTTCTCGAGGAGTTTTACATGCACACTGACGTTCCAAACTGACCTGACTCCCCTAGTTATGTTTTTTGTTGTTGTTTTTTAATTTTTTTTTAATGCGAGGGAAAAAAAGGGGGGGGGGCTTCTCTGCGCGTGTGGGCTCACGCGCTTTTCTTCAGCCTGTGGAAGACACTTCCGGCTCCTATGCACTTGCGGATGATTAAAAAAAACAAAACGGTAAAGCTCAGACGGAGAGACGTGGACCTGGACGAAGCCTTACCGCGATGCACGCCATGTGGACGACGCTCCGGACGCGGACGTCCCCGAGCCGCCGAGCCAGACGACTTTCGACTCGACTCGTTTCCTTTCAACCACTACAGTCAAAGAGACGGAGGAGTGTTTTGTAAAGCCGCGCGATTTTGCTCGGCGAGATTCTTCGATAGTATCCGTCTCTTTTAAAACAAATATTTTTTGTATGTATTTTTTGTTTTTGTTCTGCTAGAATATAATAGTGATATGCTAACGTTAAAAAAAAAAAGGATCCTGTTACAATATGAACAATGCTGCTTTAACTCGTAGAGGACTTATAGATCGCTATACTAATCGAGTAATATTATACATTTAAAAAAAAAAAAAAAAAAAAAAAAAAAGAGGGAGTGTCCACTGAATCGATTCAAGAGCCAACCACTACAACAGCCTTCACCTCTCGCATGTGTCCCTCATCGTCCTGCTGCCTGGCCTGCTCACATACGCACAACGTTACTTTATTCAGTAAGGTTAAACCATTCTGGCGGAGGCCCGTTCGCGGCAGAGCTGATGAACGTTTAGCCACACCCACAGATCTCCATAAAGGGAAAGGTTTTTACAGAAAGGTTGAAAATGACAAAAACTTGGAAAGACACTTTTTTTTTTTTTTTTAAATAACGCAGCTCGCTTCCGCTGCATCTCCTCAGCTACTATAAACTCCTCCTCCTTTTGTATGACATCGTTACTTTTGTTGAAATTGATCGGCCAGCCTGCTTTCATTCAAAAAATCACTATGGACCAACCAGCTTACAGTTTTTTTTTTTTTCCTTTTAAATAATAAATATGTGATTTAAACTTGTAAATAAAATCCCGGTGACTCGTTGCAGCTATACTTAAAAATTACTTAAAACTTTTAATAGTTGTTGTAGGTTACGAAACTTTTTCCAAACAAACTGATCTCCATAAACGTTTGCTTTATGAGTGACTTTCTTCTTTGTAACCAGTTTGATCCACAAGGCTCTACACACAAAGTGATATTGCTAATCATGACGCTGACTTATACTGTAGAACCGCAAAACATTAGCATTGTGCAGAACTACGCTGCAGTGTCTAAATCATCACACGCTCGTGCAGTAATCAAGGGCGTGGTCTGAGACAACTCGCACTTCTTACCACTTTTCCACCAAGAAAAACAGACCAAGAACAGACGGAAAAACCGGTTCCGTGGCGGCACCAACACTTCGCTGAGCTAGAACAAAAAACCGCTTACGTCAGGGGCTGCGGGCGGGGTTATCACGACCAACTAAAAGTTTGTGACCACCGTCTTTAAAAAAAAAATGGACTCAATATGCAATGGGCAGCTCAAATGCTTTCTAATGATGATAAAGCCGGTGGAGCTGCTTGTAAAGCTGTTAAAGTTAGCCATCGTTGTTGTCGTGCTTGCTGTTAGAATTAGTTTTTTTTTGCTGCGAGCAAGAAAAGTACACGGACATATGCAGTGACATAATGACCTGTGATTTTAGCTCATGGACAAACAAAGCCAGTTCTTCAGAGGTTCGCTCCTGACCCGGCCCTGAACCAGCACCTGGTTTACTTTTGCTGAAAAACGCTATATTCGAAAATTATTACAGGTTTACAGACACCTCACTCGCTAGTTAAGTCACTCGTTTATTAATCACCGCTCTATATGCTATAAAAATCGACAAAGAGAAAGTCTTGCGTTCATCATGGCCAGGTTTGAGTTAGAGGCGTGGCTTGGAACTTCACGTGAAACTGGGAAAGGGTGCAGAAGTGTTACAAGTGCGGAGGTGCCAATATTCCGTTACACGATACAGTGTGCATAGCTAATGTGTAGAAGCGCTGAGCGAAAAAGTGTGGCGTAAAAAAAAAAAAAACATGCTGTAAAAAATATGTATTAATGGAGCTCAGAAGCTGAAAAGCCCTGATGATTGTGGGAGTGGCTTACTGTGTCTCCCCTGTCAATCACAGCGACGCTGGTCAATCTGTAAGTTTAGGTATGTTGAAGCGGGCGGATAGCGCGTTCCTTTCGAGTGTATGACGCCGCCCCTCCCCCGTCACTCAGTGTTAGTGGTAGAAGTTGGAGGAGTTTTTTTTTCCTCAGTGTATATTCTATACTTATACATTGGCTTATTATGCGACACCTCATTAGCCAGTATTCGAAAAAGCCGGTAATGAGCCTATAATGAGTTGTAATCGAGCGTGTGATGATTTAACATTGCAGTGCGTATCAGATGCTTGAACTAGAAGTGTAATGTTAAACTTACTTTAAAATAGCTGATTTAAAAATGCAATGAGATGCATTCAGGATTTATTTGTTTAATGGGTGCATTGTGGTGTATAGGGACCAGGTATACGCTCATACACACTCATACACACACGCACACACTCACTCATACCTAGCACAGTCGAGGTTTATCGCAGGAGTTTTATTAATGTTACCCGGGGTGTCGACCTGAGTGTTACGCATGCGCTTACTTTGTTTAAACTGCTCTCACGGAGCGTGCCGTCCATCTTGGTTCGAGTTCTCCGCATTCTATCTGTCGGGAAAATCTTTACGGCACACGAAGCCGACGCCGTCGTTCAGACGGCGTAATCCTTATTTGTCCGCAGCTCAGTGGCCTTTGTTTTTATATTCTCTTTTTCATTCATGTATTTATGGATACAATTGCACACAAATACATAAACACACACACTAGAGCCCTATAATGGTGACAGAGTGCGCACTGCTAGGACCACATCCATACTTTGCACAAGTAAGTGCACCCCTCGCAGCCTTCGTACGGAGCTTCCAGTATTTCATGATGCACGGCAATTAAAAAAAACATGTTTTCTGCACCAAGATTTCGAAATTCCAAGTCCACAGACATTATCTTTCCCCGTACCACCTGACTTTCATTTTATTATTATTATTTTTTATTTTTTTATTTTTTTAAACTGTTCTCGATACAAGGTTCGACTGTATCCATATGTCTGGTGTCTTTCACTGCTCTGAACATCCAGCTCGTATAATGATGTCCAACCATGTCCCATCTTATTTTTTACTTATGTGTGTGTGTTTTTGTTTGTTTTTTATATATAGTAAGTTTTTCCTAATGATACATGTCCAAAAATACGAAACGTTCCTCTTTATAATTAGACCTGAACATTCCACTTTGTGTCTTTGCTTTCTCCATTATTATAATTTTTTTTGTTTGTTTGTTTTTTTCCCGTCCTATTTTACCTTCAATAATCTGGTTCTTTGAAGAACAAAACAAAATCTATTAACGTTACTTCCAACTTCCTGTTTTAGCGCAGAAGATTTTAAATAGGAACAAAATTCACAGCTGAACCTGTGATATGGTATATATATATATATGTAGAGTGTGTATTATATAAGGAGCAAACACTTGTAGGCATGCTGATACGGGAATATAATCACCACCACCCCGACTGTTTCATGTCCCAGTGTAAGCTGTTGCTATAGAAACGATAAAAAGTTTTTAAATGAGCTCATTAACATTCAGGAAACCTGTGATTTAATTGACAGCCGGGAAAAAAAAAATCAATCAAATCCCTCTGACCAATCAGAATCCAGAATTTAATCCTGTACGCTGGCTTTGTAGAGCAAATCAGCTAATGATTATAGTTTTCTAATACACACACGCACGTGCATCTTTTTCTACATTGGTTTTACCTACATAAAAAAAAAAAACTAAACCAATATACAACCGCACACGTAAACAGAATCAGCACGGCGTCCCGAGTCTCTTCAGAACTCTGCGGCTCCAATACGGCCGTCTACGCTCTCGAGACTCGAGACCTCCCTTGGACGTTTTAAAGCACACTCGCGCCGGTGAACTTTCAGGTCGGTCGGTCGGTCGGTACTTCAGGGGATCAGCACACGCTGGATCTGTTAATCAGGTCCGACACTCGTCACTTTGTTTCAGTACGAACCTCATCCTACTTATTTAAACCAAGCCAAATTCCAGGAGGGTTAGCGTCATGCAAACGGCACAGTGCTAACCACGTCTTTAGCTAGCTTTTTGTCCCTGTTGGCCATGTCAGGAGATTTGATTCAGCTATTGTACATTCCATGTCTCATAAGTTTAATTGAAAAAAAAAATTTTTTTTTAAAGTCAACCTCGGAGTGTCCGACGCGGCAGGGCCGTTCTTATTGATATTTTAAATCCGTGTCGGTTCTCACACTTTAGGTAAAATTTAAACCGTCCATAATGTAACATTTAATTAAACATTTTTTTTATTGTTATTATAATTATTTTTAATTTAGGTTTCCTAAGTAGTGCTTGTTCTGAGGCCGAGATGCCGATGTAATGCAGCTAACGCTAAATGGAAGTCTGTTTCCTCGTTCCATTTCTCTGTTATCAATCCGCCCATATATATATAAATATATATATATATATATATATATATACATTTTTCTGCTTAATTGAATACAGATGATTGCATAACCACGATAATCATACAACAGTTCTGATAAGTTCTGATCGAGTTATCTGAATCGGACAAGAGGCGTTCCTCGAGTGATGATGATACGACGGTAACAGCACTGGGATGTTTGACTATAACTGTCTCTCGGTGTCTCAGGTGGTTTACAGTTGTTAATTACACAAACTGTCAGTTGCACCGTAAGTCTGTACTGAGGAGAGAGCATGTCCCTGCCAAAACCCACATCCAAAAACCAGTCACTGGAGCACTTTCAGCAAGAAAACGCATCTGATAACGTTATCATTTCATTTTCAAGTCGCTCCGAATCGCCTCGGAACTGTCTGTTTTTACGGCTATAAAGCTAACGTGCTTCTAACACAAGACTGAGTTCCAAATCCAGCTCTTATCCCTGATCAAGGGCCGAACAAGGGATTGTACACCCTACAATACCCTAGCACTAGCTTCCTATTTAATGCTATTTGGGATTTAACCCAGAATCCCAAATGTTAACAGTTGATATTCTAAAATATAAATATAAAGAGAAACTTATCAGATTTACCGGACTGTCCACCACCTCCATGGTTTACTCTCCTCACCTTTTTGCCTACATGTTCCCGGGAAAAATTTACAAACTACTTTCACCCCTGTCGGTCGCCAGCTCCATCAATCACGGTTAGTTAGAGAGTCCGGCCAGTAGCGGTAGACGGATGTGTGTTGTCGGAGCAAGATGACTGGTTAAATAAACGAACAAATGATATGAATCTTCTGATAGTAAATGCTGTGTGGGGAACTGTTTGTATTAAAGCAATATCACACTCGTGGTCATGGTGTTGTGCTGAATATCAGAACGGTTCTAAGGTCATGCAGCATGAGGGTGCAGCCTGATATTCATCGCAACAGCACTCCTTGTGTGACCTTTTTTTTTTTTTTTTTTTTAAACCACAGACTTCCTGTTTAAGCTTTGGCTCTGGGTTACTGACTTGAAAGTTTGAGGTGTTCAAAGTCCAAGTACTGCCAAGTTGCCACCAGGGGGCGTTGTATCCTGGCTGACCCTGCGCTCGGGCCCCAGCTTTCTAACTGAGATATGCAGGGAATATATATATATATATATATATATATATACGTGTGTATTTATATAATATCGCTGTGCTGTTCGGTACACATGACAAGTGAATCTTAATCTCAAAGCAAAACACGGCTACAATGTTCCTGTAAGACGATGACATCATAATCACAATCATCACCCAAACCAAGGGAGCTCTTGACTCTAACCCATATTCTCATCCATCTGAGCTGGACTATGTACATGTAATGTGTAATGATGTGGTGTCATGCATAAGTATTCGCCCCCCTTTTCACATTGTGGCAAGTTACAGAACCAAAGGTTGTGAACAACTTGGGTGAATTTCCCATTATGTTGAAATATTAAATCATTTTAAAAACCTTTTTTTAATATATATTTTTTATGTTTATGATTACATAAATATTCACCCCCCCCCTAGTTGTGAAACTGTTCATTTAGGAAATAATTGGAGGGTTTCACAGGAACAATTGGAGGGTCAATACTTTAGCAGTAACAACTTTTTTTTATTATTATTATTTTTATTTTTTATTTTTTGGAAAATAATTTTCCAAACTTTTCATTTCACCTTTACGCTCCATCATTACAATCTCTTCGTGTTGATTCAGAAAATTCACTCGCATCGAAACCTCTTTGAGTTCCACAAAATGTAGAAAAAGTCTAATGGGTGGGTGGAAACTTTTGCAACAGGCTGCAAATACAGGTTTTGTTTCAATTCAGCCGTAGAGATTATTATGTTAAAGCATTTAGCCAGCTTTATAGTAGCCTTCGACACTTTTAAAAACTAGTTTTTGTGATTGCTCGAATCTGATCTCGTCATGACTTTTGGCAAACGTGTGAGAGAAGCGCTTGTTCTCTCTTTATGTCTCTCTCTTATTATCAAAGAAGAACTCAAATAGTTGTTGAAATGATCTATTCATGCCTCTGGTTTGCGAAGAGGTAGATCTTTATGCGTCTTTCCTTTTTTTTATATTTTTTTTTTATATAAACGTCTGTCATTGACTTGATTGTGGGACCTGGTCTGTTACACTGTATGTTATATAAAATATGCTCCTTTTTCATATTCAATAAAAGGATTTATGACCTTGTAGGTTCTTTCTTTTTTTAGGTTCACGAGTTGTTTATTAGCATTACTCCTGGGGTTTGGGGTAAAGCGGTGCAGAAGGGTCATAATTAACAAAAAATTCAAAATAAAGGGTTGTATATAGGATCATCAGAATCTTATTCTAAATAAATTAATTTATTAAATGTTTATGAAATGAACGGTCATGAAATAAGAAAGTTAACTGGAGACAACTTGTCCGATCTTAACCTGAGCCCAAACCCAAATAACTGAATTTGCTCAAAGTCTCCACCAGATGGCGGCAGGTTCACCTCATCATTAGAGCTAACTCCTGAGTTCTGACTTCTTCGGCAAGACATTTACATTAAAAATGAAGAAGCTGAATATGAAGACAGACAAACAATATATATATATATATATATATATATATATATATATATAAAGAACAAGAATAAGAGAGCAAAAATGAGAAAAATTACTAAGAAAGAAAGAGACCAAGAACACCCATGACACTGAACAGGAAACAAAAAAAAGACCAAAAGAAAGAAAGGAGTGAAAGAAAAAAAAAGGTATACCAAGAAAAGAAAAAGAAAAAACTACAGACAGAAAGGGAAAAAAAAGACAAAAGGTAGACTTGAAAAAAGGAAAAAGTTGCAAAACATCTATAAATAGGAAGGAAACAAAGAGAAGAACAAGACAGGTGAAGAAGCACAAAAAAAAAGAATTAAGAATATGCAGACAAGACAAAGAGTGAAGCAAATAAGAAAGATGACAGGAGTGTGTGGTGTGTTATTCATTCTGAGTTAGAATACGTTTGTATTGAAAGATTTGTTCGTCTGATTCTGATGCGGTGTCATTTGAGCTGTGTGTGTGTATTTCATGAGTGTGTAACATTCACATTCACCTGCAGATCTCTAACTTGTGTTTCATTCCATCTGTTCAGTCTGTCTGGATGATGGCAGTGTGTGTGTACATTAGAGACGTTAGACTGTGTGCTCTGTTATAAAAGACGACACTAATGCCGTGTCTCATGTCCATTAAGCCTGAGATTGGATCCTGCCCTGAGCCCCCCCCATACACCCCCCCCCCCACACACACACTGCCCTCAGCTCATACACACACTCTGTTACTAACTGAACTCTACATCACACTATAAAACACTGCATTAAAGCGGTATTTCATATCCATAAATGAGCCGAGATTCGATTCTGCACCACTTAATTTCCTCTGCATCCTGCATGATCAGTCGCTCCGGTCAGCTCGACGCGACGCAGGCTCGGCTGTTAGGATCAACTGCTCAAATGTCACACACTGCTCGGATCCCTGACTCCCTGCTCCCCAACAGAGAAATCAAAAAAGGAAGAGGAAGGAAGAATTAAAGGAGATAGTGAAGAAAGAAGATGAAAGGAAGAAAGAAAGTTGTACAAATAACAAGGATGTACAAGGAAAAACAAAAAACTAACACTAAAAAAAACAAAATATCAAAAATTGAGGAAAAGAAGCATGCTGAAGAAAGAAAGAAAGAAAAACAAGAGTAAACAAAGAAGGAAATAAAAAAAAGGAAAAAGGCAGGAAAAATGGACATAAACGGAAGATACAGAGAAGACAATGTACAAATCAAAGAAAGAAAAAAGAAGCAAAAGTAGAAATATGTTAAAGGAAAGGACAACAGAGAAATAAAAAAAATAAAATAGAAAGAAAGAAATATGTACAATGTACATAGATGTACAAAGAAGGGCAAAAACAAAGAATAAAAACAAAATATCAAAAATTAAGGAAAAGAAGTGTGCTGAATAAAGAAAGAAAGGAAGAAAATAAACAGAGAAAACCATGTAGAACTCAAAGAAGGAAATAATAAAGTAAGAGAGAGAAAAAAGTGAAAAGTTGATGGCCACAGCAACAAGTACAACAGTAAGCAAAGAAACAACTAAAAATGGAAACAAGAGGTAAAAAATAACAACTAAAAAGAATCAAATGAAAAAAGTAGGAAATCTACTAATCAAACAAAGAAGGACAAAAAAAGAACTACAGACAAAATAAAGGAGATAAAAAGGAGGTAAAAGAAGGAAAGCATGACTGGCCCGCTCTGTGAACTAAACGCCTCATTTCCTAGAAAGCCACAGTTTGCTTAATCTGAAATAATTTATCAGTGTAATTAGAGCAGCAGGCGAGATGTGGTTAAGTAACCACACAACCACAGATATTTCCCGTAGATTTCCATCGTCTGATAGCTTCGTCTTGACCCCAGTGTCCCTCCTGAGGAAACATACACCTTTTTACGCCTGGAACATGTCAGTGGAGATGATGAGACATGATTGTGCTCATCTTTTTCTTTCTTTTTTTCAGTTTGGTTGAAATAACTGAAAATACAGCGGCTGTCCACAAAGAAAACACTGGAAGAGATTTATGTGCTTTAGAAACACAAACCCGCCTGTGTATTAGAGGCCTCAGTCAGGGTGTCACGTTAGCATCAGCTGGGCCAGCGGGAACGAGGCGTCACATGAAAGACCTCAGCACCACTGTGGCACATGCGAGTGAGGGCTTTTTATTCTGCAAAAAAACGAGTACACAACATGACTTCATAGACCTTCTCTACAACAAAAACCCCTCTCAGGAGCCTTGAATTAAAAAAAATGGGGCACCCTTGGAGACCAAGCTGAATGGAGTGCCCAAAAAATCTACATAAGTCCACCCTGAATACTGGAAACCTTCCCAATATAAACACTTGGACTTAAATCCCTACCTCAAAATATACTACCCTATATACAGTATATCTTCATTTGTTTTCTTCATCCTTGATTCCTGCCTTGATGAAGTCTGTCTCATCAACCAAACTTTTCTCACTACCTTTTTATTCCTGTCACTGCTGGCCTGGAGCCTTTCCCAAGAGACATAGGGCACAAGGCGGTGTATACCCTGAACGGGTTGCCAATCCATCACAGAGCGCGCACACACACACCCTCACTCACACACTACGGGCAATTTGGGAATGCCAGTTAGCCTAAACAGTCCAAAGACCTGTTGAAGGAACCAGAGAACCCAGAGGAAACCCACCAAGCACTGGGAGAACATGCAACCCCCATGCACACAGACCACCGAGGCGGGAATCGAACCCTCGACCCTGGAGGTGCAAGGCGACAGTGCTATCCCTCTGTCCCGCCCCAAACTTTGCTTTATCCCTCAAAACTGCTCTGTGTTGAACCTGGACCTGGACTCGCAGTTATTTCAGCTCATACTGTAAATGAGGTCACATCTTTCGTTGCTCTTAATCTACTGATTGGATGATGGTGTAATCGGATTGTCTTGGATTTCCATTGTCTGGGAACTCTAATCAGTTGAATCAGAGAGCTATTCAATTATTATGAAGATTAGATAATATGATTGAGTTTCTGCAGTTCTGCTCACCAGCTTTGGGATTCATTCAAGGGCTGGTGATTTACCGGGTGAATCTCTCTCTCACTTTTTTCTTTGAATTTGTGGGGATGAGTGAAAACTTACCAATAAAACACAGCTGCTTCTGTATTGTGCATCTGTTTTTAGCATGATTGATGGTAGCCTGATGTCAGCAGTCACCCAGGAGGATGTGAGTGAACATGTGCTTCCAAGGAGATATGTGAAGCATACATATATATATATCATGTTATGTCACGATGCATCTTAACACACTTGAAGGGGGAAACCATATCTACTGTACACATTCCACATATATAATTGCATAGCACAATTGGTTGGTGTCAGGGGACAGAGTAATGCCATGCATTCCATCCAGAGACGATACACGGCCGATCCCACGCTTTCGAAGGCCCGGCCTCGGTGGCTGCGGTGTTATTTTGATCCGAAGAGTGTTCTGTTGGGCCAATCAGCTGAAAAACAGATTCCTATCATTTTAATAGACAGAGCCAAAGAAGAAAACTGTCTCCCTGTCCTTTGGCACCGGCACATCATCGCCTCAAAGACAGAACAAATACTTTACCATTTCTCTTTCACATCACTGAGCATCTATACAATTTTTCTCCTCATTTGGCTAAAGGCCTTTCATATGACACTGACTCCAACACTGCTTCACTGTTGTTTTGGTTTTTCATCTTCTCTGATCTTCAGATCTGGGGTTTAAACATTGAAAATGAAAAAATCTAAGCCAGTACAAACATTCTGTACTTTGAGACCGACATTGTGGCATGTGAATGTTGATTTCCAAGCTGATTAGCAAAATAAAGATCATTAGGTTCATCAACTTGTTTTTTTTTTTTTCTTTCACTCGACCCAGTCTTTACTTTGTGCTTTTCGAATGAATTGCATTGATTGATTTCGTTTCTGTAATTGAATTGTGCTTGTTAACTCAAAAAGGAACCGATGGCCAGAACTTACACTCGGGACACTCTCACAGCTTGCACAGTATACACTCAGATATACAGTATGTAGCACATGACTAGCAGTATAAAAAGTCGCAGTATAGTCTACAAGGTGGGTGAAAAGTTAAGTAGGCAATAAAAACTGGTAATACAGTCCATAGTTCGAATACAAATCTATTGAAACAAAAATGTACATGTACTTTATTAAAGCAAATCTTTAAATTCCAATGTAGGCACCAGTGGCGTCAACCAGATTCCTCAAATTGCCAAGGTCTTCTGACGGAAGTGATCTGGGATATTGCTGAGAACCTCCTGAATCTGCGCTTCCGGGTCCTCCAGTGTGTGAGGCTTTGTCCTGTACTGGATCTGGACTTCTTGGAGGCGTTCATGAGGTCTGCGTCGTCCCAGCCAACGTCCCAAAAAACCGGGTGGTGCACCATGTGGTGGTGCTCCAGTGATACTACAGCCATTGAATATTACCTAGAGCATTTTCACCCACCCTGTATATTTATAGAAGTGATGCCTTAAAAGGCATAACATTACATTTTGGCAGGGACATGCAGCATTACAGGCATACTGGACTCGATCAGCATCAATTTGAAGTGAATTAGGCTTTTACGCTGTCACACACACAGCATGGTGTACAGAACGAATGAGTGCAATGGGAAATCACAGAGCCTGAAACAATCTCAAGCTGTTATTAGTGTGTGGGTGTGTGTCTGAATATTCAACCAGTGAGTGGAAAAAATAAAAACATGGTCTACACTAAGTCCATACTAAGTAAGGATAGAGAAGTCAGGGAATATTTATTATATTTAACTTTATTCTATTTAAGGAGACTCAGTATGAAGTCAATGCAGACTGTTTTGGTCAGAGTTTGTTGAAAAGCTAGATGCTTTTTATCAGCCGAATTTGTAAAGCAAGTCTAGCCAACCACAGATACTACTCAAATTCTCATAATGGACTGTAATGTGGTGATGTATGCATTTTATTTCGCATATGATGGGTTTCAGGGCTCCTGAGTGATAGGTGTGGACTTGGGTCCTGACCAGGGGTCCTGAACTTACAGTACTAATCCATTCCAATTTGTTGGACATCGTACCATTATATCCATTTGGAGAAACTGAGCACATTAAATTTATTTTTGGAAATTAAATTAAATTTATTTTTTTCAACTGTTTATAAAGTGTCTGTACAGCTCCAGGGTTCTGGTGTTCTGACAATCCGTGCTAGCATGACTCCTTGCTACTTATGATGTACAGTACTGGGAGCATTAGTCGATTGGGATATTGATCAGAATGGGTCTATCAGAATATGCTACCCCTATTTTTTTCCAATACATACTTTTTCTTTTCTACAAAATTTTTTCTTCTTCTAAATATTGTCCACTTATTATTAACATACATTCACCCCTTTAGTTTGTAGTGTTTTTTTAAAAACAAAGTAGCGCATGTTGATGGACTCTGCTATCAATTCACACTACAGTAGCATTTTTTGACAGCACAAATTTGGAAGAACACGGTTCGGGATACAGCCTGTGTGGGTTTCCTCTGAGGTATTCTTTGAATCCTCCAGACAGTGACCTGACTGCAGACTGGAAATGTGAATCTGTAGTACTCAACAACAAAAAAGTCAGACTTACAAATACAAGCTGTTACAACTCAAGAAACATTAATTAACTGTTAAGCCCTAGACTGGATTTTTCTTTTTTTTTTTTTGTTAAGAGAGTAGTTTTTATTGATATACCACAAAAATTTCTCTGCCACTAGTGCCTGAAACATTATGCAATTATAAATAATTCCTTTACTTTAACTGACCTTGCTTTTCGGTTTTCTTGGTTTTTTTTCAGTTCCTCCAAGATTTCTCAGGCTCTTTCTGTGATTATTGTAGCTTAAAATCCCTGATAATATTGATGCATGTTGCAATGTTTTTAGGTTGTTTTAGGTTGCTTTAAAAAACAAATATATACAGTGTGTGTATTTATTTATTTATTTATTTATTTATTTATATTATAAATAACTAAATAAAATTGAGGGGAAGTTGCTCCAGTGAGAACTATACCTCTAAATGTTTTAAACAAACAGGATTACAAAAATTTGAATGTTTTAGAAATTGCAAAAATGCTTTATTTGCAAAGCAGAAAATTCCAATGACAAATTGTTAATTTCAGTGTCTATGTCTAAAAAAAAAAAACTAAAGAAAAAAAACATAAAACATTACTTGGGTAAAAAATATCGAAGTAAATGAAGCATAAAGTAAAAACAACGTTATCTCAGCATATACAGTACATCTGTGTTTTCTTCAAAACATCAAACGATGAAGTGCACAGAACCTCATAATTACCACTGAGCAGCATTTATGTGGAAAAAAAAGCCAATACCGATGACTATGTATAAATGATTGATTGTTTCAGCACTTGTAATTGTTCTGGATTTAACAGATTTTGTTCTGCTGATTTGCTGGCAGTGGTGGCTCAGTCGGTTAAGGCTGTGGGTTACTGGGTTACTGATCGGAAGGTCGGGGGTTCGAACCCCAGCA
>JAQMYL010000012.1:5656855-5683002 GCA_030014365.1 Clarias pachynema | reverse complement strand
TTTTTATATATACTCAAAAGGGAAGCAATTGAAACAAATAACAGAGTAGCGGGAAGAAGCAGTAAAAATAAAACTACAGTACTTATATGTTTACCTGCGGGATTTTGCGGGCGGGAGCGGGACAAAACTTGAATACCGCGGGAGAGAATAATAAATATTTTTGCGGGAGCGGGACAGAATCTTGCGGGAGCGGGACTGAAAAATCCGTCCTGCGCAGGTCTCTAGTGCAAGGTGACTGTTGCCTTGCACCTCCAGGGTCCAGGTTCGAATCCCGTCTCTGTGTGCATGAAGTTTGTATGTTCTCCCTGTGCTTGGTCGGTTTCCTCCGGGTACTCCGGTTTCCTCCCACAGTCCAAAGACCTAGGGTGACCCAAGGGTGTACCACACCTTGTGCCTGGGATAGACTCCAGGCCCCCTGCGACCCTAAATACAGGATAAAGTGATATAGATGATGAGTGAGTATTAAGTTTTATTTTAATAGATCCTTTAATTCAAGTAAATTTTATTTGTATAGCACTTTTAACTATTATTAGAGGAAATGGGTTGTGAAACTATGGCATGTTTCCTATTTGCCTGTTAGAAATAGACAGTAAATAAAATTTTTTGGAAGAATAATGAAGGGAATATGAGTTAAGCATGGGGGGGATTTTTCCTAGATTTTCTCCCTAATTTAGTCATATCCAATCCCTCCCCGTCACTAGGGGGCTCACACATTAAGGCTACTACTACCACTTAGTCAGGAGGGCCGAAGACTTTCGGCGTTTCCTCCGAACCACGTGACGCTAGCCGACCGCATCTTTTCGAACTGCTCCCTCACGCACTGTTGGGGGCGGCGTAACACACTCGGAGGACAGCGCTATCTGCTCCTTTCGCTTGCGTGAGATCACAGATGCCATGTCCCCAATTCCATCCTGACCTACCGCCATTTCCACATGTTTGGGCCATTAAAGGAGTTCCTGGGAGGCCGGGGTTGCACACACGAAGCAGGCAGTCCGATCATGGCTCAGGCGTACTGAGAAAGCTTTCTACCCTGATGGTACCCAAGCACAAGTGAAACACTTGGATAAGTGCATTAGTGTAGCAGTGGATTATATAGAGTTTTTATATAGAGTTATATAGTCCCGGTTTGACTTGAACACCCCTCAGAGACAGTATTGATGTGAAATCACTTTTAGCTAGCACAGTTTGTGTTTGTAAATTGCCTTATTATACACCTTTCTTGACATTGACAGGTTTCCTCCAAGGCCAACATGAACTTAGTTTTGTGTCGATTATAAGAGTGATATTCTGAATTTCGACAGAGTACTGTATGTGTATAAAGAACACAAGGAAGAAGCTTTTTCCCCCACATTTTTGCATTTATTTACCATATTTCAGCATATTTAAATCTCATAAAATGCTCAAAATTACATGTTGTCCATATGAAAAAAAAGAGAGAAATTGGTCATGAAAGCATTGAAGTGCTATTCAGTTTTATGGCTTTAACGTAGAGCATCAACATTCAGTTCGTCAGGCTACTCGACAATAGCGTACTCTCCCTGAGCACATCCACTCACATCCTGATCACATTCACCAGTCCCCCAGTTCCCACTTATCCCTAGTACAGTCGTTCCTTTATCTGCTTTACAATGTGCCGATTCAGGGTGTTAAAAATATCACCAGCTACACATGACTGAAGCTTAAAACATTATCGCTGGGAATAGATGTTCTGCAGTGCCCGGGGGGTGGACCTCAATGTTAAAAAGCAACTAACACACAAAAAAAAAGCAGGAATGGTCACATTTCACATGCATTTAGTGTATCATTCAAGGTTTAAAAAAGCTGCATAAAATTCTAAAATACCAAGAACTGTCTTGTTCAAGGTTTTCGAAGGGATCACATTAACATAATATTAACTAACTGGTTACTGCAGCCATTTTAATGAGTGCTGAACAAGCAGATAAGACATCAGGGACTGTGATCAAGAATTACATGTTGTTTACATCTTAGCTGCACATTGCTCAGAGCGGGAATAAAAGAAAATGCCACATTGGAACGTAAAAATCTGTTTCTATTGAAATATTTCTGATTTAGGTTTAGATTTAGTGATTCTGGTGCTATAGTGTGTTGGTTGTTGTTCATGCTAGAAGTTAGTGGTCGCTTACGGTATAGTCACAGTGGAATGTTGCTTGTACAGCAGAGATGGCGGAAGTTACACAAACATGATACTCAAGTACAAGTACTAGTGATGGGTTGTTAATGAACGATACGTTCTTTTTTAACGAATCTTTAACGTGACTCAGAAGAACGAGTAGTCTCGGAGAGTGATTCATTAATTTTCTACTGGGCGTGCATTCGCAAAGCATCGCAAAACCTCCGTAGGTTATGTACAGGAAACAGAAATCAGTAGTTACCTTTGAGTCTTTTCGGTTCGAATCGTTCGTTCTTTTGTCACGTGACTCCCATAGACGCTATGCAGTGCAATAGATTCAAAAGACTCGGACCAGAAGATATGAGAGGTGAGCTACTCATTCTGGTTATTATACAGTAATATATCCTTAGCTGCATTGTAATATTTTAATTTCTGGAACTATAGCCAAAATTTGTGTATGTAGACATGTTGAGGGTCTGTTTATTGAAAATGTAACATTTAACTTTATTTCTGATCAAAAGAATGAAAAGAACTAAATGACTTAAAAGATTCGTTCATTTTGATGAACGAGATTCAAAGAACCGAGTCACTAAAATGATTCAAACTTCCCATCACTAACAAGTACTTGCCTAAAAATGTACTCCACAACAAGTAGAAGTACCAAGTACATGCTCTAAAATGTACTCCACAAAGAAATAGATTTTTTGGGGATATCTATCTTACTTATTTTCTGATAAACAGTATGGATAAGTTGGATGGATAGCAACAATATTTGTCATTAATTAAAGAAATGGCAGCTAGCATTGCTACTGTAGCCTCTTTTATTATTTCTGTTCTTGCTAACGTTGCTACACTGTATAATGCAAGTTGTCTGTGTACGTAAGTAAACCTGGCGTACTGCATGCATACAGTATAGAATATGGTTGGAGGACACACCCAAACATTTTAATTACAACCTTGTTATTACCCACAACATTGCATCTGGTGTGAAACACAAACCCAATGTCCTGTATAAGAGTTCACAACTCATCTGCTCAGTATGTTAGCTTGTTAGCTAGATCACTTCTAATCTTACCTTAACAAGCAGAGAGCTTTGAAAAAGGAGCCAGAAGAATCTGCAGCCCGGTGACCAAGTGGGCAGAATCTGTTGCCCAGGTAACCGTCAATCACTTTGGTGGACTAACCAACCTGCACTTTCAGAATGATACTTAAAATACTTAAACACAGTTATAAAACAGTTGTACTTTGTTACTTTCCACCTCTGTTGCACAGTAATAATGGGAAAAACTCCCCCCCCCATACTACAAGATGATTAGCGATGGAGGTGATGGCTGATTTAGCATGAAAGATGAAGCTCTGAAAGATGATTTTCTTGAGCAGAACGTGTAAATGAAGTAAGAGAGCTCAGCAGACTTAAAATCTTAAAATCGCTGTTAAAAAAAAACAGCATGGACATCATTAAACATCCATGCATCCATTTATTATCTGTACCGCTGTCCTGTGTAGGGTTGTGGGGGGCTTGAAGGCTACGCTACCCCAGGTAAACCAAACCCCATGAGTGCTGCCAAACCATTGCATGACACATACTGTACATACCTTTGAAAAAACATACTGTATGATAAAAAAAAAAAAAATCATTTACAAAATATGGAATTGTAGGTAATCCCTACTGACTGTCTTTGCATACTTCAGCCTCCTTGAAACATGTATGAATATGTTGAAAGAAAGACATTATAATTATAACCTTTTTCTCAGCTTCTTACCTCACTCTTGCTCTACCCTAAGCTCAAACTTGCATAATCCATAAAAATACATCAACACACATTTGGATTTTCATCACAGCCAATTATTCGCCATGACTTATTAGTAGCTTATGACCAGTGATGTGGTACAGTAGCAGAAACACAGTAAGATATATCAATATGTGAAGTTTGATTTTGCCATTGAGCCATTTGATTGCCCAGGTCATTTCCTGTAGGTTCACGTATACAGTAGGTGTCATACTGCGTCAAGGACAATGCTGAACATGTTGCTTGGAATGCACTGATGTAAGAGTTTGTCATAATCCTGCCAGACTCCACTTTGATGGTTCCTCCATGTGTTTTTCGATCACATCCTGTGAACTATTGTTCTCAGGAATCTAGTCCATGGATACATATTTATGTCCCAGTTTCACTCAGGTCTTAACCCTAGAATACCATATTTTAATCATCACCACATTTCCGCAACGCAGCTTTACAGGAATCCAGTTGTAGATGTTGATCCATAATGACCATACCAGACATGACCTTTGGATAGAAACCTCAAGAAAGAAACCCTTTCACGGGTTACAGTAAACAGGTGGAAATGTACAAACAGTTTAAGACAAAGAGAGTCCAGTCTGACCAATCCCTCAACACACTCTTTGGTTTTTTGGTCAGCAAAAAAAAGAAGTTCATCAAAAGTTCTTTAGCCAATAAACTGTTCTCATCTTCATGAACAGGTTCTTCTAAGCACCCCCCATGACAGCAGAACTTTAGGTTTCTGCCATTAAGGGTTCTCCACCAAATGGGTGAACCAAAGGCGGCTTCATATCTGCATAGCAAGTGTTAGATCATGGTCACATGTTGGGTGATATTGGGACTCACGTTGGAGCATCCCCCAGTCTTGGGCATGTTGCTCCGTGTGTGATTTCGGCACAAACGCTCACGGTAGTTCTGTGCAAAGATCAGGAGCATGAGTGGGTTGATGCAGCTGTGCGAATAGCTCAGACATATACTGATATTGTAGGCGTAGACAAAGACCAACGTGGGCTCTTGGATACCCAGGTTGATCACCTGGATCACATGATATGGTGTCCAGCACAGCAGGAAGAGTGCAATAACCATCAGAACCATCCTGGTGGCTCTCTTGGCCCACAGAGTCTGTTTGCGCTTGCTTCGGTGCATCGACTGGAATACATGGCACAGAGTCAGTGAGTAGAAGGTGCTGATAATGATGAGGGGCACAAGGAAACCCAGTGTTGACTGGTACAGGGTGTACCAGTACATGTCCTGAGGTCCATCAAGGTCTATTATGCACACACTTGAGATTACCTTGGCATAGATCATGACAGGGACGGTGAGAAGGAAACTGCCGAGCCACACTAGCAGGTTGATGATGATTGTTCCATGGATGGTGCGGTTCTCAGACATGGGATGGACGATGGCAATGTACCTTTGGGAAATGACCAGAGAACGAGTTAGAAATCTGGACACCATAATGTACATTTGCAAGTGATCTAAGCAATTCCAGTTTATTCCCCATACATTTTTGAATGACAAGTTGTTTGCAAATACTTGAAACACTGATAATCCAATGTTTACACTCAGCCATCTCCAAGGAAATGGACAAAACAGAAATATCCTCTCAAATTCTCTCTGGAGAAACCTGTTACCATTTTTAATGTACTGCTTAGAGAAAACGGGTGTAAGTGGGGGCACTGGGCTTAAATTAAAGAAAAGTCATCTTGTAGGAAACTAGAGCAACTTACTTAAAGTTAGTCTACCATACATTTGTCTTCACTTAGTGCTTTAATCTGGTCAGATTTTGTGCTTTCGGTAACAGTGGGCGTGAAGTTGATGACAGTCCATTTCAGGAAGCCATGAACACACACATCTACACCTACTCTACCAGTTATTATAATAATTCAATGACATTTTGCCTGGACAACTTTGATTGATATTGAATTGAAAAGTGACCAAAAAAAAGATCGGTTAAATTGCACAATCAATTAATATTAGAGTCCTCTAATTTTTACAATAATGTTTTATAAAAATCCATATACAGTATAGATTTCTATATTATATTCCCAATGAACAAGTCAGAGGTAAAAACAGTGAGGAAGAAGGATCTTTAAGAGGAACCAGGCTCTAAAGGGAACTGATAGTTGGATTATAAATCATTACAGTCAATATACAGGTGTGGAAAAGTAAAAACATGCAGTATGAAGTAGAAAAAAGGCCAATGTGCTGATGTAAACAGCTGCAAATCCACTGAGGCTAAAAAGCACGTTCCTCAAGCATTATTTAGACAATGAAGAACTCTTAGCTTCTTGTATGTATGGATTCTTCTAGGGCTCCATCTTGACAAGAAAACCACCATGTTACAGGATTCTAGCAAATGAATGATTACAAAGGAATAAGTATCCCCCCCCTCCCAAGAAACCTAAACATATTGCCTGGCCAAAAAATAGTTAAACTAATTAATATTTCATTCAGTCATCTTTAGCTTTGATTATACCACATGTGTGGTCCAGTTCTTGTGCGAAAATGATTCCTCATGCTTAGAGAACCACTCTTTCACAGTCTGAGTCCTGGAATATGGCCGTGCCATCAGGGAAGAAAAACTCCATACTGTAGATGTGATAACCTGGTCATTCAATACATTCAGGTCATCAGCTGACAACGTTGCTGAGTCTAGACCTGACCAACTGAAGCAACCCCAGATGAGTCTCACTAACAAGAATTATGAGTCTCATTAACAAGTGGTTTTTTTATGCCCACATAGCTGTTTTAGTTCCAATCAAGTTCTCATCACATAGTGTGTATGGAAATGCTCTTACTTTCACTATTAAACATAGCTCTGATTTTTCCCATGCGACTTCACCAAATGTTTAAGTGATCTTCATTCATGATTTTTTTCCCCGATCACATTTCTTCCACAAAGTTAACGGTCCACACCATCCTCGCAGGTTTGTATAAGGTGTTCTAGTTGTTTTCTTTGCTTGATGCAAATGTTTCTAAAATGGTGACTTCTTTTTGGACATGCAGTGTATTTTTAAATGGAAGTGAGTGCAAACACAATGATGTCATTTTGTGGCAATCAAAATGTCCTTTGAAGCTTGAATTGTTTACGCCAACTAAATGTGAAACTCTCATTCACATGCTGTGTGCAATCCCACTGCCTAAGGATGATTTGGCCCTGATATGAAGTCATACACTGCCTGAGATTTATAAGCCTTTCATCAATGTTGATGTCGTCTCTTGTTATAGGGCCACAGAACAAGATTTAACACACGTACAGTTCCAAATTTAAAAGCAATTAGTGATAATCGCCTGCTTCTTTTTCTTCCTGAATTACATTCTGTCTGGTGTGTGACAGTGTCCTTGGAAGTTCTTATGCACTGATAGATCATATGCTTCAATATGATATGAAAGGGTCATAACCCATCAGGCCAAATCTGCTTCCATAAGAGGAGCAGTGAGCAGAGGGTTTAGGACTAAGTCACAACATGAAATATTAGCATATTATAGCATAAAGGACTTTGTGGGGCTCTGTCCTAATCTTACACACTTGAAATAAACATCCAGTTGATAAAAGGTTTTTACAGGCTTAGGATAAAGGTTTTAAAGTTAAACCAGACCAAATCCCACCCAATGCCCAAACCCCAGCCACTGGATGCAGTGTTGGTCCCAAGCACGGATCAAGTACCCACCCCCCCAAATAAAAACTGTGCCAAGTTGTATGAGGATTGGGTAGTCTGCTGCTCCAAAATACCAACAACAACATTATGACTATAAAAGTATATTATAGACACAATGCGTTTTGCTTTCTAAGAGCATCAATGAGAATATCATAACATCATCATACCTGAATTCCTTACTTGCGTTCTTTTATGCCTAATTTCAGCAGATATAGTGTATACATTTCATCATAAAAATATGCACACTTTTGCCTTTTTGCACCCTGAAGTCACAGGTGGTGCAGACGCAATTGATGTTCCTGGTTGTTCTTTATCCTTTCATTCTATGTCTCACACACAGCTTCCATAGAGCACTCTACTGCAGGTCTGGATTCTGTACCGATATTTATAATAATGGATCTCACACTCTCACATAATTACTGTACCTGTGTGTAAAATGATACTCAATTGTATGAATTATAAACAGTTCCCTGATTAAAACACTATTAAACCACAATGTTCATTTCACTGGGAACTGAAAAGTTTTTTTTTTTTTTTTTTTTTAACTTACTGTAAATGACGTCATTGCTGCCATAGAAACATTTACAGTACATTAGTATTGCTCTTCCTTTTCCAGTTGTTGCTATGATTCCTTCTTAGACTGTTTTCTAAAATTGACTTGGATTCCAGTCACTTCAGTTCTGGAACATTGGGTCACTTGCTAAAGGTCACTAATGTATCTCGAGAGCATTATCCTGACTTTATTTAATTAATTAATTTATTGATTGATTGCGTTTTCACTTATTTATTGCCTCTTAGTGAAAGGTGGTTAAACTCTGCACTCTGTGGTGTAGAGAGCCATGTGGCGAGTTTTTGCCGGCTGACTTGATAAATGGAGCAGATGGCAGGAGACAGTTTGTTTTATTTGTATTTTGTTCTTGTTGTCACTGCTACAATCACTACATTTAATAAGTCCATGCATTTTTTGTCTCCATGAAGTAATTCACAGGTTATAAAACATCTGTTTTTTATAAAAGCAACAAGGTCAGAAAGTTTTCAGAGGAATCAGTCCTTCTTTTGAAGCATGTGTGGACAAAATAACAAGAAATGTAATTAAGAAGTTAATTATCCTGTTAATCCAATTAAACGTATCCCCTCAAAATATTTACTTATTTGAATGTTATTCACTCTTATCGTCTATACCGCTTTATCCTGTATACAGGGTCTCAGGGGGCCTGGAGCCTAGCCCAGGAGACTTAGGAATGTACAGAATGCACAGAAGTTACCATGTGTAGCATGAGAAGGTCAGATCAGATGATGAATTAGGTAGGAGTCTTGATACTGTATTTCTGGACTGAGGAAGCATTTTAAGTATTTAACTGCATTAACACTCAATTGGCGGCACAATGGCTTAGTGGTTAGCACTGTCACCTCGCACCGCCAGGGTCCAGGATCGATACCTCACCCTCGGGTCAGTGTGCATGGAGACTGTATGTTCTTCCTGTGCTTGGTAAGTTTCCTCCAGGTACTCTCCTTCAAAAGACAGATTAGGCTAATGGGTGTTCCCAAATTGCTTGTAGTGTGTAAATGTTCATGTCAGTGTTAATCACCATTTGCCTCCACGGTCCCTATCTGGACTAAAAAGGTTCCTAGATGGATGGATGGAACACTCAACTAAAGTATAAATACACTAAAATAATACTAAAGTATAGGAGTAACGTACAATTGTTTATAAGTGTTGTCCTGACCCTTCATCTTCACTAAGTACCAATTCTGTTCATGAGAAGATTGAGGATGAGGCAGGAGTAGACTCTGGGTGGGATATCATGCACAACATGCACAAATGAACACAGCCAGCAAGTGGGTGAAAAAAACACCACATGCTACCAGATGCTACTTATTTGTCTGCTTGTTTTTTTTTTAGAGAAGTTTAAAAAATCAATTGGCATCAATTCTGTTTAATAAGAATATTCTGTCCCAAAGTTAAAAGAACCATATCTCTAATTTGAAGTTTTTGCACACATCATCCTAAAACCATGTTAACCATACAAAGTCAACTAAAACAACAGTGTCATTGCGGGCAGGGGTAGCTGGTCAACCGGGCGTTGAGCTGGCAACCCATCCCTGTAATGAACTTTCACAGAAACAACCCAATCCCCTATCTTAATGGCGTCATTGACAAATATTAACAGGGTGCATAGATCAAAGGCTTATCTCTTATTTATTGGTTGCTTCTGTGATGAACCTGGAGTCAAAAAGAAGACATCCGCACCACTGGACCACCATTGTACCAGAAGACATAATAATCTGTACTATTGACAATGCATCATGATGAGACATTGTTGACATGTTTCGCTGTAGCATGAATTTTAACTGGAAGATGTCTTGCACAAATATAAAAAAAACACTTTGTTAATCCACTTCACAGGAGCCCAGGTGACAGGCTCATGGGCAGCCAAGGCTCACTGATGCACATGGTCATTACTGTGTTGCTGGCACAAGGCGGGACTTACTTACTTACGGTGTATACTATAAGTGCTGCACTGTTTCTGTAAGTGTTTGAACACATTGCTTTGCTGAAAATAGACAGTCTTTGTATAAATGGACACACACACACGCACACACACACACAGTATATTTGCCCCTTGAGGCCGGGGTGTTATAGTTCTCGTTATCAGTCATGTCATAAGTTCAGCGTCAGCTGAAACAGGCTTTTGTGCTATCAGTAACACACACATCCGGGAATAAGACCAGGGGAGTGTGTGAGTGAGTACACTGTATTAAAACACACATTTCTGCAGCTTCTATCTTATATAATAAATTATATACATAAAATCTACATTTATTAAATTTTTTTCTTTTCTTGTCTTCCTTCTGCTTTTTAATTTTCTTTCCCTCCCTATTTTTATGCTGTACTCTACGTATATTACATTTTAATATAAATTAAATTTACGTTTAAATAAAAAAATGTCACTATATACTATTTTATAATTTTTAAAATAATTTTATTGTTTTATTGATTACATCCCCTACATTCTAGATTTAAATATTGTTTGTTTTTGCCATTATTATTGTCTTTATTTCTTCTGTTTTTATTTTTTGTCCATTCTGTGCTTTCTTATTCTTCTGTTTTAATTGTCATCTTTCTGCCTTCAATTTATAATTTATAACCTGAGCAATATGACAAAAATCATTAACACTGTATTAAATTCTTGAATTGCTTCAGTTGGTCAAGTATACAGTAGGTTCATTCTGAATGTACTAAAAGACCAAATTATTACGTTTTTCTTCCCTGATGGCACAGGCATATAGGACCGGTGGTGGCTCAATGTGTTAAGGCTCTGCGTTACTGATCAGAAGGTCGGTGGTTCAAACCTGAGCTCTGCCAGGTTGCTGCAGTTGGGCCCTTGAGCAAGGCCCTTAACCCTGTCTGCTCTAGGGGGGAAAGTGTGGTGCATGAGGAATTAATTTCAAACATCAGTTGGTTACCATTGAGTTCTGATGGTAATCCCATTGGGTTTCCTCCAGGTTCTCCGGTTTCCTCCCACAGTCCAAAAACATGCAAATTACGCTAATTGGTATTCCCAAATTGCCTGTAGTGTTAGAGTGAATGTGTGCTTGTGTGCCCTGTGATAGACTGGCACCCTGTACCCCGCCTCATGTCCTAAGTGGGTTAAGCTCCAGGGCTCCCGAGACCCTTACAGGATAAGCGTGATAGAGAATGAGTGAGTGAGTGACTACTTGTTAATCAGACAAAATTCTCACTTCTCTGAGACGAATTTAAAGAAGTGGATTTGGACCAATTATCTCTCCACTGATATTTCATATGATCCTCACACACTTTAATTTAGATCACTGAGAACGGCGATATTCATCATGACCACTGACCCCTACACCTCCTCATGATTTCTCTGAACCACTTTTCCAGAACTGTCATTGCAGAGACTGAAAGCAGAGTGGTGCGACTTGACTTGCAAAAAAACGAGGTTGTAGTTTGAGTAATGATGTCAAGTCTTACTTCTTGACAGTGAAGTACACTGCTGCCTACGTCTGACTGTTAATGGAGCTTTTATCACCTTTTTCACTCGTCCTCAAGCCAATCGATTAATCCTTCTCAGCCTGGAGATGTAAGCACTGCAAGCAGGTGTCTGGACTTGATGGATGATGGACATAAGGACATCAGAACTGAGGACTGCAGGGACGATGTGTATGGAACAACTAAATATCGTGCCTGGGACAAGTATGATCAAACATAACGGGCCGTGCCGTAGCAGGAAAATATTTAACAAGTGTTGTTCCTAAAATGAAGCAGAGTCAATCTTTCAAACCGGAGTTATTTTATTCCACAATGTTATGGAATAACTCTCTCTCATTGTCTATCCTGCTTGCTACCAACAAACCACAATCAGTTCTGTCCTGGAAATCTGAGGAAAATTACTGTAGTTACAGCCTCACCTCGGATTATTACGAAGCACTTGATACTGGAGACTCCTTCCATGAATGTTTAATAAAAGTCTCCTGAAAGACCATCACCACTTCAACACCTTCCAGTCAAAATGTTTGTTTTAGATTCCATGACATTTTTATATTTCTTACCTTACCTTAGCCACAGCAAACTATTATCCATCCATCTGTCCATTATCTATACTTGCTTATCTCAGGGAACTCAGGGCACAAAATGTAATATATTATATAACTGTGATAATATTATTATATGAAAATAATTAATAATTTATTACATTTTACCATTTTATTACATTTTACATTTTACCAACCTATCACAGGGCTATTATTATTATTATTATTATTATTATTATTATTCCTAACTTTTCTACCTGATCAAACCTGTCTATAGTTGTGATGTGCAAAAAGAAAGAAGCGAACAAATAATAATTCTAACAAACAAGCAAACAAACATTAAGCCAATTAAAGAATCCATTAATCAACTAATCAAAAAATTAAAAACTAAATCTAAATAATTAGATTGTACTTTACAATTACAAATATTACTACAGTTTATCAGACTGAGATGCAATATGTCTTGTAGTAATAATAATAATAATAATAATAATAATAATAATGGCGTCACAGTTTGCATGTTCTCCCCGTGCTTGGTGGGTTTCCTCCGGGTACTCCGGTTTCCTCCCACAGTCCAAAAACATACAGATTAGACTAAGTGGTGTTCCCAAATTGCCTGTAGTGTGTGAATGAGTGTGTGAGTGTGTGTTCATATTAATATACATGCACATTTCTTGCTATGAGCAACCAGACAAATGATTAAAATGTTTTTTTTTTTAATGTATTCTTTCTTGATGCCTGCTGTTGTTGCGCATAAAGATATGAAACGGTACTTCTTGGTGCTGAAGGCTGAGGTTTAGATGGTATCGGTGCTAAAATGTGAATTTTCAGATAGGATCATATACGTAGCTCCATTTTTCATAATACTTAATGCTTCTTCTTCGTATTATGAATCTCCTGATCCATGCTTTTTTTTCTTCTTGTAAATATAAATACACATTAATATTTTTATCAGATAAAAAGAAGCACATTTGCTAAACACATTTATTAATTATTATCGTATAATAATATTATCACAGTTATATACTGTAATATATTATTAATACAGCTAAAGTCATGCCCTTTTACGTCCGTAGTGTCGGTTACTTTTTAAAATTCAAATCTTTCAACGGTTTTAACTGTCATTCAGATGAAACTTCACCGATTTAGATTTCACATGAAAAGACATAAACCTGAAAAAGTGTATTATTCTAAAATACTAAATTGTTAAGATACTGCAAGATGAATTTGACATGGTTACGGACACTACGGATTGTTTTTTGCTTTTTAATCTTTTACCAAAAACTGTAATGCTTTAATTTTAGCTCATATGCTTCTAGAAGCCTCCACAAATTTTAGTATCAATACTCATACAGAAGTGTGGATAATTTGCATTTTAAATGATTATTGTTTAAAGCGAGACAGACAACTTGGGAACACATATATATAATGATCTCTCCAAAACAACTTGAAAATTTTAGGGTAGCAATTTGGCCACTTCCATGTTGCATAAACTTCAGAAGTAGCTTCTTTGGCCAGCACACATTTTCTGTATTATATGTATAACATAAAAAAATAAAATCAGCACCAGTACTGTGTTTTGGCTGTGTGATGTGATTTTAAGGTAAAACTTTTAAAGTGCCCAATTTAAATCCAAAAGGTAACTTTTCTTACCTTGTGATCTGTGTGGAGAGCTTTGTGTGTGTGTGTGTGTGTGTGTGTGCTCTCCTCTCACCTGTCTATACACAGCACGGTGACGATGCCCACAGTAGTGAACTGGTTGCTCACGTCCACCACCACCACGGCTTTGCACATGAACGCGCCGAAGACCCACTGCCGCTTCCACACCAGCTGGTGGATGTTGAAGGGCATGACGAGCAGGAAGAGCAGGTCCGCCACGGCCAGGTTCAGCACGTACACGTCCGACACCATCTTCTTCTTGCACGTGGCCACGGCATAGATGACCAGTGCGTTGGCGAGCACTCCGACCGAGCACAGGAGCCCGTACACCGCGGGGAAGACGTGCGTAAAGGAGGTGGCGTCGTCCTCGGGCACCGAGTGGTTCGCGCAGGGGAAAGAGCCGTTGGAGAGCTCGCCGGAGGCACATGATGCTGTCGAGGCGTTCATCATCATCATCATCACCACCACCACCACCACCTTCCCCAAGGAGACGAGCCGAACAGACCGCTTTAACGTGGAGAAGAACCCCAGAGGTGTCCAAGCGCGCGCATTTGGAGAAGTTTGTGTCTCTGCATGGACCAGAGAATGGATCTTTAATCTTTCACTCATGCAACATAAATCCCTTATTTGTATCTAAGCTCAATCGCAATCACAAATGCCTGTCCTGGTCTTATTTTAAATTATTACAACTCCGACGCTGCGCTCTGTGTGTGTGTGTGTGTGTGAGAGTGAGTGAGTGAGTGCGCGCGCTGTTCCTCCTGCGAGTCTTTCTGCTGTCCTGTTCCACATTAAGAGCTGACAGGAACACGAGGCTGGTCAGGGATTGGGTAAAAAACAAAGTGCCTGGGGAAGGGGAGAGACCTTAAACCATCTTAGTGCAGCAGCCCTTTTTGTCTGTGAGAACCTTTACTCCTGATCTGAATCAGTTCAGAATCATGTTCCCAGCTGTTTCTGGGGAAATCATGTGATTATGGGAGTTATCTGGGGATCCTCAGTGTCACTTTACGTCATGAAATCACACATGACATGCAATATATTCTGAACATCAGAGGGCAAATTTATAACACATGCAGGCGCAAAATACATGAGAAAGCTGAAGTATATATACATATATATATACAAACAAACATTAAGCCAATTAAAATTTCCATTAATCAACTAATCAGAAAATGAAAAAGTAAATCTAGATCATTACAATTTACAGTTAGAAATATTCCCACAGTTTATCAGACTGAGATGCAATATTCTCTCTTGTAATAATAATAATAATAATAATAAAATTCAGGTTTGTCTGTGCTTAAATCATATGAGAGGAGAGGAACTGGACTCCATATTAAACATACTAAAGATTGCTTGTTAGCAGCAAACAAACAAACAAAAAATTAAGCCAATTAAAGAATTCATTAATCAATGAAACAAAAAAGTAAAACTAGATAAACAAACAAATAGATAACTAAACATTTACAATAACAAACATCACTACAGTTTATCAGATTGAGATGCAATAATCTAGCTTCTAGTAATAATAAAAATACAGTAATTTAATTTTAAAAAATTAAACTCATTATATAGATTCATTATTATTATTTATTTATTCATTTACATTTGATGATTATGGCTTACAGCTAATGAAAAGCCCAAATTCAGCATCTTATAAAATGTTGATATTGTAAAACATGGAGACTCATGGTGTCTCACTCTAATCAGCTAATTCACTTAAAACACCTGCAACGGTTTCCTGAGCCTTTAAATAATCTCTCAGTCTGGTTCAGTCATTGCTAAAGAAGCTGGCTGTTCAGTGCTGTATTAATGCACATTAATGGAAAATTGAATAGAAGGAAAAAATGTGGTAGAAAAAGGTGCACAAGCAACAGGGATAACCGCGGCCTTGAGAGAATTGTGAAACGGAGCCCATTCAAGAATTTGCTGGAGGTTCACAAGGAGTGAACTGCAGATGGAGGTATCTGTGAGTTATTGTGAAGACCAGGGGTCGGCAACCCGCGGCTCACAGATGCTTCTCATTGGTCGGTGTTGTTCTTAGGGACAGGAGACAGAGAGTACGCCCTTCACTGGTTTGTTCTCTTAGCCCAGAGGTCGGCAACCCGCGGCTCCGGAGCCGCATGTGACTCTTTCATCCCTCTGCTGCGGCTCCCTGTGGCTTTGGAAAATAAATAATGAGTATTTAATTAAAATTTATTTTATTTTAGTTTGTTAGTTCTTTAAATGTAATTCTAAATTTGAAGATTATGGTGATCGTGTAACATTAAAATAAAATGTTTATTTTATTTCAGAAATACGAGGAGGACTCAAATGGACATGGAGTATTTTACTTGAAAGTACTTAAAGTATTTATTTGAAATAAGGGCAAATACTTTTTCACAGTACTGTATCTATATAGAATATGATTGATTTAAATGATAGCAAGATATTAATCAGAATTTTATACTTCTAAAATTATTTATGACCCATGAGAATTATTAGTTAATTAGTCCAATAGTTATAAATAATAACAGATACAATAGCTAGAAGTAAGATGATGATGATTATGATGGAGATGATAATAATAAAACACGATGATGAATAGGCCAGCACAGTGGCTTATTGGTTAGTTCTGTCACTTCACACTGGACAGGATGCCAATCCATCAATGGGCACACACACATTATAGGCAATTAAAAATATCAATTAACCTAATCTGTATATCGTTGGACTGCGTGAGGAAACCCACCAAGAAGGGAAGAACATGAAAACTCATAAATAAACACCCAAGGCAGGAATCAAACCCAGGTCCTACAGGTGCAAGACCACAATGCTACATATTGCAATTCTTTCATTTGGCAATTCATGAATGACTTTAAAAAAAGAAAAAAGTCTTTAAATTTATATACGTTTGCATTTGAGGTGGTAAAATGTTCCTCAATAATCCTGCAGATGGCATGCACAGCACAGCATCCAGTGTGGTAGAAGCAAATAACTTGCTATGTTTGTTTAGAATTTAATATAGAATTGTGAAATTTCGTGACACTTAAAAAATTGCAATACAAATCAAATCGGCACCAAGGAATCGTGATGATATCGTATCGGGTGATCCCTGGGGATTCCCGTCCCTAATACATATGAAAGTCTCTCGATTTAATTTTGTTTAAGGCTGTCATGTCAACACACGAATCAGCATCATCCCCATCACATCACACGACTGTTGCAGATATACATACTGTAATGTACAGAGTAGACGTTTCACATCCATAGTTAAGTGTAGACTCCTAGTTATTGTATTGCACAGTTTATTTGTATTTGTGTTACAGTCAGAAATAAAAGGCTGACACTTCAGACATTGGATTAACAGATTACATGAGATGTTACACTTCAAACTGTTCGTCAAGTGATATACAGTAAATAGTCATATTGTCATAGTGAGCAGACAGTAACACAAGGCCATATCTATTCAACTGTACGCATATACAGTAGGTTTAAAAACTAGATTGACATCTGGACAAAAAGCAATTACAACATTCAACACTAACACCGCGACCTCGTGTCATTTCATTAAAACAAGCTGAGTTGAAGGTTATGAAGTCATACCGAGCCCTTTCAGATCTGACATGGAGACAGACAGGGTTTCTGTTCCAACCCTAATCTCTGCTTTATTGTGGATCAGCAGAAAGGCCAAGTTGACTCAGACAGAGAAGTCAAACATGTTGAGGTGAGTGATCGAAAGAAACCAGGCAGGGGAACACAGGGAGGAAAAACGAGCAACGGTGACAAATCATTCCAGGTTGCAAGACAGCGCTGCTGAGTTCTTTAGTCTGATCGGTCAGAAAGTGTTGATTCATTTGCTACAACAGCAGATCTGACAGTAGTTCCAGTTGTACTCCATGTCAAATCACAGGTTTATGTCAATGCCCTCATTCCAGCACTTTATTTTTCATATTAACAGCTCAATCACGGGCACTTTTTCGCAGACAATCCATACAAATAGATTTTTCACCAGAGATCACTGATCTACTGTAATTCTTACATTGACACAGATCTAAGGAACTTTGCTCTTTTAGTTATACAGAAATACTCGTGCACATTGGCCAGTCACCTAACAAGTTAAACTAAAGTCTGCACATTTTTGCACCAGTTGTCCGATTTTTACCATCATTTCAAATCCGAGTTTAAACCATATTTTATGCACATTTCTGTTCTTTCATTTTTCAGAAAATTGGGTCGTTTGCCAACTTTTTCATATTGACAAGTTTACGGTTGAATTTGTAGAACTTCTCTACTTAGAAAGATATGTCAGAAAAAAATATTCCTGTGTTTAATACTACTTTTAATTAATAAATGTAGTTACTTGACATTTTATATATATAATCTTGAAGGTGAGGGTGAATAGATTGCATTGATGTATGACATGAAAATGCTCTAAAAACTGGCACTACAGCATATAATAATACTAAGATACGCTCTGGCCTCATGGACGCTGTATGATGACTGACCCCAGCTTCCTACTTGGGATATGCGAAGAAATGTATTTCACTGTGCAGTAATGTGTATATTTATATGTATTTTTGAAGATCACAGATGCTTCTCATTGGTTGGTGTTATTCAGAGGTTACGCCCCTCAATGGTTTGTTCTCTTAGCCCAGAGGTCGGCAACCCGCGGCTCCAGAGCTGCATGTGACTCTTTCATCCCTCTGCTGTGGCTCTCTGTGGCTTTGGAAAATAAATAATGAGTATTTAATTTAGGTTCATTTTATTTTAGTTTGTTAACTTTTTTAAATGTAATTCTAAATTCGGTGATTCTGGTGATCGTTTATTATAGCATTTAAAATAAAACATGTTTCATTTTTTGTCCTTCAAAATATGCGTCACAACCGACGATGTGCGTCACCCGCCGGCACGTGATTTATGACATTTTTGGTTTGCTGCAGGTGGACAATTCAAAGTTGTCAAAAGGCTCCCGGTGTTTTCTTTTCTGTGGGAAATGGGTCCAAATGGCTCATTGAGTGTTTAAGATTGACGACCCTTGTCTTAGCCACTTTGACACTAGGCATGATTGGTTCGTACCGCATCCAGGAACGATTGCTCCCCCCTCCTCACTTGATGGCACTGATGACGTCACTTTCATGTTTAGGTGTGATTGGCTTTCATATCTGATTCAATCCATGCCAGAGTACACCATACTGTACTAGAGACCACCCTTTCCAGTGGATGCAGGCATGGTTTCCAAACCCCTGATCCAGAACCAGACTCACCAGGGGTCATGTTTATTTAGAATCGATCTGAGGTCCATAATTTAAAAAAATCCCCTTAACCCTAACCCCAGCCATGGAAGACGAATTTGGGTTTTCATTTGATATGTTGTCTCTTCCTGATCCTGTATGAAAGTAACAGCCTGAAAGGATTGATAAGATAGCTGCTGACAAAAAAAAATACACTGCCAATGGTGTAACTGGCTTCAGGACTGTTAGGAATTGTCTAGAGTAAAACCAAGTCATATTCCATTTTGTCACACTTTCTGTTGCTTAGTTTGCAGAAATTGCCTCTGAAATACAACATAACATGGTGACATTTGTGGAATGTCTTGGTTTAAAGCGGTCTGGTGAGTGTAGCGCTGTCATGATCCTCTGTGATCAGTATTCAACGCGACACTCACTCCATCGAGACGCAGTAATCTTTTAAGGAGACAGTGATCTTTAAAGCTGTGTTCTCGCCTCACACAGCTGGAGAGTCGTAATCACTGCGACATTATCAAATGCAGCACTCATTCCGCTCATGAACACTTTAATGATTATTGAGCTGATTTATAGACAACACTGTATCATTACTAATGTGAGGTTCAGTCCTTCTGTCCGTGAGCAAGATTTTAAATTTTTCTTCATTGATGAAATGGTCACTGGTCCCTGTTTACTCATCAAGCCTTTCGTCCTCATTTGCGTCTACAGTATTATTCAGTTACGTGCGGCAGTTGAAGGTTAATTAGTCAGTTTTTAGTGATTGATGAGGATATGGATCGGTCTGATTTGTTAAATAAAAGTCCCTTGTAATACACTCCATCAAAGCAGCTTGAAACTGGATTCTGTTATTAGACTTGGAAGTGCTCCTGATTTAATCACGATTTTAAAAACTTTTAAGCTAATGATGGTCTGACCTCTGGGAACGGATTCTTGATTCTTGAACGGAATGATTCAACTTACATTTTAATCTAATTATATTTCTGAGTAGTTGAAGGTTAAGGGCCTTGCTCAAGGGCCCAACAGGGACACCTTGGTGGTTGTGGGACGGGAACCTGGGACCTTCCAAACAAAAGTCCAATGCTTAAACCACTGAGCTACCCCTGATTCCTGATGATGGGCTCCTCCACTGTAGAGACTGTGGTTTTGTCTCAGGGCTGTACCCATACACCAAAATTCCATCACTAGTAATGATCCTCAACAAGGACGTGTCATCCACAACATCTCTATGACTTGGTGGACGAAGGTGCTCCGTGTGACAGTGCGTGCAGCCTTGTGCTATGTGTTGTTGTCTTATAAAACTAGTTTAGAAACTTTTTGATACCCCCTCATAGCCAAAAGTCTGAGTGCTTGTTCATGCTGGAGTTGGGGCTCTTTGCAGGAGATTCCATGTCTTTATGGAGATAGAACCGATTTGGGTCTTTTACTTTCAGGGTATTGGTGGCACAGACGGCTAAGGCTCTAGGTTGTTGGATTGGGGATCTGAGTATCCGTCAATGGGTTGCCACACCCCGTACTACCCTGCCACTGCATTCAGAGCTGGTCACAAGCCTGGATAAAATGGGGGGCCTGGGGGTTGTGTCAGGAAGGGCATCCAATATAAAACGAAATTGAAAGAAGGTTCAGTGAAGGAAAATTTAATGATACATTCTGAGAGCTCTTTGCTTTTACCCATCATGAGATGTGTCTTGTGTGACACCTTGGTAATGAGACAGCTATTTATAGGCCATCAGTTGGGACTGAACCAGCTGATATTAATTTGCACTGACAAGCAGCAGGATCGTTTTCTAATTACTGATTGATTTCAGCTGGTGTCTTAGCTTTCCTTGCCTTTTTGTACCTCCTTTCCTTCATGTGTTCAATACTTTTCACTGTGTTATTTCACATTATAACACATAACTTTCATAATTCATGGACAGATTGCTGTGCATGTGTCGATTGCATGAGTTGTTACCAACATCTGATGAAAATATCGTGCCAATAGCACCTTTTGACATATATTTTCGGAAAAAATGATGTTCAAAACTGCTGTAAATGGGCATGGGGCATGGTGGCAAAAATGGCTGACCCTATGCTTTGACCCCAGCTTCCTAACTGGGGTATGTGAAAAAAATGTTTCATTGCACTCTTAATAAAGAAGAAACCAGACTCTAAAGGGAACCCATCATCTTCTGGGTTAATGTGATTCATTACGATGTGGGTTATGACTCATTACTCTCCCACCACTTTATACCGAAAGCCCAAAATAATCCACTTCAAGACAGTCATAAATAACACAGAATCTGATTTAAATGCCAAAAATTAAATATCAATGTATTTTTTTTTTGTTGGGAAAAACAGGAGGAAAATAGCTATGGTACCATTTATACTCCAGCCAGCCATGAGAGCAGCCACCCCAAATTGGATAAATATTGTTTTATGCTTCCAAACTCAGGACTTTCCTTCAATTGTAGTTGAGTTATCTGTAAATCCCATGCTGTTCTCGAGCTAACTTTGCATGAAATAACCTGCAAAAGTAACCCACCCTAGGATTTATTGCCAAGGGATAAGAATACAGTATGTCATGGCACTGGACATCGCTTCTGGTAACTGATTACACTGACTTCCTCTCTCCGCCCACCCTCTCTTCCTGCCTCTGTTAAATTAACAAAAGAAAACAAAGCAAACAAAAATGAAACAGAACTTACAGGCGGGTCAAGAAATATGAAACGCTTGTGCCCTAAAGTAACCCGGCACTATCTGCTCAGATAGTCACAAGATTCTTTAGAGATAGCACGGAAAATAATAACAATATGTCTATGCCCCGAACAAAGTACATTTCCAGTAAACAGTAAACAGAAATCTGGAGTCTTAAGATATTACATTAGAATTATTGCTCTTTGTTCTGGTTCTAGGCGCTTCCTGTTCTCCAGAGATGCCGACACAGCCCAGAGGCATCCGGGTCTCAGTGCTGGAAGAAATTGTTCAGAACCCCCTGACACCACACGGATGTTCTCCGTTTAATCGAGATATAGCTCATAACCCGGTGGGAACATGCTCCAAGGGCTTCCTGAGTCCTGAAGCATGGTAGGATGGAATCTCAAACCGCCTCGTGAAACTTGAAAAAAAGTGCAATCCCGGATAGCTTGCTGGCCTTTTAGCGAAAAGCAATTCACAGTTTAGCAGAGGCAATTCACACACTCTTTAATAACGCGATAAGCTTGCAGACGATTTTCACAGTTCATGGATTAGCGCACAATTTACGCCCTCGCCCGTCTCCCGCTAATCTCCCTGTTCTCTCGGTTCGGGTTAATTTGCCAGAATGGTGTGCATTAAGCGATGCTGTGCAGTGAAGCGGAATGTTGAAACTGTGCAGAGCAAGGATTGTTGTTGGGATTTTTTTTCCCCTTTCCTAAAAACCTACATACTATGAGTCAGCATAAGCCTGAATCTGATCCGTTTGATAACAAGAGCATCCCTCTTCTTTCTCAGAGCTTCCATCTGATCTCTGCTTTATGAACTCTTAGCTCAGGGCTGTGTTTTATCTCTCCGGTGATGTCTCCTCCAACTATTACATATCAGAGGAGAAAAACAATACGATCCTGTGTCTATTAAAGTCCTGAAAATAAAATGACTCATGCTGACGCCATGGACGGCTGCTAGTGCCAAAATATTAACACAAGCACAAAAAATATAAATATCTATAAAAAAAAATCACAGACCTAACTCACCCCTGGTACTTAAACATACTCATTCCTATGGGATATTTGTAATATTGCACAAGTCACATGTTTAACAGGAATTTGCATCATCCTACATTTCCTGAAGTCCATGGGAAAGTGAAAAGGAACATTTCTCATCCGTTCTTCATTATGCATTTTCAGTGATATTGTGTTATTTACTGATGAAGCTACTTTGCATGTACACCAGTGTTACACAAATTATGGATAGTAAGTAAATTATTCATTAAAAAAACACATTTCAAGCAAGTCATTAGAATAGCATAGTCAACTGTATTGTGTGCATATGTTCAATTAAAATGTAATTCTATAGAATGTATATATTGTAGCTTCCCCTTAAAGCTCAGAGCATTTTATTCATTATTTATTTGTATAATTTGTTTGCATTTTATTCTTTTTAAGTTTTCTCATATATATATATATATATATATATATATATAGCTCAGGATTGTGCAGTATAGAGTGACATATTCTTTTTTCCCCCACAACCTGGTCAATATAGTAAAATTAATTTTTATTTCAATAATATACGAACCTTTATTTCATTAATATACAAAACTGAGCAAAAACTGAAAAAAATGGGCACACACACGCACACACGCACACTCCAGTGCAATACGGGCGATTTGGGAATGCCAGTTAGCCTAAATATTATGTCTTTGGACTGTGGGAGGAAACCAGAGTACCCGGAGGACGGGGAGAACATGCAAACTCCATGCACTCAGAGGCAGGAATCGAATCCTGACCCTGGAGGTGCAAGGCGACAGTGCTAACCATAAAGTCAGCTGTTTTAATGGTTAAAAGTCTACCCCTTTACTTTCTTACCCTCTCAGACATTTTTTCTTGCAGTCCTTTAAACATTGTCTGCTTATCAGATCTGTACTTTCCTCCTTCATTTTTTTTAACTTCAATGTAAAAATAAATAAATAATTGAAATAACCATAAATACTGTAGCTCATAACTGTAGAAATAACACATTACCAAACACAAGACCGAGTAAAACATATAAAGGCACACACAGTGAGAGGACTGGATTGTGATGATTAAATTTTTTTCATTAGCCAATAAATCTGCCTGTACTTGCATTGATCCAGTCATGGTCTAAAAAGAGGGGGAAAAAAGGCTGACTGGATGATCTGTCTCACCTTCTCCCCTCCTGCACTAACTATGCAGCAGTTCCGTTACAGTAGCTTTTGGCCTTTTCCGACAGGAACAGGAGTCGTGATGTATGAAGCAGACTAAGGGATGCTAATCAGGTTTGAGCTGGATCTCCTGCTCCTCTGCTAATCGATGTCATGGCAGATTATCGAGCAGTAAGTCCAGCATGTGATTCCGATCAGCACGGAGAGAAAGAGAAGTCTGTTCTACATGTGGCTCTGTGCCCAGGTTTTTTGACGTCTGTCTCATGCATTTGCATATTTTTTCTAGACAGAGGACAAAATTGTGAGTAACTGATTATCCACTCGTCAGTTTTATCAAATTACCTACGCTTGGTTTAACTGGTGTCAGGTATTGAAGCACTAAATAACGAGGGATGTTCAGGTCAAACCAGGAACTGAAACGAAACTGAAATCTGTCAGTCCATGAATAATGGAAAAAATCTGCTAGAAATTTGCATTAATTGCAAAATCCAAAAAGTCTAAATTGCAATCATCCATTAAAATCACTCATAAAAATAATTTGTAAAATAAACATAATTTAAAAAAACTAACCATTTACAGAAATCATGAAAATAACTAATGATTTTTTTTTCACATAAATGAATCACAAATCATTTGTAAAATCATGTTAATATAAACGAATCATGTTTTAATATCTAATAAGATAAAGTGATATGTTTCAGACCTGCTCTCATGATGACTCTCTTTAGAAATTCTCCTAATCACCCGAGGATTTTGCTTACTTAATATCACATTTGTGGTTCTTACTGTTTTACTGCGACAGGCTGCAAAGTGCCTGAAGATACAATGTAAAAAATTGGTTGTTTATGTAACAACCTCAGCAACGACCACATTTCCCCTCTCATCTGTTCCAAGCATTCAGCATCAGCAGTATACTAATCACCGGCCTAATCATCTGGCATCATCTGCACCTGTTTCTCACTGGATCATGCCTTACATTAGCTTGATTGATTCATAAGTCACTGTGTGGTGCAACAAACAAAAAACATTAATCTGAAATTATTAAAAAGGAGAGACAAAAAACTCCTTGAGGAAGCCTGGAAAACTATTCCCATAGAGTACATAAAAATACAAGAAAGTCTGAGGAAGGAAGCAAAATCTGAAAAAATGAGGGGCATCAAGATTTTTGCACAGGACTGTATACTGTATGTGATTGTGTCAACTCGTCAACTTATCATTAGTCAAACTGCACTCAGCAGCTGGATTTGGGAAATAAGAGAGCAATTCTGCGATGGATTGGCACCCTGTCCAGGGTGTACCCCGCCTCCTGCCCTAAGTCTGCTGGGATAGGCACCAGGCTCCCTGTGGATAAAGCGATGGAGGTAGTATAGACAATGAATGAGTGAGTTATTTTGTGATGTCATGTGACTTATGTCATGCACATGTATTAGATACTTTCTTCTGAAAAGATTAGCAACACTAGTGCTAATGAACACAAGAGCACACTCTCTAATAGAGCTCTGCCTGAGTATTTAATATAAATCATAAGGCGAACACATGCTTGCTGAAATTATATGTAGGCGTTCTGGTTCACGCTTCGCAGTTTCTCTTTAAACGCCATTCTCGCTTTCCAGGCCAAGGTTAACAAAGAATTAACACAATCCTGAGGAAGGTGATGAGGAGGTAAGAGACGATGTCTAACGTGTTTATATAAGTCGATACTCCTCTGCTGGCCTGCGATTACAAAGCCTTAGGCCATAGCCAATCGATCTCCATTATGCTCAGGCTGAAGTCAACACAATCAGGGCTTATGATGAAGGTTCACCTCTGGGTTTAGCTGAAGGTTAACAAGGTGCAATGTGGAATACAACGGAATGTCTCAGAAATTCATCAGCTCCATGACAGTTTCTGATGCAACAATGCGTTAAGAAGTTGGAGAAGCAGCTGATGTACGCAGTCTTTATCTAACAAACTAACAGAAGATACTTTGCTATTTTAACAGCATGTAGCAAAAATGGCATGGTAGAGTTTGCATGTTCTCCCCGTGCTTGGTGGGTTTCCTCCAGGTACTCCGGTTTCCTCCCACAGTCCAAAGACATAACGTTTAGGCTAATTGGCGTCCCCAAATTTGACTGTAGCGAATTAATGAGTGTGTGAGTATGTGTATCAGGGCTTGACATTGGCACCCGCCCACCCGCCAAATGCGGGTAAAATTCGCCTGTGGCGGGTAATAACTTTAGTCTCACTAGCCACTTTGGCGGGTAGTTTATTCTTTGGTATGACAATATATTTTTG
>JAQMYL010000012.1:5591789-5616537 GCA_030014365.1 Clarias pachynema | reverse complement strand
ATATTTATATGCGATTAAAATGCGATTAATTTCGATTAATTAATTACAAAGCCTCTAATTAATTAGATTTTTTTTTTTTTATCGAGTCCTGGCCCTAATAATAATACATATGAACTATTAGTCTATTAGTACTATAGAAATTTGTTACTAGAGAAATTTCTTACCATAAAAAACTAACACATTAATATAAACAAATAATCTGTTACTACAGAAATGTGTTACTGTATACACAGTAATACATTAATATAAACTAAACAATTCTGACCAATCACACAGTATTAAGAATTCAACACTGCCATCATATAGGCCATGCATTAGGAATATTACAATGAATATTAAATGCACCGTTTACTATTCAGCAGCCACACTGGAGGGGAATGCATAATCAGAGAATCATCTTTTTATCTTCTAACTTGCGTACAGGCAACAACATCTGTCCTGTTCTATTTATTTGTTTATTTATTTTTCTCATCACTCTTGGTCTCTATTTGTGTTCCTCCACCATGTTTCCCCCAGAATCAGATTTAAACAAACAGGAGCTGACAGGTTTAAATCACTTTTCCTTGCCACCACTCAAATTTCATTCTTTTTTTTTTTTTTTTTTTCATTTTTCAATAAATGTCCTTTCATCATTGTAGATACTGGAGGGAGATTAAATGTCGTCGTGTGCAACGAAAATTGAACGAAAGCCTCATTTAAATGTCGCCTCATTATTTCACAAGACTGATATTGTCAAAGCGGTAGAAACTGGATGTGTTCTTTTCATTTTGTGAAGCTGCTTTGAGACAATGACCATTGTTAAAAGTGCTACATGAATAAAATTTTATTGAATTGAATTGTTTTCTTGCATGTGTGCTTCAATACATGGATGTGTGCATAAATGACATCTTATAATATAACAGCACAATGCAGAAATACTTCAATCAAAAGATATCAATGCGATAAAGACTATTTTAGATCTATTACCATCATTAAGTAGGAAATGTTACTTTGTGTCGTTTAGAAAAGAGGCCATACAGCTTTTAGCTAAATTGACTCGGTAATTAAAGTGCATTCATCCAATCTGATGCCTCTCCTCTCGCAACATTTGCAGTAATTATAGATTTGACCGAAGCAATAATGAGTTTATTAGTATTATTCACACGGCTGTTTACTAAACGCACAGCGAGCGGCAATCACTTTTCTAAGTGTTTGAGTCGGCCATTCGGAGCTAATGCTCTCAATGTTTTTTTTGCACTGCGCATTTCTTCATCAAACAATAAAATGCACAAACCAGAACAAGTATAATCAGCATGTACGAGCGTATACGCCATACAACGCCTCAGTGGATTGCGTTAGTATTCACAACCCTTGAACAGTCCCGCATATTTTATCGGTACCACTTGGAATTAAAGCGGATTTAAAGGGGACTTATTAGGAAAATTATGTTTTACTTTTATCATTTTATAGACAGGCATATGGGTCTCTGGTGTGTGTATATACACGGGGAAAAGACAACACAAAAACACACATCCCCTTCCTTTTTTATTTTCTTTATCAACACGCTCCTCTGATCATTCTGTTGTTAGTTACTGTCATGAATCCTCCATTGACTAAACTTTTTTCACTCCTCACTCACTAAAATTACCGAGCTCTTTTGGCATGTGGCCTTTCCATGTGCAGGAATGTGAGGAGACGGAGCCACTAAACATGACACGGCTGGGGGTTAAATGATGGACATCTCTCTTTAATAAAAGGAGAAAAGGAGCAAAAAGGTGGAAGTCAGAAGCCAAGAGAAACAAGCGGAGAGCTGGGACGGAAATGGCACGCTCTGAGGGCCGTGCTGTGTGCCGCATGGATTTTCAATGTTGAGGAACGTTCATCACTGCTCAACAGCCTGCCGAGGGTCGTGAAATGTCGTGGCAGACCTGACTGGGGGCCTTAAAGTCAAGGCAGCGGCTGGTTTCTTTAAGGTGGCTGAATTTCGATGACTGGAACCATTTTGATAACATGGCCCTCAGAGCATGCCTTTTTCTATTTCCAGCTCTCCACTCGTTTCTCTTGACTTCTGACCTCCACCTTTTTCCTCCATATCTCCTTTTATTGAAGAGGGGAGAAAGTCCTCCAGCCGTGTCATGTTTAGTGGCCTAAACATGAGACAAAAGAGCTTGGTAGTTTCAGCGCCACAACAGCTATAAGAGTGCGATAGCCACGTCAGCTTCTTAGCTTTTAACTCCCATCTGCTGCCGCCACCAAAGTAGCTGTGGGTTACTGGGTTTCTGATCAGAAGGTCGGCGGTTTGAGGCCCCAGCACCGCCAAGTTGCCACTGTAAGAGTAGGTTGAAATAGGCCCTTAAGACTATCTGCTCCGGGGCACTGTAAGTTGACTAACATTGTGTTTGGACCTCAGTTTCCTTACTGGGATATGCGAAAAAAAATCATTTCGCTATGTGCTATAGCGACCATTATGTGCTATAATGTGCATGTGACAAATAATTGAATATCATTATTATTATTACTATTATTTACTGCAACCATGCTGCTGACAGGTCTGCAAGAGTCCATTTTGGCAATCTACCACTGCCATCGCTCACCAGCTCCATGCCACCATGCCCGCTGGACACTGCTCCTTATCCACACATACACATTCTCACTTTCTACACTAATCTCTTATTTTTCCTAACCCTGTCTCTCCTCTACAATTTTCTTTTATTATTCAATAAAAAAAAACTTTTTTTCATGTAAGACCTCACCTCGTGCCTGTGTCCGTGCAGCAATGTTTTCATTATTTGTGATAGAAAAAAGGTGGTAATTTGGTTAAAAAAAAAAAAAAAAAAAAAAAAAAGTAGAACCCTTCTCCTGCTCAGGGCTCAGCTTTACTCAAGGGTTGCGATTTTATTCATCCAAAACTGTCAAAAGTGACTGGTGTTGCAAACTACAGCGTTAGAGCTACAACGTGCCAAATCCAAAAGCACGATATTGTAAATATTTATGGAATCTCTACAGTTGTATGTGTGTCTTAAACATTCTACATTGTACTGCATGCTAAACTAGAGACGATTTTACAGACGAATTTGCATCATTACTGAAGAGTGGATCGGCTCTGATTGTCCTGAAGATGTGAGTGTTGCGATTTTTAAGGTTATTTTACCTCGTTAAGTTTATTAAGCTCGTTCGTTGAAATCTGTCACACTGTGAAGCTCATGTTGCTAATGGTATATTGTATACCATTAATAAGTATATTGTACACCGAAGCTTCTAGTAATTTTAAGGAATAATCAGAATGTTCCAAAGAAGCCAATTTTAAAAAAATTTAAAAATAAATTTTAAAAATTCATTATTGTATTATATCAGTGTAGTGGAAACTACTCTTAAAACTGGTTGGTGGTTTTTAGTAGTAACAGTAGTGTGTGTGTGTGTGTGTGTGTGTGTGTGTGTGTGTGTGTGTGTGTGTGTGTGTGTGATGATATTCTAAGATTTAAACTTATATAGAGCTAAAGCTTCAGTTCCTCTGTTTTGTAACAGCGAAAGGTTAGCAGTTAAGGTTAGCAATTAGCGGCTAACTTCAAATGCCGAACCAATCTTTTTATGTAAACTTGAGTATTAATACATTCTGATATCCTTCCTTTTAACCTATTTAGTGATACAGAAGTCAAAACACAACTCATATGGAGCTAAATTTCTTTGCTAGTCTTTTTTTAAAATCATTTTTATTAACTGTTAAATGAATAATTAAGCATAAGCAGCTAACTGCTAACAGCTAACCTACTGTAGCTTTCTTTAGTTCTTTATATTGCTCTTTTATATCACTGAACACTGAGAATGCGATCGTGAATAAACACTATTACATGCTCTATACGTGCAATAGATTGGTTGCTACTTGAAAAAAACAATTTCTCCTTTTTTCAGTTAAAAACACAGATGTAGGAAGTCTAAAAGTAAGTGGGATATGCCGGAAAAGGTGAGATCACGAACATGAGTGGGGGTTATATTTATTTATATATTTATTCATTTATTCATTCATTTATTTAGGTCCCTGTGTTTTGATTGGGTATAAAAATTGCGTTCTCGTGCAGTTCAGTTGAGGCTACAGACACTGAAAAAACATGTTTAAAAAAGGAGTTAAACAGAAATCAGGCATGAAATAAGGCGTGGTCTAAGTTGTATTTCAGCTGCAACATTAACAGGCACATATTGCAGACCTCAAAAGCGATGCACTTTAATTGAGAGAGTTTGTGATGAATCTACAGAAACAATGACTTAGAGTATTGCATTAAGGAGAAATCAATATCACAGTGAGATCTACACAAGGAAGCACAATGGAGGGAGCAGCGTGATAAATTTGGTTTGTTTGTCTGATTCAATATAATTTTAAATCCAGTAGCTTAGTAGATGGTTTCATCTTCCCGTCGATGTTGTGCATTTTTGTTTTTTAGAAAGAAGAAGTGAAAAATCAATCACTGATTGATATATACATGTTGTCTTGTGATGGCGAATGTCCACATTCACACTAAGTAACAGGTTTCATATTAATGAGGGAGGTGAATACTTGTGTAAATATATCTGAAGTCATGTAAACACATGAAATCAGGGCGTAATATGCAATAAATAAAGTTATATGCTATGTATCTAAAAAAAAAATCATAATAATGGATTCTGTAAGAAAAATTTTATGTCAAAATAATTGATTTGAAAATAGAATTGCAAAAATTAATATAATTTAAGTAAGTAAGTAAGTTAGTAGGTGGGCAAGGCAAGTTTATTTGTATAGCACATTTCATACAAAATGGTAATCCAAAGTGCTTTACATAAAAGAGAAGGGAAAAAAATCATCAAATGAAATAGAAAATAATAGCAATAAAACTTTTTTCATTATTTAAAATTTGATTCATATTCAAATTAAAACAGTTAGCAATAAAAAAAAACACAGTTAGTTCGGACGTAGCACAGCGCTCATTCAATAAATGCGCAGCTAAATAAATAAGTACATGAATAAGTATAAATTCCAGCCCGATAAATGCATACATTCTGGACATTTGCAATATTCCTGCATTGTTTTAAAAACCCTTTGGCGACCTGGCACTGTGAAATAAAATGCCATGCAATACAACATCCAAATTTCTGCAAAATCATGATCAGGTTTCTGTCGGCTCTCAGATGATCACACTCTGCACTGTTCTCGTTCTGATTAAATGGAAGGGGAAAAAAAGGCTGTAACCACCCGAGAGAGCACAATAACAGCCATCAGGTTCCTCCTTTTTCACTAATAACTTGACATAGAGCAGGATGAAGCTTGTTTGACAGGCGCTTTCAGGGATCCACCTCGGCGTGACTGAAGACAGACGGAGCTGTCAACCAGCCTGAGATTGTTTACACTGTAGAGAAATGAGGCGATGACTTTGGGCTTTATTGCTTACCGGCTCGGGTTGTATTTCAGAACCGTACCTCAGACACCACCGGGCCGTCCCAGGGCAAGTCCTGATGCAACCGACAAATGACAGAGGAGTCACTGTTCTCATACTGCCGTGACCTTTCCAGGAACAAAATAACATTTTATCTGCACAGTGACTCTAGCACTGTTAGAATAAACCTGTCGAATGAGTTGTCTCTATTGTATAATTATAATGGTTTTAATAAGTGTTAGCATCTACAGACTTTAGACTTGAGTTTCTAGCTCTTTTTTTATGTTAATTTATCCTATTTGTTTGTTGGGGTATAAAGTGTCAGTTCCATCCATCCATCCATCCATCTATGAGGCATAGTGGCTTAGAGGTTAGCACTGTCGTCTTGCACCTCCAGGGTCTGGGTTCCATTCCCGCCTTGAGGTCTGTGTGCATGTTTCCTTCAGGTACTCCGGTTCCCTCTCACAGTCCAAAGGCATGCAGATTAGGCTAATTGGCATCCCAAATTACCATAGTGTGTGAACGTTGACCTACCATGCTCGTAAAAATGGGAATAAATACAATGACCACCATTGGTCCCCACGGTCCCTAGTTGCACTACAGAGGTTCTTAAATGGATGGATGATACCTGCCTCAGTCCTGACTGGGTGATCTGGCTTGGCTCTTTAAAACTGATGTCTGTCATAGAAAAATGTTGGAAGTTTTTTTTTCTTTGTTGCAGTAAAAGATCTTTATTAATCCCGGAGGGAAATTGCTTTGTCTTGGTTACAGTTGCTTACTGTTGTTTTATAAGAGTAATAAATTAGACAAGGTGGGTGAGGGGGTGTGGGGGGGGTACAAGTATAATAAAATAAAATAAAATGACTTAAAAACAGTAAATACCGTATGGCACTAAAGTAAGGCGCAGCACATGAGTCATGTTTGAATTCATAAATATTGCATTTGGAATGGAAAAAGGTAAAGACACTGAACAAATAATATAGTTATTAAAATTGCACTTGAAGAGTGGTACAGCCCAACAGCATGGGTAAATGTGCTTCTTCAGTGTGACTCTGGATGTATATATATATATATATAAAGCAAGATAAAGTACAAACAACAAAAAAATTTTTAAAGTTTTTTTATTAAAAGTTATAAAGGCCAGGTTTTTATAAAATAAAAAGATAAAATAACCTGTACATTTTGTTTAACTTTGATTACAAAATCTGAGGTGCACAACTTTTTTCCAACTTTTGCCCTCAATGTCCTCGATGCCATCATATCATCAATATATAGACGGCATGTACTGTATATACACTATGCAGTGTAAAGCTCACTAAAGCACTACACCTGTCCTGAGAGGTGCAGTGAAAGAGCCGCTATAAAATATGTATAAACAACGTGTATTTCATTCCATATTCTGCTTCAGGGAAAATCATTCACAGTTAACCCTGGTGTTTTGCTCACCCAGCTTACTTTTTCATATTTTATTGCAACAGCACTGTAAAATTGATTTGCCCACATTATTTTATTTGAGGCTAAAACACAGTCACCACAATCCTATTAATTCTTTAGGATTATAAACACAAGTCATTGTTTTGTTTAGTGTTTTTTTTTTTTTTTTTTTTGCTCTTAAGCATAATTAAAATGTTCCTGAGCAGAATATAATAAGCTCGTGCTGCAAAAAATGTTTTGCATGTAAAGACATAACAGAGCATAAATGAAACACACAAATCACATTGGAACTGTTTGAATGTACGCAGTGTTGCTGTTGCCCCAAATGTAGTTGTTTTATGTCAGATATCTGCCCTGGACATACCACTATTATTATTACCACTGGCTCAGTGGTAGGTTTCTCACCTGCCATGTTCAATTCCCAACTAATGTCCAATGCCCTTTGGATAAAATGGGTGGGTTGCATCAGTAAGGGCATCCGGCTGAATACCTGTGCCAAGTTGTGGCGGTGAGGACTGGATGGTCCGCTGTGGCGAGCCCTTGACAAGAGCAGCCAAAAAACCAACAACAATAACAACATCTGCCTCTTCAGTTTGACTCTGGAAGATAATGAGTTAGGCTGAAAAAAAAAAAAAGCTTAAGGATATCTGTTTAACATCAAGCAAACACACTTCTGTCTCAAAAGACATTTTTATGGCTCAGCACAATATTTTTCATTTTTCAAATAAAATGAAAAATGAGGCATAGAAAACAATCATGAGATATATTGTTATTCCCATCAGGGAAGCGTACAGTACCTATGTTTCCAGGGTCTTATTTTCCCTAATTTCTTTCTCTTAACACACACTAACCTTCTTATTCTCATTCACTCACTCACCCATCATCTATACCACTTTATTAGTGCACAAGGCAGTGTATACCCTGGACAGGGGTGCCAATGCATCGCAGGTCACAAACACATACATACACTCACATGCTCATTCACACACTACAGGCAATTTGGGGTCACCAAGCATGAGAACATGCAAACTCCACGTACACAGACCCGAGGCAGAATTCGAACCCGGATGCTGGAGGTGCAAGGCGACAGTGCTAACCACTATGCCACCGCGCCACCGCTTCTTATTCTGTTCAAGAATAAAATGTGACACATTTTAAGAGACAAATATTCCCTGTTTATTTTATTGACTTTAAAGGGTTTTAAAGCCAATTGAATAAAATGGATAATATTCATTTTATGTGACTTTGGAGTTCTTTAGAAATAATTTCATGAAACAAATAGCGAGCTGGAGAATATCTTTTTCAGGGTTCCATCATGTGCAGGGGAACATGGGACCCTAGAACCTGAGTTGGGGGGTCACTGAGGATGTGTACTTTGTTACCATACTCAAGTACATATTTCACATTATACAGTTTTATTGGACCATTCTTTGTACTTTTATTCAACTATGATAGAGATCTGGTGATTGTAGGACCCTGAGAATATAGGAATATATGGGTGCAAACTTCTTTCCAGAATCTGTGAGAACCAACCTACAGTATGTGCTGAAAAAGACAGATGGAGCTATGAGTGTTTTTTGCTGTGTGACATCAGTTTGACCACATAGCAAGTCGACAAAGCTGTGTCAGTGTGTGCTGATTCAGACATGAGGCTTATAATATGCTAAAGTGGGTTCTCTGCTAAGCATTCCTTATTCATTAGAGAAGCAGCCTCCTGGCTCCAATACGAAACAAACAAATCACACTATAAAAATGTCCTCTCTGCAGTATAAATATGATTTGAAAAGTGATATCGTAAGAGTATCTGAGACTCTTATTTCCACAATTGTTCCACATTGCTGTTGTATCGTACTGCAGTTTATTGTAAAGTGCGAAAGTTGGCCTCCTCCTCCTTATCGCACCCTTCTGCAGCCCTTCACACCTTCTGCACATCTCTGTGTAACGTAATAGCCCTCTGTCTGTGTGTGTGTGTGTGTTGCGTCAACACACCCGACTCTCGCCACTTCTCAGGCACAGCCACAGGTATTCCGGCTGGCAGATTTTTCCAGAAAACTGTGAAGAAGCTGTGACCATGTGTGTTAAGTAGCGTGAGGACTGAGGGCACGACGGGAGGGCTGTGTGTGATCCAAACACTTTCTGATTGAAGACGAAGAGTGTCGACCTGCTGAACCTGAAATGCCTAAGACGTGTGAGATTTGGATTTTCTCTTTGACCCGTGAATGCTGTCACTGAACTTCTTTGGGTCCTGGCATGGTTCTGAAGATTATGCAGATCGCTCAGAGCTTTCCTATTAAAGTAATTAAAACAGTGGCATGATTACATTATACACCTCTTTAAGTGAAATGTACCCAGGAAAAATATGTTTATATTTGAAGAAGAAGCAAAGGTTTTCCCTCCATTTTTATCCATTTTTCTAGCCAGCTCTCCCTTATCATGAAATCTAACACAAGCTTCCCCTAAGACAAGCTTCACCAAATGGCAGACTGTGATCCAGATCCGGACCCTGATGCTTTTCTGATCAATTAAAATAATTGATCTGCGCTAGATTACTTTTTTCTCAAAGTGGGCGTGGCTAAATGCATCACTCAACAGAGCCAGTTTACTGTTTTTAGACAGACTGTGCAGAAGAAACATAAATGAAAGAACGACACAGTGTGGTTTCCTCCAAAAATAAGCAAAGTAGACTATAAAAAACTAAACGTACAAAGATGAACGGACAGATCGTGAAGATGAATGGACGGTTTAACTCATATGTCCAGGTGAGGGCGTGTAAAATATCCAAACTGAGAGCCCAGTATGACAGAGCAACCAGAGTTCTTTCATATTCATTTAACTTCAAAACTGACCATTATTGGTCATCATCACTGATCTCTATTGTTCCCAATGACCAGTCACTGATCAACATTAAACTCAACAACCATTAGTGATCACCACTGTTCCCAATAACCAATCACTGCAATTGTATGCAAAATGTATGCTTTTTGCACCCAGTCAATGCCACTCTTACATTCTAGCCAGAATTGGTACAGTATAATAATATCTTTTAGCTGCTCAGTGGCTGACATGGCTAACAGTTCAACTAGCTTAGTTTGTTTTGCTTCACCCAGTTTTAGAACAATGGGCCAAATGTTATTCTGGCATTTCAGCTTGAAACTTGACTGGCTGTTAAGACAAAGAGCAAGAATTTGGGTTTGTTTGACCTCGGCTAGTACACGCCAGTATGAGCAAGTGAACATTAAACACTGTAGATAAGCTAAGCTTCTATCTATCACTATTATCTATCACTGTTACTGAGACACTCAGCTTGGCCTTCAGATACACTAAGAACAATCATATGAAGTCAACAAGCCTGGGTTTTACATTGATATTTGTTATGCATTAGGAATGCACTTGAGACCGTGCTGTTAGCAAATATAGATTTGTGTGTAACGGCTCGATAAACCTTTCTGCTGAAGAGGTGAATGGTGCAGAGCTCACACAGTTCAGATCAGGACTGTACAAAACTCCAGTATTTAACATGAAGTCCAAGTCTGAGTCAAGGAGAATTAATCACACACACACACACACCTGGCTTATCTACCTAAACAGGAAATGAATTTCTTACTTTGCCTCCTATCTCATGTTCCTGCTACGGGATTGCCAGAGAAAAACGTCCATAGCAAAAAGGATATTCTCTAGTGCTGACCGTCGCTCTAAAAGGTGTTTAAAATCACATCTCACCCGACAGATAAATCAACTTGTAGTTTATTTCTTGTGGGTGTGGCAGGGCTGAAATATATATTTCTGATTCTTCGCACTACATTTAGTAGGCATTCAGCACTCTACAGTACATGGAGTGTTACCAACTACATGACTTTCTTGCTACAACTACTCACCCATTAAGTGACTTAATTTTAAAGAGACACACTGTCTCACATGTGCAGTCAGTGTCCAGGAGTGCTCGGTGTGGAGGGTGACGGTCAAGTGCAGAAGATACAACCTCTGGGAAGCAATCCGCGATCGAATGAGGTGATGTTCAAAGGAGCGAAGCCAGAGAGACGACCTCTTCTCAGAGGTGTGGGGAGTTCCTCGGAGTAATCCAAATATGCAGGGAGAGGATAGTGACATAAGTAATGTATTCCAAACATTCTACTCACCGTACTGAGTGGCCGCAAGCCTTTTATTGAAAGTGGATGACCATGGGAGGGTGGCTGATAATCTGCTATTAGCTGTAGTGAGTCTCGGCACCCAACCCCTGTTCTGGATCTGGTGGCGCTATCCAGGGTGCTGAAAGAGTCCTGTTTGAGCGAGAAGTTACCGTCTTATGCTGTGCACTGGCTGTTAGCCCGCCATCACACCAGTCATTGATCACCATTGTTTTCAAGAACCAATCACCGGTCTCCATCGTTCCCAATGACCAATCACTGATCACCGTTAGAAAATTCACTAATCACTATTCTTCTAAGTGGCCAACTATTTTTCTCAACAATGACTGACCATCATTTGATTAATCACTGATCTTCATTGTTCCCAATGACCAATCACCAATGTCCATTGTTCTTAACAACCAATCAGGGATAACCATTGTTCCCAATGACCAATCACTGATCACCATTCGAGCAATCACTGATCACTATAAGCGGCTGATAACCATTTTTTCTCAGGACTCAGTTACTGGCCATCATTTTTGATAAATCACTGATCACTATTGTTACCAATGACCAATCCCTGATCACAGTTTTAGTAGCAACCTATCACTGATCACCATTGTTCTCAGCAACCAATCACCAAGCACCATTTTTCCCAATGACCAATCACTGATCACTATTGTTCTTAACAACCAGTCACTGATCACCATTTGATCAATCACTGATGCCCAGCCAATCAGTGATAAAGATTTTTCCCAATGAACAATCACTGATCACGATTGTTCCCAATAACCATTCACTGATCATCGCTGTTTCTACTACCTGCAGACTTTTGTATCAATTTTTGCCTCCTTTGTATTAAACAAAATAAATTGTGCTAAGGTATGATTTTCTTTTCCAATCCAATCTCATGTCATCCTCTAGTGACATTTTAATCAATTCGCTATGCCCCCTCCCCCCCCACCCACCCCACAATCATTGGCAAACCTATGCCTGAGTTTCAGGATTTGCAAATCACCAGCACCATGTGGACTATTTGTGCTTGCAATTTGTTCCACTGTACACACAAATAAGCCTCTGTTATTTTTGGATCTTATTAAATCAGGTCCTTAGTCTGTAGAATGCGGTTTGGGATGCGACTCTGAATTCTCATTAAATATCTATTAATTGTGTCTTGCAACCATCAGATTAATTTGTGTAGTGGGAAGTGTTGCAGCACAACCCATGGTACTGAATGTTCTTCTGCCTGTAGCCTGCAGTAGCACTTTTTTGCCAGAGAGGGCGAAATTTCCTAATCTTTTAACATGGGTGATGACAAAATGGCTGCATGTATGTTTTATTTTTCGATTGTATATTTAAGTCAGGAAAAGTGAAACATAAAAGCATGGAAAAAACACACACACACACAAAATGGAGGGAAGTTCTAAAAATACACTGAGCATAAAACCGAAATAATCTAAATTTATGTTTATGACCTTATGGTGCTGCTTAACAATATGAAATTAATTTGCTAGAATGGATAGCACCATAGAAACTGATGAGTCAGGGATGGCTCGGCTTTGACCTGCCCTCTAGCAGATACCAGATTTACTCTACCAGATGCATAAAAGGTACACAGATGGGTGTGTAAAAAATGTGCTAACATAAAATCTGTGTTACGTGTAATGATGCAATTAGCAATACATCTGGATCAGGTTTTACAATATCCGTGTGACGCTACATTACTGGATTAACCCCTACGACTGTGGAAATAATTCCTGTACTGTTTAATTAACATCTCTGAGAGGGCAGCCGTGATGAGTCGTCTCATGCATTATCATTAGCAATGAATAAGGCATGATCTTGCAGCTGTGCTGAAAAATGCTCAATGTGTGCATGTTTTACAGGCAGAGAAGCTTCCAGGACTATCCTGATTACCATGTGCGAGTCCACACACACACACACAGAGAACCAAATGTGATCTAAAATGTCCTGCTTGGATCCCTTTCTAAATTGGGAATAGTATGTTGGTTGCTTAATTTAGAACTTTAAAGGGCTTTAACAGAGACACAAAACAGAGACCGTCATTAGAGGTTATGATGCATTTATGATTAGTCAGTTAATACTCGTTATAGAACTCGTTACAAAAAACATTCCAGTATGTGGACTTGCTATTCTAAATTTCTTCTACATTACACTACGTTACCAAAATAACACTACAACACCACAGGGAATCTGTACAGCTTCTATTCAGAGCCTTACAACCAACTCTTAATGAATAAATAATAGGATGAATGATTGCATCAGCTTTATCATTATAATTAGTTTTTTTTTTTTGTAGTAAGAGTGTACTTAAATATAAGTTGATAATATTAGTTGTAGTAGCAGTATTTGTTTGTGTGACTGTTATTATATTAATTAGGAAAAATAGTAGTGTAATTGTGGTATTATAGCTGCTCACTAAGTATATAGTGATAGTAGTGTAAGTAGTAGTATAACAGTTACAGTATATAGTGATAGTAGTATAAGAAGTAGTATAACAGTTATTCATCCATTCATGCATTGTCTATACCACTATACCACTAATCCTTGTCTATACCACTAATTGTTTTAGTACAATAATATTTTTTAAGTAGTAGTATTAGAATTGTTTATGTTTATAACAGCAGTTCAGTTATTAATATTAGCAGTAGCATAGTTGTATTAGTATAAAGTTTTAATAGTAGCAGTATTATATTATTATTAATAGTTGTATAGTCATGATTAGTATTAGTATTCAAAATTAGTACTAATAGTCATCAAAGTAGCAGTAGTAGTAGTAGCAGCAGTTTAGATGTTAATGTTAGTATTATTAGTACAGTTGTCATCATGATTAGTCTTGATTAATAGTATAGATATAGTACTATAAACATTTTTGTAGTAGTATCTGTAGGGGTTGTAGCTTGTTAATTGTTAATGCTGGTAGCAGCAGTACAGTTGTTAATATAATTGTTATTACTAACATAGTTATAATAGTATAAGTAATGGGTAATTCATTTTGTAGTAGTAGTAGTTGTAGTAGTTTACTTTTTTAATGTTAGTAGCAGTACTGCAGTTTATATAATAATTTTAAGCAATATAGTTATAAATATACATAAATATATATAAAAATATAATTATTTTTGTAGTAATAATAATAGTTAATTCATTAATGTTAGTAGCTGTACGACAGTTGCTGCCAAAACTATTATTAGTGATATAGTTATTGTAATATAATTAATGTGTAATGATTTTTTTTGTAGTAGTATTTTAGTAGTAGTTTAGTTGTTATTGTTTGTAGCGGTACTACAGTAGTTAATATAATAATTTTTTGTAGTTATAGTAAGGTATAGTAGTGTAATTATTTTTAAGTTATAGTAGGATTAGTAGCTTATTTGTTATTGTTAGCAATAATGCGGATGTTGCTGAAATTATTAGTTGAGGTATCTTTGTAGCAGTATAATTTAGTAGTAGTGGTTTAGTTAATGTTAGAAGCAGTTCCACAGTTGTTAGTATTAGTATTTTATTGCATTACTATAATTTAGAAGTAGTAGTAGTTTAATTAATGTTAGCAGCAGCATTACTGTTGTTAGTATTAGTAGTAGAGTTTTTAAGCAGAATTTAGTAGTAGTAGTAATAGTATTACTGTATTACTGCTACTACTATTAACAATTAGTATACTAATTGTTAATAGTAGTAGCAGTAATACAGTAGTTAATATATTAGTAGTATTATAGCCATAGTATTATAATTATTCTTTCAGTTGTAGTATTAAAAGTAATATTAGTTTAGTTGTTAATGTTAGAAGTATATTCATTGTAGTAGTATAATTATTGTTTATATAAAAATAATGTAGTAGTTGTATGACTAGTTTTATATTACCATTTAGATGAATATATTATTTAATATGATAGTAGTTAATAATATATTAATAGAGTTATAGGAGTATAATTAATGTTAGCAGTGGTAATAGTAGTAGTATAGTTGTAGTATACTACTATATAGTTTGTTAATGTTAGTAACAGTAGTATAGTTGTTTATAATATTATTAATAGCAGAATAATCATAATAATATAAGTATAGATATTTTGTAGTTGTATTAGTAGTACAGTAGTATTGTTGTTAATAGTAGTGCAATAATAGAGTTGGTGTCAATGTTGAATCAGACCAGAGCACAGGACACCAGGTGGTGAGCACCGCTAGTGTTGCACATTTAATACCCAGATACAACAGTCCAATGTAATCAAACAGTCCACCTGAAAACCCTGATGGATTTTAAACTACGACATTTTGCAGTGTCACAACAGAGCCAGCATCAGAGCAAGGCAGCTTTCTACACAACCAGCACTGGAAGAAGCCAAAGACACTTTAAAGCTATTTCTGCATGAGCTTGACACGGATACGTATTGCATTGAGTTTCATCACTACGTCAAAGAGCCCTAGAGTCTCACCTACCTCTTAGTCCATCCCATTGAATAGAGGAATAAAATAGAGCAGTTCCCAAGATGGAGCTGTCATCGCGTAGTGAGAGCAGCCAACGGCTGATCAGCCACGGACCCCAGGTTTTATCACTGCATGAGAAATGATGTCAAATGCTACATTTATCCTCTGCAGCCTGGCTTATATTTAAATGTCAAGAACTAAAAATGTCTGTTACAACCCAGAAACGAAGCATTTAAAGAGCGTTTAACGTCAGAATCATGTTATTTTTGCTGCTTGCATTCACTTCACTTAACAAAGAGCCTAATGTAGATCCCAGGGCACAGGGTTGTGTAGCGTGCCGTTTGTGTGCTCGCAATTTCTGCCAATTATGGGACTGACAGTCCTTGAAGCTTTTGTCTTTACAAAATAGTGCGCATTCAGTGGCATTTGAGTTTATTTATTTTATTCACTTACTTAATTCCGTGTCTAAGCTTTTGCTCTGGAGGCTAACCGTTACAGTGCTTAAAGTACTGAATTAACTCAAATAGTGCTGAACAAACTTTCACACTTACGATGAATAAATTTTACTCTGCTTAAAGAAATCTTTACGGAATACTGAATTAAAACGGAATTATCATTGGGTTTACTATTTATAGTACGGAATTCACCCACATTGTGCTGAATTAATGCCTACAGTGCTGAATTAACATATTTACCACTATTTAATAAACATTTATAATTATTATATAATAATCTGTACTGTAGTACTGAATGAACACAGCATTAGTACTGGAGTAATGAGTATACTGAATTATCTCTTACAGTGCTGAATTAAGACTAAGAATACTAAATTACCTTGGATGGTATTTAATTTATTTGTATAGTGTTGAATTTGTGCATACATTACTACTGTATATTCACACGTTTACCCTAATAGTGCTGTTTTAACACATTATGTACGTTAGTTTATTAACTTGTACAGTCCTGAATTCTTGTCTAAACTGCTGAATTAATACCTAAAGTATTGAATTCACTCTTGAGGTGATAAACTGTTTCTTACACACCATAATACATTTGTACGTTATTACAGTTCAAGTGGAAATATTACAAGGCTTGAATGAACCGTTTTGGTTTATTCGGAGTTCGACGAGATACACTCAGGTCTATGAGTTAATAAAACACTATAAATATCTCAGATTTAATTCACCGCTTTAGAAGTCATTTCTTCACCACTTCAATACTGACGTTAATGAAATCCTGTTTTATTGTGTTGTCAATGTTGTGACATGTTTTTCTCTCCGCATATACAGGAGCGTTACAATTTTAAGCAGCACGACTTTTATCAAACACACGCCGAGTCTGATACAAACATGATTTAATAATGCAAAAGCCTAACTGCGTTTCTCTCCTCGATTGAACTCGCGCACTTCAAAAATACTTCTCGCTCCGGAGTGTTGCGTCAGCTTCCTAGCCCACTCGCTCTGTTGTTTATCCGACGTTTGAACATCCATTTGCATACACTAAACTCGCTGGGCGGGGAGAGGGAGGGGGTGTTACGTCTTACCTTAAAGCCCCTCTGCTGTAAAAAGCATCCACTATATTACAGTTCCCAGAAACGCTTCGCTTCGGAGCGTCATGCTGGGTCGAGCACTCGGGAGTTTACAACCTGTTAATGTGTTTTGCGTTTCGTTTTTTTTATAGCACACTTCATGTGATGTGTAAATCACACCTCACTTCCCCTAAACAGGAAAAACAACACAAACCTTAACAGGATTCATTATGTGAAACCATTATGTCTCGATTTGGGCCATAAAACTTTAGAAGAGCCATTAATTTCACGCTTCACGAGTTCAGTTTGAGCTGGGTTTGCGTCTTTGGCATAGGGTTATTTATTTTAGATTATTTATATCCGTTATTTAGGGGGAAATTGGTTGTTTGGGTGTCTGGGACAGAGCTCAGATGTGAGAAAGTGCTTATTAAGGCACAGTGAGTAGTATTATTCCAATCCATGTCTTAGGTTGATATGTGCTTGCATTTGTGTTTGAGACAAAATCCAAATCTCCAAAATGTAATGTGAGGTGGTATTCCAATACAATGAAGGCAATACAGTTGTAAAAGCCTTTGCTAGACCACTGTGGTTTGTGCTATTCCAACCCAAGCCAAGGTGTAATGGGTGCCTGCATTTGTGCTTGGAACAAAGCAACAAACATTTGTATAGGTAATAAGAGATGAAGCTCTGATGAACTGCTTACCACGGCACAATGAGCTGAACTCTTTTAATCCAAGCTAAGCCATAATAAGCTGACTTGAACTTCTGCTTGAGACAACAATGCACAACAGTTTATAAAGGTAATGCGAGATGAGTTTCCAATCCACTGATGGAGCCTAGGTTTGGTAAAGGCAGCATAGTGGCTTAGTGGTTAGCATTTACGCCATCCACCTCCAGGGTACGGGTTCGATTCCCACCTCAGCACGAAGATTGCATGTTTGGTTTCCTCCAGGTGCTCCACAGTCCAAAGAGATGCAGATTAGGCTGATTGGTGTTCCCAAATTGGCCATAGTATGTGAATGCGCATGTGAATGTTGACCTTCCACGGTTGTAAAATGGAAATAAATACAATGGCAATCACAATAGGCCTCCATCGTCCCTACTTGGACTATCGAGGTTCCTGGATGGATGGAGGAAAAGGATAGATGGATGGAGGTTTGTTAAAGGCCTTATTAGGGCAAGAGGTAGTGGTGCGATATTTCAATCCAAGCCTAAGGTTGATGCGTGCTTGCATTTGTGTCTCACATTTGCAAAGGTAATGAGAGGTGACATTGAAAAATCCAAGCCTGGATTTGTTAAAGCCATTACTAGAGCACTGTGGTCTGTGTAATTCAATTCTAGGTTTAATGGATGCTTGCTTTGTTTTGGACAAGTCCCAGATTTGTGAAGGGAAACATGCTAATTCTGGGTTTCCAAAGGCTCTTACAAGGGCATAGCAAGTGCTGCTATTTCAGTCCAAGCCTAGGGTTAATGGTTGCTTGCATTTGTGTTTGGGACAGAGCCCAGATTTTCAAAGGTAATAAGAGGTGATGATCCAATCCCAGACTAGTAGCCCTTCAGGCCTGATGAGTGCTTGCAGATTTGTTAGACCATTTAGCAGGCACTTTTCCAGGTTGAGGCTAGTGGCCCATTACAGATGATGGTTGTTTACTATTCTGATTTGGAAATTTGCAAAGGACCCTATTAAGGTGCAACAAGCACTTTGCATTGTAGTAAAAGGCTAGCAGGCCCTTAAGGGCTGATGGGTGTGTTGGGACAAAGCCAATATTCTGTAGGGTATTTGTTAAGGCACAGTAGGTGGTGAGCCATTGTAAAACTCACACCTCTCTGGGTGGATTTATTTGTGTTTTGGGAAAGAGTCTTTATTTGGATGAACCCCTGCTGAGTCATAATGAGTGGTGCTGTACCAATCCAAGACCATCTTCTTTTGAGAGTTAATCAGTGCTTGTGTGTGTTTGGAACAGACTGCAGACTTTCTCAGGAATTTATTAATTGGTTCAGGTTTAGTAAGCCTGATCGTTATCCTGTTCGAAGTTATGGTGGAGCTGGAGGCTATCCTGGGAACACTAGGGGTGAGGCAGGAACATGCCCTGGATTGAATGCGAGGAATGTAACTAGGCACAAATAGTGGTGTTGTCCCAACCCTGGAGTGATGAGTGTTTTTTTATTTATTTGTGTTTGAATCAGAGCCCACATTTAATAGAGCTTTATTATCGCGCAGGGATTGGTTCCAATCCAGGGCATCAAGGGCTGATGGCTAGTGGCCTTTAAGGGCTGATGTGTGTTTGTTTGGGGTAGATAGATTTCCTCAAGCCCTTATTAGAGCACACCGAGTGTTGCATTTTCAATCCGAGGTCAGTGGGCCCCCAGGGCTGACAGGAGCTCGTGATTGAGCCTAGACTTGCTATGGCTTTTATCAGGCGTAGTGAGTGGTTGTGTGTGTCAATCTAGAGCTGGTTGTCCTAAAGGTTGGATGTTTTTGGACAGACGTTGGATTTCTAAATGGGGTTTGTTAGTGATCAGGGCTAGGGAAGCTGATGGGAAGTGACGAAGAGCAAAGTGAACTCGGAGCCATTGTGTACACCGTGCTCTCAGTGTTTCCTCTCCTCACACTGTAAGACATTCAGTAGTCCCAACTGAGGCACTCTGCACCCTCCCAGCGTCAGATCCAACTCAGATCCTCCATTACTTATTTATAATGACCCGTGTTCTTGTGCTCATTAGGTGCCAGAATTATTTATGGAATTATTTTGTACTATCTTCTCCCTCTCTCTCTCTCTCTCTCTCTCTCTCTCTTTCAGAATGACTACCACAAATCTTTCCTTCCCACGACTTCTGTACAGCGCTCTCATTTCCTCGATGACTTATCATCAAGGCTATGAATGCTTTGAGGAGGTACTTCAGAAGCTCCTTGACACCATACACAGCTACACAAATGTGACCGAACCAATTTGCTTCACACGGCAGCGAGTAATCAATGAGTGCAAAAGAGTCGAGCGAGGATAATTTGAGGATGTGTTACATGGATAATAAAGGGTAAAATAAGACTTCTAGCTGTTAGCTTCAGGGCTAAACAGATGCGCTCGCCGTCTAATTGAGAAGATTTTTCCCCCCTTTCCTGCAGCGCATGACGAACAACTTGTGATTGTTATTAATGCACTTCATACTCCGGAGCTGCTGATTTCAGATGATGCCCTGTGTTCTCCCTATAAAGCAATTTCCTCCCTGTATGCAAATGCTATTACAAACCCTTGGCTCATTCTGTCATGGTGGAGGTATTTATTTATTTATTTATTTCCAAAGCACCATGGGGCTAATGCATGTTTTTTTTCCATCCTGTGCATTTGCCTTACCAAATTCTGATGTTTAAGGAAATCATTTTCAAAGATTTATGAAATAATGAAATGTCATACCTTTTATTCAAGTTCACCAGCAAAACAAGTTCATTTTGCTCATCATGCTATAGCTGAGCTAAACAGCCATTTCCTTCTCACCATGCAATATATTATATCACGTTATAGAAAACCCAAATACCTAAATATGTCTGACACTGGAGGCTCGTTACATACATTTTTACAAAGAATTTGCCATAGCTAAATTTTTTTCATCTGTTTATGTTGAGTATTTGCTGTACAAGTCCAAGCTGATGAGCTGCTATTATAGAAATTATAACACACTGTACCAGAACAACCACATTTACACTATGGGTGTTTAATAAGTCAAACCAGGACTTTAAACACTCCCTTTATTTCTCTATATAATCTCCTGCTACACTAATGCACTAATGCACTTACTGTATCCCAGTGTTTCACTAGTTCTTGGGATACAATCAAGATAGAAGGTTTTCTGCCAGAGCCATGATCGGACTGCCTGCTGGACCACTGGCCTCCCAGGAACTGTTTTAATGGCCCTTTTCTTTTAATGGACAAATGGCCTGGTTTGATCACTAAGAATTCTGTTTTTGCAGGACGATGCAGGACCTCATACTGACCACTGCATCACTTGCACATTACAGGAACTCCGCTGGGAGTTATTGCCCAGTCCCTGTGGGATCCCACTGTCCTGGTAAGCCATTTATACATGTTTAAGCCAATAAACAAGTTCATTGGACATGAAGAAGGCAATCTGATCATAGCTCTGGTGTACTGAAAAAAAATTCTACCTTGATGGTGTCCAAGCACTAGTGAAACACTGGAATAAATGCATTAGTGTAGCAGGAGATTATATAGAGAAATGAAGGGAGTTAATACTCATAAAGTCCTAGTTTGACTTGAATGCCTGTAGTGTAAATGTACTTATTCTAGTATGTTCGGATTTATATAATAACGTCTCATCACCTTGGACGTGTACAGCAGATCCTCAACATAAACAGAAACAAACAAAAGTTGTCCTGAATATCAAAAATCAAAAGTCCCGGTTTGACCTGAACGCCCCTTGTATAAACCTGTGATTTTGCAGTTCCACTACGCTCAGAACTGATTTGGTAGAACAATTGGGATCATTGAGAACATCAGCACTGCATCTTTATGTAAACCAATATACAGGCACCCATCATGATATAGTGTTAAAACATAAGCATGGATAATAGTGATGCCAGGCACAGATGTGTTGGGGTTTGGGATTTGCTTGTGATATAGTAAAAGATTAGCATGCTGTTAAACCTGGGCATGAAGAGCAAACGTTTGCACGCAGAGTCATCATTTTATACAGCCTTTATAAACGGCTTTATCCTTTTTTTTTTTTTTTTTTAAACACAGTTGGGTCGCTCGATAAGTCGTTTATTGCTTTTGAGCTCCCACTGACTTGTTCATTAAACCTCGCATTGATATTCGACGTTTGTGGAGGCCGAGAGCCTGTCAGGTGCATCCCCTGACATCATTGTACACACTTGAGTTAACAAATATTAGCGGTGTGGTGCAGAGCCGTTCTTAACACAACTTCGACTTACGCCAGCATTTCCCCTTTGGGGGGAACCCATGGCATTATAAGGGCTGTTTCAAAATTTTATTATCTCAGCTGAAGTTTATTACATGAGCCCTTGGACTCATAAGCCTTCCTTTGTAATATAAATAGCCAATTCATTTCTATGCTAATATCAACCTTCCATTTGAAAAAAAATAATAATTGTAAGCACAGATAGAATGCTAAGTTCTTGCCTACCCAGCTTTAACTGTACTGATTTAATTTTTACGTAAATTGTGTCATTACAGGTACTTGCACATAGCAAGCAGGCCAGGATTATAGAGCAAAGTGCAAGGACATTGGGATGTGCATAGCTTTAAAGATAAGGGCACTACGAGCCATGAGCCATGAGTTAATACTCAAAGGAGAAGATGTAATGGATAGGTGCAGATCCCCTTAGGAGAATCCCCTTGTCTGAGTGCCATTGCTGAGGTGTTGGCATAACAACCAAGCTGATGGCTACAAGTTCTTGGTGTTGGGAGGTCCAGAATTCTTCCAAGTATCTGGGGAACCTTAATTCTAATATACACATCCCTGGCAGGGCCCATGATCTCTACACCACATCCATCTTTCAGACAATAACTTCTCCATCAATTGTGGAAGAACTCCAGAAGGACTCCATTTTGAAGGCAAGAGATGCTGATTCCAGAAGTTCAGCCTGCTACAAGGGGCCAAACACCACAGCATTGAGAAGAAAAATATGAATCTTGAATGATATGCAAAACCAAGGAGGAGGCAATAGCTTACCCAGTCTCAGAGTTGTATATTGAAAGTACAAATGATGCAAGGGATGAGTTTGTTAAAAAAGTGACATTTTAAAGCCTTACTTTGTTATTCAGTGTGGCCTTTTTGAGAAAAATCTAGTCTGAGAACCATGTCACTTTATAGCTTGTTCCTCATGGGGTCGACCAATTCACCAAGTCCTGCAATCACACTGTCTGTCACGATGGTACTGACCAAGCTCTTGGTCCAGCAACTGTATAATCTTTCTGAGATTTTGCCTTACAGAGATAGGATGTATGTGTGGTGTAGGATTAAACACAACTATCATGGAGGATGAACCACCCTGTTGGTTGAGGGTAAACCACACAGGTGGCAGTGGTTCCATTCATTTCCACACACGGTATGGTGGAGTAAGGGTGAACCACATCCAGTTGTTGAAGTATGTTCCACACCCAGTATGGTGGAAGATGAAGCACACAAGGTATGGTGTTGGATGTTTCATACCCAGTATGGTGGAGGAGTTTCCACACCCAGTATTCTGGAGGGTGAACCACACTCAGTATGGTGGAAGATGTTACACACCCAGAATGGTGGAGGGCATGCCACACCTATTACGGTGAAAGATGTCCCATTATGGTGTTCTTCCACATCCAGTATGGTGGAGAAGATTTTACACTCATTATGGTGGATGTGTTGTCACACTCAGTATGATCACTGGAGCCTGAAATGCTTTTGAGGGACCAGAGCTCTTACAGCATTGAGAGATGGAAATTATTTCCGGTACATGAAGGTGTTCATCTACTGGTGAACTGAAAAACATCTTAGCACACACTGCACAGATGATGTATTCTAGAAATCTAGAAATCTGGACAAGGGTGGACAAGAGTTGCTGGGTATAAGTGATTAAGGCCTATGCAGTGGTCAATGACATGGACACCCAGGTTAAACATGGAACATAAAGCTCACGGAAAACTTGTCAAAAAAAGAAAAACGTGTCAGCTTGTTCAATTTCCTTGTCGAAATCCCAAAAGATGGGGGCTACCAGTCAAGCTTCTATGGAAGTCTATGATACAGTGTTGGATTCATGTAACAGTTCCTGTAACTATTCTTAGTGTTCACGTTTTTCATCAAAATTTGATCATTTTGATATGAATCGAATCCAAGGGTCTAGAAACATTTTTGCTCCTTTTTGGAACATTCCATCTATCCATCCATCTAGGAATATCTATAGTTCAACTAGGGACTGTGGAGGCCAATGGTGACCATTGTATTCATTCCCACTTTGTATGACCGTGGTAGGACCACCGGTCAACATTCACACACTCATTCACACACTAGGGGCAATTTGGGTACGCCAATTAGCCTAATCTGCATGTCTTTGGACTGTGGGAGGAAACCGGAGTACCCGGAGGAAACCCACCAAGCACGGGGAGAACATGCAAACTTCATACACACAGACTGGGAAGTGCAAGGCGACAGTGCTAACCACTAAGCCACTGTGCCACCTTTGTAACCTTTCCACAAAAATATGCATGTACACTTTGCTTAGTTTTTCTCTCTTACAACCACATTCAAGGTCATTCCCATAGACGCGTTGGCTTAAACCTCTTCTCATGACTCTTGATCAATCCAATGACTTTCTGTCTTTCTCTCTTTTTTTTTTCGTCAACACAGTGTGTTTTTTGTCCAGACCGTAACACTGCTTTTGACTGTAAGAACATTCCCTACAGATGTGAGAGATAACAGGGTGTTTGCACAGGTATGAGAAAGACTTAAGTGTTTATATATACAGTACAATGCTCTTGACTCATTAGTTTCAATAAGAGTCGACTTGAAAGGTGAGTCGAAACGCTTTCTCGTGGTCCTTCAGTGCACTTCTCCTGAGCTCTGTTCTTGGATGTGTCTTTTATCATAATGACACACGAAAAATCACAAGGTGAAACATTTGTCTTAGGACTGTTCTTTACAGTACATTCAGTCTAGTGTGCAGCACTACTTTGAAAAGGATAAGAAAGAAAGCACTGAACAAATAGTTATGACTTTTGGCGATCTACTAATAGACATCAACCAGGATTATACATTTAGGCATTTGGCAGACGCTCTTATCCAGAGCGACTTACATTTTTTATCTCATTACACATCTGAGCAGTTGA
>JAQMYL010000012.1:5508413-5529895 GCA_030014365.1 Clarias pachynema | reverse complement strand
GCTGGGGCGGGCCAAATAATTTCATAAAAGCGGGACCCGCGGGTTGGAAAAATACCCGACCCGCGCATCACTAATAAATATATATATATATATATTCACATGCATGTATGTGTTAAAAAAAATAAAAAATAAAAATAAATAAAAATTTAAATAACATTGAAAATAAGAAATTTTTGTTAATTTTTATAATTTAAATGAACAATGTATGTGCAAATTCTTATTACATAAACTTCTAAAGTGTTCTTTAACAATAAGAAAATGTATATAAAATTAATTTAATACCATATACACCATGGGGAAAAATAAAAAAATTTTGGTTAAAAAAAATTGCAGAAAAGCATGCTGTGACAATTTTAGTATTATGCAAGTACAATAAAAAAAAAAAAAATAAAAAAAAAAAGCTTCAAGAAATACGATGCATCACATGCTAATTAATTAGCTTGAGCGCCCTTTTGTGGTGTGCAAGTAAATAGATGTGCGGTAAAAATATTATGCAAAACAAACAGTAACGCTGTTTTAACGGGTTACATTTTTAATGGCAGTTAATTGATGGACGATTGATAATTCTAGAGATGCCGATTGATTGAAACGGTCCAACTGGAAAGCCCAAACCTCTTTTACCGTACCGGAACATTTTACTAGCACTGGAGACTCCTTTCATAAATGTAACACTATTCCACATCAGCACTGTGTATGATGAGTTTATGATGAGTCTGCATCTCTGAGCGTCTCACCGACCTTTTCCGTGAGGTGTTACTATAGAAACGGGAGGGCGTCAGAGTGAGTGTGTTGATCCTAAAGCCGTGACGTGCGTTACACTGCGCTCGGAGGAAAGGTCCCGCCAGCTTGGGGCCTCTTAGCCGTCTCCCGTGTGCGGCGGTGTGGTGATTTAGCATGCAGGTGCGAGTCACTGCACTCCGTGAGTCACTCGTCAGTTCATCTCTTCCTCTCCTCCCGTCTCCCACATTGCTTCGGCCCGGCAGTTCGTTTGCTTTGTCACCTTGTCGTTCAGACTTTTCCCCCAGCTTCACACTGCAATTATCCCAATCGCTCCACTACAAGAGAGGGTTTCCATCTTCCTTTTTGTTTTTTTTTCTTTTGTCTCCATCTTTGTGTCTTCGTCTCGGGAGGCTCCGACTGTTTGGGCCGTGTCAGGGGATTAATCATGCATGCGTGTGGCGTCTGTTTTAGAGCTCGCTCTCGCTGCCAGGCGTCTCTCTGAAGGGGATAACGACCCCCTGACGAGGGCTCGGACGAGGCTGCTGTGTCGTCTCGAACCCAGGAGCCATCGAGCTCAATTTCCGCCCTGATTTCAGCTTAAAACACCAGCTCTCGTCCAACACCGGCGGGAATCTGTGTAGTCGCGGACCTGCCGCCTCACAGAGACCCGGCCACAGGAACGGCCTCGCTTTAGCCGTGTCTGTATCGTGATCTCGTTCTACTATAGACGATGTCTAGGTCTCCTAATGAGCCACTTTAATATCTACAAAAATACACGTCTGGTTACTTTTTCTATATTTAAAATGCTTAATTATGGGCAAAAAGAAAAAACACTGAAAATGAGATTAAATACAGTGTTTTAACCATCAAATCAAACCCACAGCTGTCAGAGGCTCTCATTATTATTAAAAAAAAAAAAAAAAACGAAACGAGAAGAGGCGAAGAAAGTGACGCCGGCGTCTGATTGGTCGGGAACACACGAACATAAAGCTCAGTCAGGGTTCATCTCCACACGTCCCTGTACTGTCCATGTGCTGCGGCCTTTTTGTAGCAAACTGAACTTTCTCTGATTTTTCTGTCCCTCCTCTTTTTAATTTGCTTTTTTATTCTCCTTCACTTCCCGTGTTTTTTTCCCCCCCTTTTTTTCTTGCTATTGTGTTCTTTTCTTTCTTTCATTCTTTAAATTTTTTTTTTTTTTTTTACTCCTTTTGTTTTTCCTCTCATCATTTTCATTCTTTTCCATCTTTCTCTTGCATTTCTTTTCTTTTCGTCTTTTCCTATTCATACTTTCTTTCAGTGTTTCTTCTCTTCCCTTGCTTTTTTTTCTTTTTCTTTTTTAATCTTTTTTTAAAAAATGGACTGTAGCTGGATCTAATGATCGGTTACTGATCCACCCCTAATATAAATAACTAAAGCTTTAATGTAGCACCAGTGTGCTGAACATTATCCGACAAAATTATTATATTCACCACGTCTTTGATCCGTGTGGTTTTATCTGGCTTTTAGTCATTTGAGTTTTAGATAAATGTTTAAATGGGAAATGATCTAAAATTGGTGCATTTTCTTAAACACGAAGCGCTCCCATTTTCAACCATTCACATTTTGTTACATTGTTGCTTCTTCTTTCGAGTTTATGGGTGGATTGGGGCAGTGCTGCCACCTACTGGACTGGAGGCGCAGTAATCATCAGAACACAAGTTGCACAGCATTTCAGTGTTTATTAGCCACATTTTAGTAGTTTTAAAACTTAAGAAAAAAATACAGAAAATAAATCAGATTGGCATTAGTGCCTAATTTATTTATTTATTTTTTAAACCTGAAATCACAGCAGCTAAAAACATGATGCACAGCTATTTTAAAGCACAGCACAAGTTTAGATGATGTATTTGATGTTGATTTTTTTTTTTTTTAAAGTGTCTTGCTTACAAGCCTTTGTTCCTACGAGCCTTAAGCACGAGCGTCTCGTCCTGTCTTACACTTTAGACATAAATGCAAAACTCAATCCTCGAATCTTTTGTTTTTAACAAATAAAAATTTTTTTTTAAATAATTGATTTCTACCTTTCTTGCATCGAGTCTTTCCAAAGTGGGGGACAAAAAAAAAAAAAAAACAAGCAAAAAGTTAAAAGTTCACGCTTTGAGTTTCTCTATCCGTTTCCTTGGCAGTAAATTCACAAAACACATCATTTTTTCCCTTTTTCTTTTTCTTTTTCTTTTTTTTCCAGCTCTGAGCGTTTCTCTACACTCATTCGGGATTCATTCCCACGTCCCAGATCGTCTGTGTTCAGACCTCCTGCTGCGGCGCTCAGTCGCTGCTGCAATCCGATTATAAAGAGGTCGTATTTTGCGTCTTTCGCTTTTAAACCAGTTATGGCTTAAACCGACTGATTCAGAAATTCATCATGGTGCGTCATACCGAGACGATGTCCCTTTTCTTCTCGAGTGACTGACGTCATCCTGGACGTGTGAGCTCTTGTTTTCACACGTGAGCCGACTTTAGGCACCAGGCTGAACCGTGCGAAGTTGTGTGTTGCGATATCTTGGTGAGTGGGAACGGATGGAAATGTATGAATGAGAGCTTCTGCTTTCCTTCTCAGGGGTTTATTTTAGTCGACTTCAGCGCACGTGGTGCTTCAGCTTGGATTCTCACGGACATGATTATGACCTCCGTTATGGCCAGGATGACTAAACCCCCTTAACAGGCCAGGTTTCTAAAGGAAGCAGCGTTAGTCACTAGCACAGGAAACCTGCTTTATTTCTTTTCTCCTGAAGAATATACAGGCTCGCTTTACTTCTTTTTCTTTTTTATTTATTTATTTTTATTGGTAGAACTGTGTTTCTCAGTCAGGGATGATCCTCAGGTGTGGTTGAAGGAAGATCTCTGAAATGTGTAATTAAAGAACACTACGCCTGCTGCAGGTACTCGCGTCCTGAGACGAGGGAGCTGGAAGATGTTTCAGAAGATTATTTTTTAATCATCTAAAGTTAATCTAAAATGAATCTAAAGTTCCTTGCAGGTTGAAACCTTTATATACACACACACACACACACACACACACACACACACACACGGCCAAAAACATTATCGGTGCTAAAAAGTGAATTTTCAGATAATACTTCTCATTATTCTCCTGATCCATGCTTCTTCGGGTTTTTTTTATTTACATTTTTTTCATACACATTTATATTTTTATTAGATGAAAAGAAACCCATTTGCTAAATACTATTTCATGCCCTTTTTTGGCCCTAGTGTCTTTTTTATTTATTTATTTGTTTTTAATTCAAATCTTTCAACAGTTTTAACTGTCACTCAGATGAAACTTGGCTGATTTAGATTTCACATGAAGACATAAACCTAAAAAAGTGTAATTTTCTAAAATGCAGAATTAAGATATTTCAGCATGAATTTGACGTTTTTCAGGTCAGATGCTTCTAGAAGCTTAAAGTGGCCCCAAAAATGGCCAATAAAATCATCTCTCTAAAACGGTTAGCAACTTGACGTAGCTTCTTTGGCACACACATTTTCTGTATTTTTTTTATATATATATATATCATGATAAATAAATAAATAAATAAATAATAAAATAAGCACCAATGCTGTTTTGGCCGTGAGCAATAACCCTGATTTAATTTCAACAATTTAACAGCCTAGTTATAAAATCACATTCCTGACTGTTTAATTGTTTAACGACTTAATATAATTGTACGCGAGCGTGAATGTGGGGATTTTCATCATCCTGCTCGATTTATTTTTTTTCTCCCTCTCCTCCCCCCTCTCTCCTCCCCCCTCTCTCCACCTCTCTCTCTCTCCGCTCTTCCTCTCCCCTTTCCCTCTCAGTATTGATTCTCAGTGATTGCACCTGCTTTACTCTGACCTTGTTTTTTCCCTCCGCATTGTCCTGACCGAGCAGAAGCAGAACCCATGTCCTCTAACGACACCAGTCCATGAAGAAGCGACCCTCAGCCCTGCGCTCTTTTTATCGTTTGTTCTCGTCTGCGCTTCTCCATCTCTACAGAAATCTCTTCCTCGTCCTCGTGTGCGCTGGTGTCCTAGGCGAGATGTGTTCATTTGCACCAGAGCTGTTTTAGTGCCGTTCAGCAGCTTTTAAAAGGTTTAACATCTGTATCGAAGACCTTTTTTTTTTAATAAAGAATTGAGTTAGGAAACGAGCTTCATGCCTGCTTGGGAAATGAGAGAGAATATCAGCAAGACGGGCTGCTTTTTTTTTTTTTTTTTTTTTTTTTTTTTTATTTTTTTAAATTGATTTTAGTTACAGTTCAATAGAGTGAAGAATTCAGCTTTTACAAACGTTCTTTTATTAAATCATTTTTAAATGCAAACTTTGAATGAAAGCTTCTTTAAAATCCAAGTTAAGTTTTGAACCCGTGGTCATGAGTGTCTAAATAAGCCTTTAAATTCCTTTACTAGACTGTTACTAGAGATGAATCGCCAGTTTCTAACTAACCATAGATTCACTTACAAATGTAATTCTATAAATATCTTGATTCAATATTAGTTTAACCTTAACGAGTAATGAAATGTCGCCCGTTCCTTATAGCGTCACTTGAACATCAAGCGCAGCATTTAAACAACACAAACTAACTTCAAATACAAGAGTTTAACTTCAATCAAAAAGTTACATTTTTAACTTGGCAGCACGAATCTGTCATCTGCAATAATTATTTCCAAACAAACTTGGCGCTCCTACCAGACGGGATAAAATGTGTAAATAGTTGAGAGTGCGCCACCTGTAGGATTATAAAAAAAATAAATAAATAAATAAAACGTCTCAAACCTCAACTCAATTGTGAGCGAGCGGGTTGTAATGAGTGGGTTTGAGACCAATTCTCTGAGTTTTGGGGAAAAAAATGTTGATCCGTGGCTTTTAACATGTTTTTCTTTTATTTATTTATTTATTTATTTATTTTTATACTTCATTTTTTGTCCACCCATCGCAAACGGTTAGCTTTTGAAAGCAGACAGTTTGATTGAGAGCAGAAACAGTATGTGTTGTTCTACCTGTAGTCCTTGTTCCCCACCCGGCCCTGCTCCGGGAGGGGTGGGGTGTGGTGGTCTGTGCTAGTCGCATTCTAGACAAGAGACCCAGGATCTTTAACCTTGTCCTGCAGTAGAACGCCGAGCCACGTTCATCAGACATGTTCAGTGTCTCTATAATTTCCATGCACCTAAGCGCACGCATGCGCAAATGCATTTGCACATACACACACTCCCTCACTTTCCACCTCGCTTCTCGCTGCCTAATTTCCAGCCGAAACAACTTTGCGAGTGACTCAGTGATGGGGAGGCTTGTTGCCATGGCAACGCAAGGCTGCATGCTCACTATTTATTTATTTTTTAGGTGATGTTTCTGCTGCTGCCTCGCTCCTAATTTACTGGCACCAAAAGCAAGTTTGTTCCTCAGAAAGGAGCGTGTGCTTCATGATCACGGTTTAAACACGCAGCGAGCGTCAGGGTTGAAGCGTTTTCGTAAAGACCTCCAATGGGCGGAGCTACAGCGTTTAGCATGGAGCGCTTCAGGTGGTGATTTTAGAGGTGAAACAAGGGCAGGATGACGATCTCAGGCTGTTACTGGCTGGACGTGTGTGTGTGTGGGGTATTTATTTATTAGCCGGTAATACTCGGGTCTGTACACGTTCCTGCTCAACCTTGTCGTGTCCTTTTCAGTAAGCAAACAAAGTTAAACATGTTCATGAAGCGGTGCTGAAGCGAGTGGAACTGAACACACGAGAGGCGAGAACATAAAACCTCCAGCGTTCTTCACACACATATCAGTTGTCTCACTCTGAATAATATCCCTGATCATGAATAACAATACATATATTATGTTTATACTCATCTGATGATACACTGTGCAGTGAAAAAGTATTTGCCCCCCCCCCCTTTTCTTTTTTTTTTTGGCCACTTTGTCGCACTTAAATGATCAAACATTGAACCAAAGTAAATACAAAATGCAGTTTTATTTTAAATGATCATTTCATTTACCAAGGGGGAAACGAGCTGTCCAAACCTGCCTGTCATCATGTAAAAAAAGTATTAGCACTCCCTCGATTGCTGACAGTGCTGTTGTAAACTCTCCAATATGGTTGAATTCTGCAAAGACGGGCGGGCCAAAATTCCTCCAAAGCGATGTGAAACACTTATTACCAGTTATCACAAACACGATTGCTGCTGAAAAATTACTTTTTCATATAGTGCCAGGTAGGTTTGGACAGCACTTTTTAATTTATTTATTTATTTTATTTTATTTTATTTTTTAAAAATAAATCGTAATAACGCTTAAACTGCATTTTGTATTTACTCAATATTAAAATTTGGTTGATCATCTGAATTATTGAAGTATGACAAATATGCATGTAAACACCAGGAAGGGGGCAAATACTTTTTCACAGCACTACGAGTATATGAAATGCATTGCGAAATGGCCACACTATAGGGTTTACAACAGCTCTATCAGAAATCAGGCCTGGGTGTGGCATCTGATCCGCTTGTTATGTGGCTGAGTTGAGTTAAAACGTTTCTGCAAAGAAGAGCGGGCCAGAATTCCCCCACAGCAATGTGAAAGACTCCTTGCCAGTTGATCATCATTGTTGCCTCCAAGGGTGGCAAAACCAGTTATTAGGTTTAGGGGACAATTACTTTTTCACATTGGGCCAGGCAGGTTTGGATGGATTTCTTTTTCAATCTTAAATTAAATCATTAAAAAAAAAAAAACAGCATTTTGTAATTAGTCGGAAATAAATGGAAAAAAACAAGAAAAGGGCGGGGGCAAATACTTTTTCACAGCAGTGTATATGAGGTGACTCGTGGTTTTCTTAGCCACATGACGAACCGAATACAAGTATTGTCTTCGATCCATCACACCCGCGTGTGTTGATTATTTTCCTCTAACAGCACAACATGTGTTCTATTCCTTCTTGTGTAATAACTAGGAGGCGTCCTGATTGATTGATTGATTGTATCAGTTTCTATTTCTAAGTGTGTGTGGATATAGGAGGTCCCCTAAAACCAGGTCCGGATTCAAAAGCGCCATCACTTTAAACCCAAACCCCAAGTTAACAGAGACAGAACATGAGTTTTATTTATTTGATTTTTTTCCACTTCCTCATCCTTTTTTTTTTATTTTTTTCAATTTTTTTTTTTAGAGCCACCCACACTTTCTTCCTGACCCTCGCCGCTTTCAGCAGAAATAACGAGACCATTTAACTGTCAAACTCTCCCCTTTTCTCGTCCGGCGCTTGGCACATCTGAACACGCCGCTCTCTCCTTGAGGAAATGCACCATGACTCATTTACATCTACATTTATTCATTTGCCGCCGAGTGTGATGCAGAGCGACTCGGGTCCAAGCACAGATTGAAGCGGAGTGTCGCTCAGGGCTTCCATATGCCTTCAGGGCCGCGGAGGGGGAGGGGCGTTATAGGAAGTATGTGTGGACTTTATCTCTTTATCAAATAAACGGTTTTAATTGAGATGAGTCGTACACGCGACCTTCAAACGATGATGTCGTCCGACTGGGTGTCTCGTCCCTCTGAGATGGGGTTAGAAGAGTTTGAACAGAGCCACAGTGTGTTCTCCTCCTGTGTGGTGGTAACACACCGCACGCTCGGGTGTTTTTATAGAGAAAAGGATTCGACTCATGAGTCGACTCGCCGCATAAAGCGAATCATAAGTGTTCTGATGATCTACACAAATATAAATTGATGAACAAAAAAATGTGTTAAAGGTGGTGTTTACTAAGCTCACACTCCATCCATGCTCGGATGATGTATTCAACTTACACGTGGCAGTTTATTTTTCTAGAGCCGAAACATGGTGTAAAGAGCGTCTCACCTAGGGTGAAAAAGTCAATTTTCTGACAGGATCATATAACATTTCATTTTTCAAAATTTTTTTTTTAACTTTTTTTTTTATTTTTATTTTTTTTACACGTTTTTCAGATTGAAAAGAAACACATTTGCTAAATCCAATTTCACGCCCTTTTATGTCCGTAGTGTCGGTTACTTTCTTTGAATTCAAATCTTCCAACGGTTTTAACTGTCATTCAGATGAAACTTGGCCGATTTTAGATTTCACATTAAAAAAAAGACACAAAGTTGAAAGTGTATTATACTAAAATACTAGATTGTTAAAAAAAAAAATCGCAACATGAATTTGACATGGTTACGGACGCTACAGATTTTTTGGGGAGATGAAAAATCCTGTTATGTTGCTCAGAATACTTTAATTTTAGTAACAATTTTTACAAATCTGTTTTTTTTTTTTTTTTTTTTTTTTTTTTTTTTTTTTTAAAGAAGCTTCCACCAATTTTAGTATAGATACTCGTAAAGAAATATGAATAATTAGCATTTTAAATGATTTATAGTTTGAAGTGAGACAGTATAACACTGAAAAATGACCATTTTTGGGGCCACATATAAAATCATCTCTCAAACGGCTTTATCAAAAAAAGTTTTTCGGGAAGCAAGATTGGTCACTTCCATTTTGCGTAAACTTTCGAAGTAGCTTATTTATTTATTTATTTTTTTAAACATTTTATTTTTATTATTATTATTATTTTTTTATATAAAATCAGCAAAAATACTGTTTTGTCCAGTACATATTATATTTTAATTTTTTCCCCCCCTTTTGTGGTTCATTTACTCATCACTCAGATTTAAGCTTTTTTTTTTTTTTTTTTTAATTGAGCTAACTCATTTATTTAATTTTTCCTTTTCCCTCTTACAGAAGCAGATCATCGTCGACCCCCTGAACTTCAGCGAGGATCGCTTCCGTCCGTCCCTGGAGGAGCGCCTGGAGAGCATCATCAGCGGCGCCGCGCTCATGGCCGACTCGTCCTGCACGCGTGACGACCGCCGCGAGCGCATCGTGGCCGAGTGCAACTCCGTGCGCCAGGCGCTGCAGGACCTGCTGTCCGAGTACATGGGCAATGTACGTACACTCTTCCTTCTTATTTATTTGACTAATTCCCTGTTTTGTCTCTCTATCTCGCTTTGTTCTCCATAATCACTGTGTGTACATTCCATACTGCAGTGTTCACGGCCCACTTTCTCTAACGTGATCATGTCCAAGTCAAGGCTAGACAAGGTCCACATAATGTGATGATGTTTACTAAAGGAGCGGCTTTATTGATTTACCGTCCATCAGTTATCATGAGTAGTATCATTAATTCATCGAAAAACAGAAAATCAGCCTTTTATTTCCTCCGCCTTTCTTGCATGTTGTCATGGTAACTCTGATGTTAAACGTGCTAAGTGTTTTCCCAACGTTAACACACACACACAGCTATGGTCAGCTCTTTTTGAAATCTGCCAACACACAGTTTATTTCAGTCGATCTCATCATCTCTTTATCTTTAAGCTGTTTTTTTTTTTTTTTTTTTTTTTTTTTTTACAGCTCACACAAGCATAAAGTGTTTATTGCCACTCGGAGGATTGTGAGGTTTTCAGCGTTCTCGTAAAAAGCGCACGCTCCGTTCAACACCGTTTCAGTGCGCAGGGTTTTCTATAGCTCACTGCATCGTGTGTGTGAACCAGCCGTGTCTAAAGATTTTAGAATGAGACAAATATTTAATTAGCAAAATTAAAAAATAATCACCAAAAAAAAAAAAAAAAGACTGCTTGAAAGGATTTCAGTAAAGCATCCTGAGACCATTTATGTGTGGGGTCGCTTCTCAGCCGAGGGAGGGGGCTAAACTCACAATTTTGACTAAGAACCAAACCAATCTCCGAGAGCGACTTCTCCCAACCGTCCAAGAACAGTCTGGTGATGAACAATGTCTTTCCCAGTGTGATGGAGCTTCTTGAGAACCATCGGAGAAAAAGCGTCCTGCAGACACACGGAGACGGCGAAGTTGTCCCGCACTCGTTCACTCGCCGCTCTTTTCCACGTCCGGGGTCGGTGGTTTGTTTTAATGCCGGACAACAAGAGAGCGAGAGACTGGAGTATTGACACGGAGACACGGCAGCTTCAATGTCCGTCATCATGTGGACGAGTGAAGCGGCGTGCCGTCTCATCCACTGCTGCTGAAAGCCTCTGATAAAACATGTGCTGAAGTGTCTTTCTCTCTGTCTGCATCTGCCAGTCTTTTGAATTGGCTCGTCTCTGTGCGAGTGTGTGTGTGTGTGTGTGTGTGTGTGTGTGTGTGTGTGTGTGTGTGTGTGTGTGTGTGATGAGACAGCTGTGGTCCTTGGCTTTGCTCAGCACTGCAGCATCTCTCTCTCTGACACATCCCAGATGGTTTATTGCAGGTTGCATGCGACTCCAAACCTGTGCCCTAAAGCTCGCAGCGCTGCCTCTGTCATTACTGTAGCACTTTTAGCTCGGCAGCGCGGACGCCAAGAAACCGTCCGTCTGATTCCGACTGAGGAGGAACGAGGGAGAGAAACGGAGAGGGTGCGGAATTATAGATTTAGTTTATCCCAGAGTGTTGATCATATGCTTTCGGAGTGGAAAAGAGGGACAGGAAGGATGTGTGAGACCCTGTTAGATGATTGCGGTACTTTTTATGGGAAGAAAAAAAATCTATCAAAAAGTGTCAAAGTGCTAACTTCTGTTCGAATCTCCGGCTTCATCAAACATTTAAGCGTAGGAGGAACCCAGACCTATTGTTTCAGGGAGGAAGTGCAGCATCAGAGGTCAGCATTTCTGCCTCTAATGCTCTTTTCTTCCTTCTGTTTTGTTTTATTTATTTGTTAATCTATTTTTAAAACCCTGGCAGTGATGAGAATCGAGTTCGCAAGATATTGCAATGCGACGGTCATGAAATAACAGCTGATGTTTTTAAAAACGCCATGCCAGAGCCGCGATATTAATGCGTCTCGAAAAGGAATGATGTCGTCCGAGTCGTTTGCCAGAAAGCGCTTTAATCACCGGTATGCGGCTGATCGAGGTTTGCAGTCGTGAGTCGGCGCGTTCCTCCTGATATCCCGGTCACGTTCTCATTAAAAATGTAAAATAATTAATCGCCCCTGCATGTGTGTGAGAGGAAGATCGATGATTGACGTGAAGCCATGTGTCCCTCACGAATCCTGAATGCAGATGATTGACGTCGTCAGCGCTTCGCCTCCACTTTTATCCGTTGAGACGTGAAGAAATGCCAAGCCCGGCTTTCTCCTTCTGGGCGGCCGCGATCCAGAATTAGAGCTCATGTACAGAGAACGAAACAAAACAAACCCCACTACCACAGTCATTCCCCTTTATCCACTCGCTAGAGGTGACCAGGACCACGACACGGCTCTCAGTCTCGCACGATGGGCCTTCCAGCATCCGTCTAGCTCAGTAGACATTTACCGTTTAATCAATTTTCCACAAGTGTTTTAAATAAAGCGTATTAAAAGCCGGCGCACGGCTCCCTCCCGCGCTATAGATTTTTTCCCGAGAAGAGTTCTGTAGCTCTGCCGATCAAACGCCCTGCCGCGAGATCCGAATTATTATAGATGTTCCTCCGACTCATTGACCCACTTTCAACTTCCACTTTCAACCCGCCCAGCTTCACGGCCTGCGAACGATTAACGGAGCGCCGCGTATCTGTACGGCATCTAACGGACCTCGCAAGGCACAGAGTAATGATGAAATCTCGTAGAAGCAGAGAGGGAAATTCTGGCAGCCTCTGTTCCAAGTGATCGCGGTTATAAATTCATCCACGAGCTCGTTTTCCCCCGGTGGAGATTAGAGGGGCGACTGGAGGAATCTCAGCGCCGTCTCGCTGGCTTAGGAGCGATTAGGGAGAGACTCGAGAGTAAGGGAATATAATTAGGACGTTCTGCTAGCAGGCTTGTGCAGGATGTACGAAAGGACATGGGGTTTGTGTGATTTTATTTATTTATTTTTCCCTTGCAGCATTTTATTTATCTAATTTATGGACTCTCAGATTACTGACTCGTTAACCCGCCTGATTCAATTACTTCATTATAAATCAATTAACAACTTGCTACCGGTTTGGCTTGATTTATTGGCGCACAAACTCATTTACTTACTGGTTCATTGACCTCTGGCTGGACTGCTAACAGCGTCAGGAGCCCGCTTGGTGTCGCGCCGATGTCACTCCCAACATTACAGCACAGACGGGTGCCTCGATTGATTTGAAAGTTAAGTTTATTTAAACTTGTGTTAAAATGCCGACTGGTTCATCAATTGGTTTTCCGACCGACTTACTGACTGACTCCATAATTAATTTATTTACTGATTCACTGACCGAACCAAATTATTAATTCATTGACCGCCTCCTCTACGGCTGCCTCGAGACTAAGCCCGTTGGTTCATCAGTGGGTTTGCCTCAACTGGTTTATCAATTTATGGACTGACTCGCCTATGGCTACCTCTAGGCTAAGCCTACTTGGATCATCAATTGATCTGTCAATTTCCTGACCGACTTGCTTACGTCTCCCTCGTCTATGGCTACCTCTAGGCTAAACCTACAAGGATCATCAATAATTGGTCTGTCAATTTCCTGACTGACTTGCTTACGTCTGCCTCGGCTGCCTCGAGGCTAAGCCCACTGAGTCATCTATTGGTTCATTAATTTACTGATTTGCCTACAGCTTCCTTGGCTGCCTCGCCTACGGCAGCCATGAGGCTAAGCCCGCTGGATCATCAGTTGGTTCATCAATTTCCTGACTGACTTGTTTACGTCTGCCTCGGCTGCCTCGCCTATGGCTTCCTTGCCTACGGCTTCCAGTGGATCATCAATGGGTTTGCATGAAATGGTTTATCAATTTACTGGCTGACTCTCCTATGGCTGCCTCAAGGCCTAGTCCACTGTTTTTTTTTTTTTTTTTTTTAATCCATTTACTGACCGACTCGCTTACAACTTCCTCGACCGACGGACTCGCAGATTTACCGACCTGCTCGTTTCTTCACCCCGCGGCGTATGGCGCCCTCCTGCTTCTGTGTTTAGTCTGTGTTTTCATGTTAACCCGGTCACGGTTAATTTGTTGTAGCATTCCGCTCGGTGTTTGTGTTTCCTCCGTCAGCCTGTAGGCCCGAGGTTAAATCTCAAACTGATGATGATCCTAGAGGAGTGTTGATGGATCGCGCTAATGCTGCCAAACCGCAGATACTGAATCAACGAAACGCGTCTTTGATCCGCAGGCTTGGCTTACACAGGCTCTCTCATTTTACTGGCCTCAGTTTTTATTTCCTCCTTTAGTGGTGGGTTTTTTGGTGAAAGTCATTTTTTTTTTTGCATATTTCTAAGACGTTTGCTAAGTGAGCGGATTTCCCAGCCAGCTGGACACTTGCCTCACAGCGAGAGAAGAACTTAACAAACCAGTATCTTGACTTGTTTTACTGACCCCGTGCTGAAGAACGTGGCATGCTAAACTCTCCAGGGGTTTTGTTTTTTGTTTTTTTTGTACGTGTCCTACTTTGTGCTTTAGTTTGTTGGCAGAGTGAAGTGGTTATTTTTGATGCGGAGAGATGCGCTACTCAGTCAGCATAAAGCGTACAGGCCTCGAGTCAAAACTACACCACTGCATCAACGCCATGATTGTTCCCTCTCTCTCTCGGCTTTGAAGAGTCAGAGTTGTTGGATATAATGAAACTGTCGTTCCCAGAAGGTCCTGTTTTATTACTCGCACAGGTGAAGAAAGTCAGGCACTCTGGACTTTTTAATATAAACATGTTTATGATGAGAAGGGGAAATTATCTGGAATAAGAGCTTCATCGCCCGTGCTGTACCCATTCATTCCCCCTAATGTGGACAACCATGTGGAATAAATATCTCATCAGGTCACTGCTGTAAGAAGACGTTCAAGATGCTTTGAAGTGGGGGAGAAAAAAAAAGCAAAGCTTCACTGACGTTCAACACCCTGTCCGGCCCAGGAACCATTAGGTGCCGCGAGTGTATTAGCCTCGCAAACATGGGGTGAGGGTGGTGTCCAGTCAGGGTCGGCTGATGAGACCCAAACACCAGTGTCGTGTCATGTCAGGATTTGCACAAACGTTGACATGACATGGGGTTACCCTTAAGATCCTGTTTTAAATTTTTTTTTTTTTAAATGTGAAAAGAAATACGTCTACAATTTTAAACGTTAAGTACAAAATTGCAGAGTTATAATCCGGTTGTAGATTTTAGGAAAGAAATAAGCTGATTATTGCATATCGTAATACAGCGGTCCCCCGACATACGGATTTAATCCGTTCAGGAAGCGAGTACTTAAGGTGAAAGTTTGTATTGTGAAACGCCTTTCCCAATAGGAAATAATGTAAATGCAGATAATCCGTTCCAGCCATCCAGAAATATTACCAATATTACCAATTTCCAACACTATAATCATATTTTTGCATATGAAAACAATCAAACCGTTTAGAAAAGACATGTAAATGAAGTACAGTATGAAATTATTAGACGTTAAACTTCACTTAACCTTAATTTATGATTCCTCTTGACCCTGGCCGCTTTATAAACCAAACTGAACGCGGCTCCCTTTTCTTCTTGCTACCATGCCTGGTGCTACGTCTTCATTAAGTCTTACACAAAATGCAAAAAAAAAAAGTCAACTTGGCGTTCCGCTAACACGAACAAGATTTGATTGGCTAATGGATGGACGCGCAACTGGAGGTACACCTGACCGGCTCGGTCACTCGTATGGCGCAAATGTTTCGCGTGCTGAGACAAATTTCTTCCAGAATTTTTGTCCGTAAGGCGATAGTTCCCAAGGCGCGTGGCGTTCGTATTCCGAGGAACCAGCACCGTGAACACCACCAGGAAGGCGAACCCATAAAGTCCAGTAAACCCATAAAGTTCAGAATCTTACCATATGCCGAAAAAGGGTGGTGTGTGTGATGAGCGTTAGATTTCTTGTTGGAGAGAACTCTGTAGTGGTATTTCAGATGTTTTACCCTCTAAGCTCAGAACGCCAGCGTCACCTCCTCTTCTACGCTTGTTTGTAAATATGAAAAATACTAAAGGTCAAAAACGAGACCCTGGAGCCGTCCGCTCACCCGAGAGTCCTAATGTCGCCTTCATGGTGGTGTTCACGGCATTGGTTCTGTCTTCAGTTTTTCTGAATTAAAGTAATTATTGCTAATTCCCAGCCACTAGAGACCGTCTCTCCGTCACACATCAGCTGCCTAACGAGTGCTCGCTTTTGGGCCACGGTTTTATTTTTATTCAAACTCTAGTCATAAGACTGGTTGAATGTGACTAGATGAGACGCTAAGAGCTCCTTGAGTTCAGGAGGTATCAAAAAGTTCTGAGAGGTGTTCCAGTCCAGGAGAGTCAGCGGACAGTACAGTTTGTAACTGACCAACCCGCTAAAACCTCGCCCTCCAGGACTGGATTTGAACATCAGTCAGACCGGTGATGTGCTCTTCCATGTTAGCGTGGAAGGTGAAGAGCCTGGATCTCACTAACGATGCTTTAATTTGAGAAACCCTTAAGCTCCTTCCTTCCAAACACAAATTTACATCGAGGTCAAAACTCCTCCTTTCCAAACCTTTTAAATGTACTGATGCTAATTCGCTCTGGCTCGGATGAAAAGCAAGAGAAGCAAAAAAAAAGAGGCTGTGTGTGTGTGCTGCGAATCCTAATCATCTTCATTACCCCTTATTTGCCCGAGTCTCCTCTTGGCACGATGCTTTCCTTAAGCGCAGGATCCGCCGGTTCAGAAGCAGCAGCTAATTAATCAGCGGATCAGCATCGCGGCTCACCGCAGTTCCGACCTGCGCTTTTAGTCTACTCATGATGTATAGCATGATCTGGCTAATCAAAATGTGCCACGAGACCCCGTATGCCATCACGCGTAAGGGTGTGGCGGCTTTTGTAAACCCATAAAGAATCCAGAATTCTAATTATTCTCATAATAAATACATGCTGTGATGGGTTGCTAAGCAACGTGGTGTTTGTGTTTACACGAATACAGAAGTCATTTATTATCTAAGTGACACACTTAGAAGTTCTGTGTTTGTCGAAGATTTGTATTAATCCACCCGGATTACGGCTTTACCCAATCAGATTTCACAACCAGATGGATCAGATTTTATAATCGGAGCTCTTCAGCATCGCACCTCGTTAAGCACGGAGACTAATCCTGCGCCGCGCCGAGAACAGTGTTATTTATTTATTTATTTATTTATTTATTTATTTTTACTTCCAGGATGTTTTTATTACTGTTTTGACTTCAAACACCCATGTTGTTTCGCCTCGCTTCATTAATAATTCATTTCAGAATCTGCCGGCCTGAGATCGATGCGCAGCAAGCATGCGGCTAACCCGATCCGCCGCGATAAAGCTACCGACGTTTCCATTTCCTCCACTCGAAGGCTAACATCTGCACCTGCTTCTTCTTCTCGGCTGATTCCGAACACACACATGCTCCATGATAGTTTCCCCTGCCAGCCAAAAACATTTTATAGGACGTAGCTCGTGAGAACGCGAGAGATGCTCACAATTTGTGATCTGCTGAAAGAGAGAATTATTTATTTTTGCTCCCTGAACGATTTCATTTTTTTTAAATTTAAGCGTTGTCCTTTGGTTCGAGGAGCTGTGTAGGTTGATGCGTGGTCTCGGTTCTTCACACGATGCCAGGACTCTGAAGCTTCTCTCCTCTAAGGTTTGAAGATTTTGGAGACTGTTATTCCTCGTTTAAAAAAAAAGAAAAACAAAACTCAGGCAGCTCTGCAACTGTCTCTTTAAAGTTTCCCGATACACGTGTGATATCTCTGGTCGAGTCCGGTTTCCTAGCTCTCTCGCGCTTGCACCCGCGTCTCCTTGTCCGAGTCCATGCCTCTCGTGTCAGTTCCCGTGACTGTGTGATGTCTCCGTCAGCGTCCCCCTGCGCACCCAGACCCTTTCACACCGTGTCTTTAGTTGTCCTATAGCTCATGTATTAGAAACAGGAGACAGAAAGTGTTATATGCCACGAATAAATTAAACCCTTATTCGGACCGGCTTCATCAATCCATTAAAGCCACGCCTCTGTCGTTCAGACGTGCGTCACGTTTATGTAAATAATCCACAGGTTGCATTCAGACATGCGTACAATCTGTTTTGGTCTCTGTCTTTTGGTCTCTTTTTGTTCTCTCTGCACAGACTCATTAGCATCACACTACTCCTGTGCTGTTGATTTTGTGTGAAGCCTCTTGCTACGTAGTTAACATTTCTAAGCCATGACTTTATCAGACTAACGTGTTTCCCCTCCCGGAGGCCGTGATGTCTGTCTGGCTCTCAGCTCGGGGCGGCGTGTTGGGCTCCAGATGTTAATCGCACCTTGACGGGGTTCGTATTCAGTCCCACCCTCCCGGCGTTAACATGTGCTAATCGGCTTGCTAGCGCTGCTCTCGTCTCTTCACTTACCGCTCTTTCCTTAACGCTAATTAATTTTCCCTCCCCTCGTTCTCTAATCAGTTAATTCCTGCGCACCGCTTTTACCGAGTACCTAACGGATCCATTAGCGTGCCCGTAAACGCGGGACGCGGATTATCACCGGCCGCTCTGACCTCGCCGCCGTGGAACACGTTTCAGAGTGAGGATTTCGGCCTCGGCTTAATACCGCAACAACAAACAACTTGATTGTCCTTGATGTTCCTGCACCGAATGCTAAGCGAGCACCGCGCCTCCCGTGTCTGAGAACATGCAAACTCCACGTGCACAGTCCCCCAGATGAGATTCGATCCCCCGACCCTGAGATGCGAGAGTGACCGACTGCTTCTCTCACCTAGGTGAGGATGAGTTCCATGTTGAGGTTATTTCCTTTTCCCATCTTGGGGAGTTTGCTCTCGCCCCCGTCGTCCTCGGCTTGCTCATCAGAGACTATCTGACCAATACGATTTATACACCTTCTTTTAAAAAATAATTTTTATTTATTTATTTATTTTTTCCCCCCATAATTTATATGGTTGGATTTTCTGAAGCTGCTTTGCGACAGTGATCATAAATAAAACCGAATTGAATCGAGTTGGATTCTAATCTAAACTCTATAAACATTCTGATCCAGTCTACAGAATGAAGTTAGAGCAGACGTCTAAACCAGGCCGTGAAATATGCGATGGCGTGTAGACGCTCCGGGACGCCTGATTTGTGACCATAGGAAGAGGTATTTGTATAGAGAATGGCATGACGCAGCTGTCTGACCTTGGCGCGGGGAATTGATTAGCGATTGATTCCTCTGCGATTAAGATTTATGAAGCGCGGCGGTTGTCTGAGCGCCGTCCCGCCGTCGACTCGGCCTTACGAACCGCCCCGCCCTGTTTACCGACTGTATAGATTTGAGTTTGCTCAGGACTCTGATCGGTTTTGATGGTCTGTTTTTATTTATTGTTTTCCCCTCCAGCACAGTTGAGCTGTACGATGTTCTTTTGACGCGTGTTGAAATGGAGAAAGATGACCGCGTTCAGTATCGATGTTGCAGCCGAGAGTAGTTTATCCATTTGCTCGGTAATGCTCCTGTTTCCCGCTGCCTTATTGGAGCAGGTGTCTCCTCGAATATCCCTGTGTGGGGTGAATAGATTGGACCTTTTTGTTTGTTCTCTTTGGTGCTTCGGCTCGGCACTTCGCACGAAGGTGAAGATTCGAGCCGTGTGATGTCATCGCTACATCTTTATTAGACTTGTTTTTCTTCCTTCGTGAACAGCCCGGTCCTGAAACTTACTCGCTCTGGTGAGGGTTTGTTTATTTATTTATTTTTTTTGGATTTTTTATTTTTTTAAACTCATGACCTGCAAACATCAAACAGATGTAAAACCTCAATTTCATGAAATCTTCATCTGAAGCGGCGACATGTGCCCGTCCTTCACGCCGAAGCTTAACTGGGTCACGGCGTTTAACTAGACCTCGCTTCCGCGGCCTACTTCTGCCGCCTTAACTAAAGAACGCGTGATGGATGATGGCGAAAAGCCTCTTTTATTCAAGCACGCCTCGGAGACGGGTTCCAGTCACCGCCTCGTCTCGCCTTCCTTCTTTCATGAGGCGTATTTTCCCATCACGCTTTGTGTGACGTGTGTCCAGTTAATAAACACCCCACACCAGTAGCTCTATAAACCTCTGTCTCTCTCTCGTTCCTATAATTAAATTATTTGAATCTGTGGTCGTCAGAACGCTGTAATTGTCTCCTCCTGCATTTTCCAACAAATAGCCCAGGGAAAGGAATTAATCGTATTTATTTATTTATTTATTTATTCCTCCCAGTCAAAGCTTGAGCCAAGAATAATTGCATTCGAATCCCCGAAAACTGATTTCACTTTGACCTTAGAGCTTTTTAAAATCCCTATACTCCGGACTTCATGGTGCAGTTATTATATTTATGTATTTATTTTTCTTAAATATCAAACAGTCATAACTCTTAGATAATCTGACCTTTCGCCAGTGCCGGTGTTTGAGAAGTGCTGTTGGAGGAAGAGGTGCCGAGTAACCATGTACGAAGTTGAAGTTTTATTTTCTCTATTTATCTGTACTTTTGCTTGATATACGATTTTGTATACGATACTTTCTACTCGATACATATTTTGATCAAGAAACCTATACTTCAACTTTTATTGATTTTATTTATTTTGTTATAAATAAGGAACATGTGAAAGACAGGAACAAAAGTTTTCCCCCTGTCCTAGTTGACAGGAACGATTGGTTGAAATGTTCTGATTGGTTGGCGCCCTGAAGCGATTCTTTGGCCGGTGGGTCCCGCCCACTCGAAGATTTTTCTGGTCTAGCTAACTAGACGTGGTCTAGCTAACTAGCTAACATACTGAGCGAAAGATTTGTGAACTCTTGTGACTGATTTGACTCCTATATAATCGGCCTTATAATGTTTTGCCGTGTCATTCAACCTTTAACTGTATTCTCTACACCTGCAGTCTGGACAGGTTTAATTGTTTGGACTATTATAGAGGATAGAAATTGTAACAACTAGCTAGTTTACTGCCGTAATTAAAAACGTTAAAGCTGCTCGCAATTCATTTAATTAAATGTCAAGTCTCGTCTCCATGGCATCATGTCCAGGGCTTCCTTTTCATTAGCTTCAGTAACTTCATAATCTGTTTGATTTTTGTTATTTGACTTTGGGGTGGGGGGGGGGGAGAGACTCTGTACTCTGGGGTGGTTGTTTGTTGACATATTGCAAACCACGGCATTTATTGTTAGATGAAACCTTTAAATCTTTTTTTTTTTTTTTTTTTTAATAAAGTAAACTAAAATTTTTTTTTAGTTTCTGAAAAGCCTTGAAATAAACCTAGAAGCACGGCGGAGCGTCTGCTCACACTGCTGTAAGGTGCTGTTCATCATCATCATCTATAAAACTCAGCAATGCTGAAAGTTATTCAGCATCCCAGCTGTAATGTCTTTTGTCTTAAAAACTAATGCAGTGTCTCTCCTCCCTAAACCAAGCAGCAAATCATTTTAATATAAATTGTGTTTTAATATTTAAAATTAATTCGGCCTAAAGCAGTTTATCTCTTGTAATGTCTCATAAAGCGTCTGAACACAGCCAGTGAAATGTAAATTTATTTATTAATTTATACAAAAAACTTTTTTTTTCTTCTTTATATTGTGCAGAAATTCATTCACATTCATGTTACCAACCACATCAACTTCAATTGTTTATATTTATTTTAGTAACAGTCATATCGATATCTAGAAAAAGAAATTTTTTGATGTACTTTTTTATTTTTTTTTAACTTATTTATTTTTTTATTATTCTTTTTTATTTATTTTTTTTATCCTCTAGTTGGAGGATAACTAACTGGTACTTACCATAAAGTATATCCTAAAGTGTTTTTTAATTTATTTTTTTATTTTATTTTATTTTATAT
>JAQMYL010000012.1:5484435-5506673 GCA_030014365.1 Clarias pachynema | reverse complement strand
GTCTGTCTGTCTGTCTGTCTGTCTCTGCACCAGTCTGTCTGTCTGTCTGTCTGTCTCTGCACCAGTCTGTCTGTCTGTCTGTCTGTCTCTGCACCAGTCTGTCTGTCTGCCTGTCTGTCTCTGCACCAGTCTGTCTGTCTGTCTGCTGCTTTCCCCCCCTCAGTGATGGTGAGCTGGAACTTCAAGCTGAAATGATTTTAGCAGGACCTTCTCCAGACCTTTTTAATTCATGACCTGAACAATCATGGCGCTGCGACTCCTGGTGTACATTCGATAGCATTTGCCGAACAAACCCCATACTGTGATGTGACACAAGCGTCTCTGGGGACGGGGAATCGGGCCAGACGTGGTGGAGGTCCCTAACCTGAGGTTAAACCGGAGGTTTCCTCGACGTAAAAGCGTCACAGAAGATGGATTCGGTTCTGCCGAGCTGCCTTTAGGTGTGAATGAATGAATGCGTGTTTAAGTACATGTGCTTATTAAGGATCAGGTGCTTATTGTGTGTTCTGTTACACACCCAGACCTCCTGAGATAATCCACCAGGATCAAGCGCTTGCTGGAGATGAAGAATAAATAAATCTTTTAAACTCGGCTTGTTTTTAAATGATGTAAACAAGTGCATTGTTTTTCCTGTTCATATCATAATCCGTTCAGGATCGTGGTGAGATTTCCACCTCGAATCCCTGTTTATCTAATAAATAGCAACGGCTAGCCTTCCCTCACTGTATCGGGATTTGAGCATGAAGTCCATCTCATCAGTAATTTTCTACAAAGCCAAGTCGCTGCACCAAATAACGCTTATTAAATTCACCACCTTGCAGTCATAATCCTACTCTACCACAAGGTGGCGTCACCGTTTTCCCTGAGCCCTGCCCCGGGGTGCGCACGTGCTTTGGCTCGGCTTTCAGATTGCGCGAGGCCGTAAATACATTAGCGAGGTGTTTGCTGATGAGAGCCCGTGTCCAGATCGATACGTCCTTCCCCGTAAGCATTTTCTAGATTTATTGGACGCTCGCAGTCCTTGAACTCGGCGGCAGCTTCGCAAGTTCAGCGATCGCTACCAAATAACCCGCGCGTTGTCATCAAACACTCTTCCCACCCACTGGTCCGGTCAAAATCCGCTTGGATCCCGATCCTCCGAGGGTCAGGGTTCTAGCTCGGCCAGTTAGTCCTGCCTTATTTCCTCAGAGAATCTCCAAGCAAATGGACAGAGATAAAGCTGACTGTTTTTTTTGGGGGGGATTGAATACCGGATGCGGTGGTGTGAAATGTGCTGAGTGCTCAGAGAGATGTGTTTCGAGAAAAGTGAACGGTCATCGCAGTGTCACCTGTGGAGCACGGAGAGAGCTGGTGTAGGTCACGTGATCAGTAAGAGGGGTAATTATAGCACATGTGAGTGGGTGGTGGAGAGCTGCACAACAGCATGGAGCATCAGTGTGTGTGTGTGTGTGTGTGTGTGTGTGTGCGCTGTGTTTTTGGTTACCAGGTATCATGCAGATATGTGCATGTATACACTTCCCGAATTTGGACAGTGTGCCTTGCAAAAGTATTCACACCCCTTGAAATTGTCTACATTTTGTCACGTTACAACCACAAACAAAATGCATAAATGTATTTTATTGGGATTGTGAAGTGGAATGAATGTGTAATTTTATAATTATGAAAAGCCCCCTTTATTCTGATACCCCTGACTAAAATTCAGCCTTCAGACGTCACCTAATTAGTCATTTAATCTCTGTATAAATACAGCTGTTCTGTGAAGCCCTCAGAGGTTTGTTAGAGAACATTTAGTGAACAAACGACGACATAATCTCGCCAGACAGATCAGGGATAAAGTGGAGAAGTTTAAAGCAGAATTGGGTTATATAAAAACAACAACAAATATTCCAAGCTTTGAACATCTCGCGGAGCGTCGTTCAGTACATCAGAAAACAGAAGGAGTACGGCACGGCCGCGAACCCACCAAGACATGGACGTCCACCTTAAACTAGATTTAACAAACTCCTCTAAGAGGATAAACAGCTTTGTATCCTCCAGAGAGCCAGAGTCATTTATCCAACCTGATCCGAACGCCGGTCACGTGTCCGTGATGAGCAACGCCGCGCAGGATCCGCTAAAGAGAAATTGGGTTCAGGAGTCGTGTAATATGCAATTTCTGTTCTTATATTGGAGCAATTAAAGCGCAGCCTGTGCAGCGCTGCCGAGGTCTGTCCGGCTCAATGAGACGCTCGCGCAGCCTCGCCTTCCTGAGATTAACCGAGAGAGCATATCTGCAGTGCGCACACGCACACACACGAGCGCGTATAAGTGAAAAACTCGAATCATCTGCGGTTTTATGGGTCAATAAAAAAAAAAAAAAGAATCATGTCCTATGGAGTCTTGATGTTCCTAAAAGCCTTTGGTTCAACATGTAGTTGATCATGTTATGTCTGATCGATATATGCATGTATGATCTATAATACCAGTCAAAAGATTGGACACGCCTTCTTACTCCATGGTCTTTCCTCATAATTTCCTTCTACACAATACAGAAGGCGTCCAAAATCTCCTCTCTGTAAATCCTTCATAACGGCTCTAATCTGAGGTGCTGGTTGTTAATTGCTGATTTCTGAGGCTGGTGACTCTAAATGATCTTCTCCTCAGCAGACGAACGTTTTGGTCTCGCTTTCCTGGGAAGGTCTTCATGAGAGCCAGTTTCATCATCATGGAGCTTGATGGACTTTGCAAATGCACTTGATTTTATAATGCTGTTCTTGTGAGAACTGTTCCAGAACAGCTGACCTTCATGTCTTAAAATAATCAAGTGTCGTTGCATAAGAAATCTAAAATACGAGTTCTTTGACCCCCACCCATTTCTTCATAGTTTGCTTCCAGAGTCGGACGTTTTAGTATTTTTAATGTAGTTTTGAGGAACGTTTGTCCGGGCTTCATCTTCAGCCCAGTCCCTGTACCTGATCAGCTTCAGAGAAATGTTTTCTTCGTTGCACCACAAAGTGACCTATGAATCATTCAAGCATTAAAAAAAAAAAAAAAAAGCATCTAACTTGCTTCTAACATCTAACTTGAGGTATGACCCAGTGAGAAACCGGTGTAGATGATGAGAGATGATCAGATGATGATTAGTATAACTGCTGATGCTGGACGCAGAGTGGCTGGAACAGACGAGAGGGGAAACGAGGTCGCTGCTGAGGTGGTGGTTACATAAACAACCAGGTTGTAAATTGTATCTTCAGGTACTTTGCAGCCTGTCACAATAAAATATTTGTTCCTGTTTCATCATTAAATGTAATTTAGTATGAATAAACAGGAGCGACTCAAGACTTCCGTGTTAATGTCGGTGTTTTATGTCTGTTGGAGTCTCACTGGTTTGTGAAATCCTATTAATAAACAATTGTTTCAGCTCATTACGATTAGATGATTGGATTCTAATTAAATGCTAATGGAGGAAACTAGCGGTTTCAGTAGGATATTCAAATAGGAAGATTTTGGAATTTATATTTGTTTTTTGATTATTTTTTTTCTTTGAGATACGTGTTTTGCAACGTGAGCAACTTTTCCTGTCTGAGAAGTGTTGGAGTCTGTAGAACGAAGCAGACGAGAAAAGCGAACTCGAAACACTCCGACTCGGTTGCAGAGCATGTGCTTGCGTCTGCATGTTTTTGTTTTTCCTTTGGTGCAAAGCAATGTAAAGTGGCTTCCCAGCTGCGTTTTCAAATCTGTCCGAATCCATCATATGCTTAAAATAATCCGATCCCTACTTTTGATTACCCGGCATTCTCGTCTCGTCTCATCTCATCCTGTACTCGCACACGCTCGCGGCGTGCTTTTGTCTCGGTCCTCCGCCGAGCGAGGTGTCTGTCAGTCGAGCGCGGTCACGCTGCCACGAGTCCTTAAATCATTTAGGGGATTAAAAACCTGGAAGTGTTTGTACCAGTGACTCGCCCCCGGGAAGAGCTTCAGATCAAGCCCAAGTTTATTACCGCTTGTTTTTCTCTACATGGTATCCGTGTCATTAAATATTAATAGCATTTACAAGTTGCTAAAGCTCTTGAAGGATTTATTTTTTTGTGTGTGTTAGAGAGGGAGAGTGTGTTTTGTTGGAGACACCATCAGATGCTGATCTGTTTTTTTTGTTTTTTTTGCTCAACACTGTTTCCTTGGTGACCATGTGTGGAACAAATGTGACTCTCTCTTTGTCACTGCGTTTTTATCGCAGCCCCGTCACGACTGACTCACACACCTGTTACAAACACTCATTAAATGCGTGCGCGCACACACACACACACTTGCGCACGCAAAGCGTTTTTTGCAACCGCGAGGAAACGCAGAGTGTTCATCATCTCCTGAGCTGGAGCTGAGATGCTATTTTCGTTGCTGTATGTTTTTGTGTGTGTGTGATGCAACAGTCACGTTTAAAAAAAAAAAATAAATAAATAAGACTTGCTGCCTCATTTTGGTGATGAAGCGTGTATGATACCCGAGCTCGTATGAATTCATACACGCATGTGTACATCATATAGATTTTTATTATTCCTTCAGCAGTGAAGAGCGGAGTAAAGTCGTTTAGAGGCGCTAATATTAAAAGTCGAGAATCCGTTTTAATATTGCATTAGGATAAACCAGCGACTCCCTGCTGCGTGACTCGGCTCGTGCTTACACATTGTTCTTCTGCCTCGGAAGAGCGTGGGTGGTGTGCTTGAATTTCCTCACGTCCTGTCCAAAAAAAAAAATTAATCTTAAATTTTTTTTTTCCCCCCCGTGGACGATTTTACAGCCTGACCGAACTAAACGAACATCCACTTTGAGTTTTATTCCACGTCATTCCCTAAAAAGAGAATGATTTGGACATTGCTGAGTATAATTCCCAGGATTAACGGAAGCTCCGGCCTCGGCTTTGATGAACCTTGCCGCGAAAGCGCACGAGCGTGGCGTCTCGCAGCTTCCAGCTCTTACGCTCTGTAGGGAAATGATGCTTAAAGGGAAGTGAGACTAATTTCTATCTTGTAAACAAAGAGGCAATTAATACTCGAGCTACACGATGCGTGGTGTAATAAACGTACCCCATGGTGTAATGTCGTTCCTCGATTGCCTCGTGTTCATCAGGGTTTTTATTTTCTTTCTTTCTCTTTCCCCCTCACTCCTGTTTTAAATACAAACGACGATCGGCGCCATCAAAAGGAGCCGCATTCCCGTGTGACCTTTCGTACCGTTACAGATCGAAAGCCGGTGTCGATGTGTGTAGGTCATGTGCCGAATCCTCAATTCTGAAAAAACTAAAGTTGCCTAGCTAGATGCAAACTACAGGTTTAACATGCTCTGCTTAACGCGTTATTGTTCCCATGGCAACACATCGGATCACGCCCTCGCCCGAACATCAGGAGGTGGCAAGTTCGAATCCCAGGTGACGCTGTAGACGCATGAGGAATGAAGCGGAACGAGCGGATGGTTCTTTATTCAGAGTGCGTTACACCGGCCCACGACGGAGCATGACCTCGCAAGTTGCTCGGAGGAAGCGCGTGCTAGCCTTCGCCCTCACTAGTTGGTAGTTGTTGCCTTGATTTGGGAGGGCAGGTGGGAATTGGTTACGACTAAATTAGGGAACAATCCTAAAATGTAAAAAAAATAAATAAATAAATAAAAATAAAATCCTACCGTGAACGTCTATCTAGCGTGCACGGAAGGAGTCTCCAGTGTCGGTGTTTAGGACAACCGAATGTCTCTACCGTACACGGAAGGAGTCTCCACTTCCAGTACTCAACACTCAGGAAAACCAGTTTGTTAACGGCAGGAACGGGTCCTAAACACTGGCGTATGTATATATACACGAGCTGCACTAGTGGTAACATCACACTGTCGTTGATTGTTTTTCCCATCGCAGCACGACTCCCGGCCGGGTTTCTACAGAGCGTAAAGGTGAACCATAAGCAGCTTTAACCAGTCATTAGGAGCTCAGCCTGTTACTGGCCTGGAAAAACCCTAACAGATCTGTAGAACGTGTGAGAGTGGGATTACGCAGAGCAGCGTTCGAGAGCAGCACTAAACGTTTTAGTCCAAGTCCCGGGGGGGACCGAGCCGTGCCGCGTGCGCGCCTAGCTGGCCTCAATCACGCGGACTCCGGGGAGGAAATCCTTTATCTGGCACACGCCTGCCGTCAGCGCAGCCTGTACGAGAGATCAGCGATCCAAGCGCGGTTATTTCTTCCACACGCGTAAGCGAACGGTTTCGGGTGTTTTATTGCCGCACTCCACTTCCGATACGTTTTTCTCGGGAATAATGCCAGCTCTTTCCTCTGCTAGTATTCAGATGTGCCCTCGCGCTCACTTTCCCTTTCCATTTTGAAATGACTTCTGCCCACGTCTGAATGAACCTCCATAACGGAGCGACACAATACAGTCGAAATGGGAAAAATATCTCCGTCCTCGCTCGTCTGCTCTCTTCACACAGCTTTAATCCGGCGAAGAATCTCCGCCCTTTTTTTCCCCCCCCAGGAAAAGCGACAAACCCTCAGAACCAAGGGCCGCGACCAATTAAAAAATGACCTCTGGAGTTAATAGCTTCCTTTTTCTTTTTCATGAAGGGGGCGAGGGGTGAGGCATCCAGCGCATCCTGATATATCCTGATGGCTCAGCAATCACAAAGCCCTCTCCTCTCTCGCTCTCCCCGCTTCAGCTTCCTTTTCCCCCAATCTTTTAATTTCCTCTTTCTGTTTGTGTCCTGTATAGTTCAGCTCGAGTGCTGCTTACACACAAATAAAAACCCTCCAGATCTGTTTCAGAGGATGTAAAAGCAATGCCGTTGACATTTCTAAATCTTTGTCGTTTATTTATTTGTTTACTTAAGAAACTCCATTTCTCACTTTGAAGTTTTGTTGGTCACGTCACAGGTTTTAGAAAGAGGTTATATCGGTGACCTGCTTAGCAGCGTCGCGTCAATCCTAGCTGCACTGAGAAAGCAGCCTGATGTTCTTTTAAAGCGACCTTCAGGGTTACTCTTATCTTATGGGAAATAATTTAGATATTAAACACCTTCTCCCACTGCACCGCTACAGTACGCAAGGATAACGAGTCAGTATTTGATGAGACTCGTTAATTAGCGGTGTTAATGCTCCATTTCCTGAGTATTTCGCGTCGAATAATTCTGAATCCGATTCCATATTTCATTGATCTCGTTCAAGATTTTGACAATAGAACCAAATCTGATCTGAAATGTCTGATTATAATTAATAAGGGAACAATATTTTACTTTTACAGCATTTGGCAGACGTCTCTTATCCAGAGCGTCTCACGTTTAAAAAATTTTTTTTTTATTATCCTTTTTATTATGAGGGTTAAGGGCCTTGCTTAAGGGTCCAACGGTGCCAGATTGGTGGTGCCTGGGGTTTGAACCTACGACCTTCTGATCAGTAGTTCAGCACCTTAACCACTGATTTACATGATGCAGCTTGACGCTGCTACGATACATTTTAAAAACCTTTTTTTCATTTTTATAGAGGTTATATTTTGCATAAATCACGGCATACAAATGTAATTAGTTTTTAGGCGAATTCTTAAGGCGAATTTCATATTGCGAAAACGGATTTTTGTATAAGAAGTACGGTAAATGCGGATATGTGAAAAATCGCGTAACTTTTGGATTTGCGCTGACGGCAACGTTAATTTTATGGGTCGATTCTTTTTGAGACGACTTTCACTGACTTCAAATCACCTCTCTCGGCTTTGCACGGGCAAGTTTTGAACGTACGCGCAACTTAGCCGGTGTTCGTTTCTATGTCAAAAAATGCTCTGATGCCAACTTCTTGCAAACCGTACGTTCTTAAAGTGAATAATCGTAAGGGAGGGCTTCCGTGTGCCGAGTTCCCACCGAGTTTTCTTTGCGCATCTCAGCTTGCTAGAAAGTTGAGGTCGCAGCCATGATACAGCGCCCCCTGGAGGATAAACCCCTGACCCCTCGCCGAGTGGTGTGATCACTCCGAGAACACGCTCATGTTTTAATCCTGAGCCACCGGTGACGGCTTCTCCAGCCTAAATCATTTACACCTCAGTTAGGCTACATAGTATTTTTGTTTTTTCCTTTTTTTTTTCTCCCCCCTCTATTTTTTTGTAAACACAGCACTCATGTGCCGGTGATCAATACTAATGGATTTCCCCGTTACCCCAGCTCATCAGTCCAAATCTCCCATCTGCCTCATTACCAGTGTTCAACAGTTAACAGCTCCGCAGCACGTTTTCTCCTCTCTAAAGATTTTCCACTGGCAGGAACAGATTCGGCTCGGGCCCGAGCCTCGTCCAAAACCGAGCGTGTTCGCAAAGTCGTCTGTTCAAGCTCGAGAGAGCCGTATCCCTGCTGCCGGATTTGAAAGATTTATTTCGTTCTGTTCTTTCAAGTTTAATTCTTTGGAGAGTTTTGTGAAGTGTCGGCTTCCTGACCTCGGCGAATTCACTTCGGTTTGCATTCGAGGAATCTTCTGACGAGATGAGGGTTTCATTTTCGCTGCTAACAAGCCTGCCGTGGATAAATTTCAAGAGCTTTCCAGGACATTTGAAGGATTTCAAGGCTAGCCTGGTGGACATCTAATAATGGAGAAGGTGGCAAAACCCCATGGTGGTTAGATTAGCAGCTTATGAAAGTCTGATTTTTATTTTATTATTATTATTATTTTTATTATTTAAATCTAGTGGTTTAAATCATCTAAAGATACAGTATATTGAAAAAGGAAATAAAATTTAAGAACACCCCTGGATATCACTGCACTGGACCCAATGCTCTCGCCAACCATGCTAGTGCTTTTTCCCCTCCTTTGTTTACAGCCAAAACACAGTAGTGGTGCTGATTGTATTGTATATATTTTTATGCTTTACATAAAATACAGAAAATGTGTGTGACCAAAGAAGCTACTTCTAAAGTTTCTGCAACATGGAAGTGACCGATCTCGCTTCCCGAAAAATTGTTTCTAACTTCAGCCGTTTTGGAGGAAAGAATTTTATATGTGGCCCCAAAAATGGCCGTTTTTCGGTGTTATACTGTCTCACTTCAAACAGTCATTTTTCATATTTCTTTAAGAGTATTGATAGTAAAATTGGTGGAAGTTTCTAGAAGTATATGACCTGTAAAAAAAAAAAATAAAAAAAAAATAAAAAAAAAATCTTGCTTAAAATAAATAGGTTTTGGTAAAAGTTAAAAATAAATAAATAAATAAATCTGTAGTGTCCGTAACCATGTAGATAGAATTCATGTCGCAATATTTTAGTACAAAACACTTTTTCAGGTTTGTCTTTTCATGTAAAATATAAAGCGGCCAAGTTTCATCTGAATGACCGTTAAAACCGTTGAAAAATTTGAATTTTTAAAAAAGTAACCGACACTACGGACATAAAAGGGCATGAAACTGTATTTAGCAATTTTTTTTTCTTTTTTTTCTTTGATAAAAATATAAATGTGTGCGTATTTACAAAAAAAAAAAAAACGAAGCATTGATCAGATGATGAGAAGCGTTGAGTATTTTGAAAAATTGTTTACTTTTCACCCAGGTGAGACCCGTTTTAGCAGCAGTATCATGTTTTTGGCCGACATAGTGTTTAGATTCGCAGGTTTGTGAGGATCATTTATAAAGATTGTGTAAAATTGACTGGATTCAGATTGTTTCAGACAGAAAGGCTCGTCCTGCTCAGTAATCGCTGTGTCCATGAAGACGTGGTCAGGAGAAGCTCTCGTCTTCCCTCTCGCTCAGAACTCTACAAACACAGCTTAAGACGTTACAAAGCTCCTCCGAGTTGGGTTTAACAAAACATGTCCTGTAGTTCTGAATCCTCGAATCAAAATCATTTTCAAAAGAAAACTAAATGAATGGGAAGCTTTCACTTGGCCACATCTTGTGTCCACTATACCGCGATGGTGCATAAACAGTACAGAAGGTGAATTAGAGGTGGGGTCGGCGTGCGCTTGGGTCGCAGCGCGGCGTATTTCAGCGTTATGACGAGAGCGATACGAGCGTCAGAGTGCAGATGGCTGTACAGCCCCGTGGGCTGCAGTCCCTCGAGAATCTGTGCTCACTAATGCACGAGAGGTTCATCTCCGCCTCGGCTCTCCGCATGTGTGTGTGTGTACGTCCATGCCTAAGTATGCCCTCATCTCTTCATTCTCAAAAATGCAACTGTTTTTTTTTTTTGTTGTTGTTGTTGTTCTGTAAACATGCAGACTTTACTGTCGAGGAAAATCAGAATAGTGGAAAACATGAATCATGCGCTCTCTCTCGCTCTCTTTCTCCATGTCTCTCCTGCCGTCTCTATGCGGGCTCCGAGCAGAGCGATGTGCTGCATCGGCTCATTGCCCTCCACGTTTCTCTCAGTATCGACGTCCTCGTTTCGTTTAGAGCGTTACTATGAGCGGATCTGTTTTAGGCCTGCAGAGGAGATTCTTCACTCTAACTTCCCTCCTGTATTTTATCTTCCTTCATTATATAAAATGTTTGTTTATTTGTTTATTCTCTCTTTATTTATTCACTTGCTAATTTTTCTTTCTCTTTGACTGTTCTGTATTGGTTTTCTCTTTCAGTTCTTCAATTCATTTGTTTGTTTTTCTTTTGTTTATTTTTCATAACATGAATCTGTCCTTTATTTATTTTTGTTTCTTTTATAGTTTGTGGCTCTTTCTGGACTCTCTCTCTATTTTTGTGTCTCTGGTCTATCTGGTCTGATTGTCCTCTATCCCCCACTTTTTTTCTACCTTCTTTCTGTCTCTGAGCTCTCTTTGTCTCCCTTCTTTTCACTCCTTCATGTCTCTCTCTCTCTCTCTCTCCCTCCATATCCATTTCCTTCTTTTTGACCCGCTCTTCCTCAACTGTCTTTGTAAATCCCTTCTTTTCACTTCCTGGTCGTCCTCTATCTCTCTTGCTCTCTCTTTCCCAGTCTCCTATTTATTCCTCCTTCTCAGCTGTCTCAGTGGCCCATCTTTCTCTCTCCTCCATGTCACTCACGCGTGCTCTCTCTCTCTCTCTCTCTCTCTCTCTCTTTGAGCCCTCATCTTTCTCCATCCATGTCTCTCTCTCTGCATCCTCATCGTTGCTCCCCTCCATCTCTCTCTCTCTCTCTCTCCCTTAATCTGTGTCCTCATCTCTCTGTGTGTGTGTGTGTGTGCTGGTGTGTTCCTGGCTGCAGGAGTCAGTGAGTGTGTGTGTGTGAGAGCACCAGTCCGGGGTATCTCGATGCTCTGCAGGGTAATTACTCCCTCCTCGCTCCACAATGCCTGTGATTCCTTTTCTATTTTAAGTGCTGCCCAAAATACCTCTCTTATGACTCGCAGTTCCTCAGTAGAAAAACCCGAACCTGCCGCCGAAGCCTCGCCGACTGTGACGGACTGATCGGCTCCCTGTTGCCGTAAAGCTCTCACTCTGGCCGCTCGGCCGTTCACCCTTCCCTGTCCTCCACATCGCAGCGGAACGCACAGATCTGATCTGGTCTTTTTTTTTTTTTTTTTTCTCTTTTTCCCCCCCTCTCTCTGCTAATGCGCTTACTCTGTCCGCTGCATACCAATGTGCCCCCCCACATCCCCCATCCGGTGGCCCTGGAGCCTGGTACACTCTCTTCTTAAGTCTTTTCTTAGGTCTGTCCTTCTGCCGTTCGTCACCGCCTGCCTGCCACACCTTGTCAGGATCATCGGATATAAAGCACTTTGTCACCCCTGCCTCTGTGAAATCCAGCACCGGGAGCCGTCGATCCAAACGGCGAAGGAAAAACCGCGGCCGCCGTACGTGCGCGCGAGTCCCCGGGTCGAACGGCCCCGGCAGTCGATGTCGTGCTGGTGCACTGGAGCGGGTGATGGGATATTACATTATTTTTGCTTGTCCTTAATTGGTTCAATCTTCAAGCTGTCACATGCGATTACGCTCTCTGCTTTCTTTCTTTCTTCCTCTTTTTTTTTTTTTCCCCCCCTCCTCTCTCGAAAGGCTTTTCCCAAGCCTGAGGGAGTATATTTTTATTTTTTTAAAATGTAATGCTATTCCCTGCCTCATTGTAATTCGGCAAAGCATTTATTCTCCCCTCTCCCATATCGTTAAGGATCTCTCCAGTCATTTCCTGCAGCGAGTGAATTCACAGTGTGAACGCCATTGACGGGCAGATTCATCGTATTTCTTTTTAATCCCCGGACCCCCCATACCCACCCACCCCAAAACAAACCAAAAAAAAAAAAAAACCCTCATTAAGAATGTGCAGATACAATAACGGTAAAATGAGCAAACGTCTGTAACATTTATTGAATCCCTGCTGACGTCACAGTAGACGGAGCGAGCCAGACAGTTAGCAAAGAAGGGGGAACGCATTGGACATGAGCCTTTTCACACACACAGCTAAGCTTTTCACATTATTATTATTATTTTTTCCCCGGAGATGGTGAGGGTGTAACTTGTTAAAGAAGGGGGGGGGGGATAAAACTAGTAGGTTCCTGTTGGATGAAATGAAATCTTGGCTTGATCAAACAGAAATCTAAACATGACACATGGTTTTCGTAGGGTTCCCTCGTCAGACCTCATGAGCTAAGTTAAGTGTGACGTGGTACAGTTTTACAGTGCTCATCGTCCATTTAAAAAAAAAAAAAAAGGAAAAACATGAATAAAAATACTCTTTGAACCCAACCATAAACCAGTCTTTCTTTTTCTTTTTTTTTTCTTTTTTTCTTTAAGTGTTAAGTGAGATCTATAGTGTAGTCTAACGTGCACCATAAAAATCTCCCTTTGCCTGTCTCTTGTCAGATTTGAGTTTCTGTGCATCATATGCAACAGGAAATTTTTTTTTTTTTTTACCCACATTATAAAATTGAAACATTTATCAGAATAAGAATGCAGTTTTTTTCCATACATAGTGTTTTTTCTTTTTGTTTTTTTTTTTCCTTTCCGGACCTGAAAGTTCCAGATAATTTTGGCTTTATGTTTCTCTCTTGTCTTTTCTGTGCTGCTGGATAACAGACTCTTTAACGCAATGACGAATCTCACACTCGACCATCTGAGATTGATTGCCCCCAGCTTGATATGAACCTTGCTCTCATACTATATAAAAATAAACTCGAGCTTCTTTTATACACATCTCGTTTCAATTTAGTCCATGTGACCTTCCGGTTTTCATCGATTTCCAAAACCCGGTATAAAGAATGAACGCTCGTCATTATTATTTTTTTTTCTTTCTTTTCTGAAGCTGAAGAAGTTCCGAAAAAAAAAAGCAAACCCTGTATCTTTCAGAAATGGTTGAAATGGCAAAAAACCCATAAACTGCAGAAAATAAATAGTGTTTATACTTCACACTCTTTGTAAGGCAGTTGCTGACACTTGCACTGCCCGTAGCCGTTAATGATCACTAGCGCACCTTCCTCGTGCGTCGGCTCGTACTCGTTATAGGGCACCTGCGTGGCCAGGTCCGCCATCGGCTGCCTCTGCTGGGTCCTCATCTGTCGGCGGTTCTGTATGGCCGAGCAGTGGCGGATCCGTCGTAGCGTCGGAGGGCAGCACTTCCGTGAGATGTACACTACAAAAATGATGAGAAAGAAGGAAAACAAAAGGGCCATGGTACCTATAATGACTCTCTGGGTCAGCAGGGTGTTGTCCATCATGCCGTAGTCCTCGGTAGCATCGTCCCCGTCCACCGTGGTGGTAGCCATGGTAGTTTGTGGGGTCTGCGTGGTGGTGGTGGTAGTGGTGACCATGGTGAAGCTGCCAAAATCCTCAGGGTAGTCCTGCGTCGGCGTCTGCATATTCCCAAAAAAGGAGCTAGTGAACTGTTGGGGTAACGTGGCCTCCGTTGTGGTGCTGGTCAGTACGACGGGCGCCGAGATGTTTTGACAGAGTTGGAATCCGTGAACGGCGTCCAGTATTTCCTCGCCCTGCGTGAACTCAGGGCTGTGGCAGAGGATGGAATGTTCCCATCGACCCTTAAACCTACTAAGCCAACTGGCCAAGTTGCAAATCTTTTTTGTACATTCCCAAAGGTTGCTGGACAACCCGATGATGTTCAGGGATCTCCACATATCCGTGGTTTGGGCGTCAAGGCCGGACAACTTGTTGTTATCCAGCAGCAGAACCTTAAGGTTCGGTAAAGTTTCAAACACTTCAGGGGTTAGAGCGCGTATTTCATTCCCAGTTAGATCCAGTTTCTCCAGAGTGGTCCACTCCCACTCCATGGTACATGATAAATTGTTTATCTTGTTCCACTGCAGGTAGAGGTACTGGAGCGCGACAAGACGTGGGAAGTGGGCCAGATTAATCTTGGTCAAGTGATTGTGTTCTAAATGAAGCTCTCGTAGCTTTATTAGCCCGGCGAATCCGTTCCGAGCCAGGCTGCGAAGCCGGTTGTTGCTCAAACCAAGATATTCCAGGCTGCGACAGTCCCAGAAGGCCCTGACGGGTGTGGTCCGCATGAAGTTCGACCTCAGGTGGAGGATCTGGAGCTTCCGGAGCCCGTGAAACAGCTCGGGCTCCAGCGCGGTCAACTGGTTGAAGGATAGATCCAGGATTTGAAGGTTGATGAGGTGGATGAAGGTTGTGTTGGGCAGCTTGGTGATGCGGTTGGAGCTCAGGTTCAGGTCCTTGAGCTTGTAGAGCCCCTGGAAGGCATCCTCATGCACGCTGAGTATTTGGTTGTGGTCCAAGTGGAGCCAGGTTAGCTGCGTGAATCCGAAGAACTGATCCGGGTTCAGCTCGTTGATGCTGTTGTGCCGGAGCGAGAGTCCCAGGGCTCCTCTGTCCACGCCGTCTGGGGGCGCCAGGAGTCCCTGCGTGTCGCAGTAAAACTGCAGGTCCTCGCAGCGGCATTTCTGAGGGCAGGCTGTGCATGATGTGAGAGGCAGGCACAGTAGCATGCTGATCACACAAAGTGCCGCTGGTGCTCGTCCCACCAATGGCCACCTTGAATGGAAACCTGCATGGGTTTAAACATAAAAAAATAAAAATAAACCTAGGGAGGCAAATCTGATCTCTGCAGTGCATGGAAACATTCTTCTTTCTTTTCTTTCAATCTCTGCTTACTGTGCTGAGGAGCAACGGCTCTTTCGGGGGTGGTGATGCGCAGGCTAGGTAGTTTAAACGCTATTTCTTTTTTTTTTTTTTTTTTTTTTACTTTGATTTGTACATGCAGGTTATATTTTGACTAAATTGAATTGAAATAATACATTTTAATCATGTCAGTTGTAAAGCATTGCCCTTTCACCTGAGCACGAACACCGAGTGTGATTCAGAGCACTTCTTTCAATTTTCTGATTGATTTTGATCTTTATTTTATGGTTAGGCTTTGAACATTAATCCACTGCCCCCTTTTTTCCCAGCGATTTTCCCCAAGTCCCCCCACCCCCTCCCCCCCAGCATACTCTAGCCTGCACTACGGCAAATAACCTGCATCGATCCAAATCAAGACTTTGTAGGATATAAACAGGAAAAAAAGGTATAAGGAAAATCGCCGTTTTTAACTACGTGGATATTTCTGGATAGAGAGCGACCCCACTCTCTCTCTTCAGAACCCCCCCAAACCCCCCCCCCCCTTTTTTTCCCCCCCTCGCTCAACCCCCCGTTGCTTTTCATTCTATTCCCTATTCAGGTCCACACTCCGTGAATAAAAAGCGCTAACTTACCCATTCTTTTGCGAACATCGACGGTGGCATTCAACTGTCTTTCTCCGTAGATCCCTGGAACAGCCAGATGGATGGGGAATCCAAAGGGGAAAAAGCCTTTTGAGTAAATACGAAACAAGCGAAGGTCTTCTCAACTAATGAAATGCCAAGCCCTCTCATCGGAAACAAATTTACAAGATCCATTTTGCAGGAGTCCGTTCCTTATTTTTATTTTTTTTTGGTTCCTAATTCCCTTGTAGGCGTTTTTTTTTTTTTTTTTCCTCCTCTTTAAATCCAGTTCCCAAATTAAGAAAGGTCCGGCATTCTTGTTGCTTCCAGGAATCCTTAATCTTTTTCAAATTGATTTGTATCCAAAGCGACCCTCGCGAACATTGTCGCGCCCCCCCCCCTCTTTTTTTTTTTTTCCTTCTCTCTCTCTCCTCTTCCCCTTTCCACCGCAATGTCGTCAGCTCGGTTGCTTAACTGAAGAGCAAATCCTCCTCTTTTTTTTTTTTTTTTTTTTCTCTTCCTCTTTTTCCTTCTCCCCCTTCACGGCTGAGGGTCCTTTAGTCGTAACTTGTTGATGGCAGGCAGAGGCAGCACCTTGTGTCTGGTCTGCGTTGTGTATGGAGAGTCGGAGAGATGCACGGCGACTGGAGACGAGAGCAGCAGAGCCTTTATTCCGCGCTTTTGTTGCAGCCTCTCGCTGCTACAGAGTGGTGGCAGACTGGCATCGATCATCACTGCTGTTTCTCTCTCTCGCGCGCTTGCTCTCGCGCGCGCTCTTGCTCTCTCATACACACACTCGCTCGCGCGGCCGCTCTCTCTCTCTTTTGCTTGTTTCCGTCTTCCACTCTCCCTTCCCTGCACATGCATGCAGTGCTTGTGTATTTAATTCATCTTTTCCTCTTTTTTTTTTTTTTTTTCGTTTCTCACCTCACTGTGGGGGGGCACCAGAATATTGATCACACAAGCTGGGTTTGTGGAAACTCATAGCTGAAATGAGGACTATAAATCTCCCAATGAGTCAGCCATACTCGTTCGTGTGTGTGTGTGTGGTCATGCTGTTAATAATGTTTCCTTTCGTACCCGTTTTTAACCTTCTGTTTACCATTTTGAGTTGAGATGGACCCTTTTTTTATTTATTAATTCATAATATACAATGCATGTACTTTTAATGTTGCTAATGGAGTTTTTAAATGGGCCAGTGGTAGCTCAGTAGGTTAATGCTCTGGGTTACTGAACCAGAAGGTTGATGGTTTAAGTCCTAGCTCCCATCTAAGCTGCCCCCTCTTGGGGCCCTTGAGCCAGGGGCTTTAACCCCGTCTCCTCCTGGGGCACTGTACCCGGGCTGACTCAGCGCTCGGACCCCATGATGTGCTTAACTATAATACTTAACTTTTATTTGGCAAAGTATCCTGCAGTCTCTCTCTCGTATATAAACACACACACATCAGCCATAACCTTATGACGCTGTGAAAGGTCAAGTGAATAACATTGATTATCTTGTTACACTTGCACCTGGAAGTTTTGTCCCTGGAGTGGGCAATTGGCAAGTGTAACAATAAGAGCGACTGTGACGAACGCCAGATCGTGATGGCTAGACGACTGGGTCAGAGCAACTCCGCAGCTCCCGTGGGACGTTCCCTATCTGCAGGGGTCAGGACCTACTGAAAGTGGACCATGGAAGGAAAACCGGCGACTGCGTCAAGGGCAGCCAAGACTCAAGGATGCCTCGGGTAGTCCGATCCAATAGAAGAGCTGCTGTAGCGCAAATTGCTGAAAAAGTTAACGCTAATTCTGTTAGAAAAAGTGTCGGACCACCTTGTGTGCAGCTTAAGTGCCCATGTCTAACCCGTGTCTTCCAGCAAGAATGCCCACAGTGATCATGTGAGCATCAGAACTGGAACATGGAGCGGTGGAAGAAGGCGGCCTAGTCCGATTAATCGTGTTTTCTTTCAAGAAAGCATGGATCCATCCTGCCTTGTACCAGCGGTTCAGACTGGTGTGGGGGAGTTTTTTTATTTTTTTGGTCGCACTTTGGCGCAGTTTAAATGCCACGACGCGGTGACCACAGGATGCCACGGCATGTCTCGAAGCTAAAATCATCTCAAACTGGCTTCTTGAACGTGACCCTGAGGTCACTGTATTCACACGGCCTCCATCAAGTAGAGCGGCTTTGGGACGCGTCGTGTCCTGGATGTTCATCCGACAAGTCTGCTTCGACTGCGTGATGCTCTTGTGTGTCAACGTGGACCAAAATCCCTAAGGAGTGTTACGAGCACCCTGTAGAACAAATGGCATGAAGAATCGAAGGCTGGACCCGTGGTCCAGTCCGGTGGCCTGATTAGTTGGTCTTTCCATATTCACTCTCTTTTATTCCTCTCTAACTCTGCTTTAATAAAGCCGTCCTGTATTTCGCAGGTTACCACGGTGATGGCACTACAGCCGACCAGACTTCGAACGCCGCACTTAATAGACGGCTGACTACCCGACTAATCCCGAGAGCCGCACGTGGCTTCCCCCCCCCTCGGCCTTTCCTGCTCCCTCTTTTTACATTTATTTACGAGTTCACTGAAGTGGAATATTCGGGTCAGTGTTTAGACTTTGGAAGAATGCAGTCCTTTCAGCTACAGCCTAGTTTTGGTGCTTGACAAAGCTTTGTCATTTTCCCTCCCCTGCTACCGCCACCACCACCACTACCACCACCCCCACACTATTTTGCTTTTCATCCATTTTTATTCAATGCGTGTATGAGAGGGGCAGTGAGCGCGAGAGAGAGAGTAAGAGACCACAGACCATGAAAGCATGAAGTGATCTGCAACATATGTGCCTTAACGCGTTATCCAGCGGAGCCTCTTCTGTATCCCTGATCCATTTGTTTTGTTTTGTTTTAACCGCATCACAGATTAAAATAGACAGATTATGAAAGTGCAGCTGTGAGCCTGTGCACACATGGGCTTTGCTGCATGTCTAGCATGTTTTCTTCCCCCTTTCCCTTAAGCAATCTGTTGTGCTAGAGTTTTGTTTGGTGTTTTTTCTTTTTCTTCTTTTCTTTTTTTTCTCTCGTATTTAGTATGCGCTAGGGATATGCACAGGTACTTTCATACCTGATGATGAATTTGCTGTTTGTTTATAAGAAAATATAAAGACGAGCCATGGCTAGTGCTGCTTTTAATGCTCGGTTATTATGTGTGTGTGTATCAGGATCTCGGTGGCACTCCGATCTTGTGGGATAAAAGGGAGACGATGTTTTCGCAATATCATTCAAAAGTCATCAGTAAATCTTTTCCCTCAGACTGGTGTGTGTTTGTGTGTGTGTGAGATCGTGACGCTTTGCAGTTGATCGCTGTTGTAGATCTGCAGGCTGAAGTATTTAAGATGACGGCTGGTTTGGTGCGCAATTTATTCACGTAGAAATGTACCCGGTTATACTTTTTCGCTAAAGTTCTGTCCATTCGTTGACACCTTAGTCGGAATTAATGGTTAATTAAAAATGCGTCTATTTATCTAGCTGTCTATATTCATTAAATGTGGTTATTTTAAGTGGCGACACATGTTTCCCCTGTGAGCAGGCTCTATTTGATCATGCTTAACTGTGTGAAAACATCAGCTCAGTAAGTGTGAGGAGTCTAGTGCCTGCCCAATTAAGACAGCCGGCTTGCAGGGGAATCAATACGGAAGTAACGGCTCATGATTTGGCCTGTGGAGGCGCTTGTGCAATCAGTTATTGGATCCACTACCCGTGTTCTCTTTCGCCGTGTTCTATCCCCGAAAGAGCCCCGTTGTTGGACGTCTTCCATAATCGCCGCAAATGTGTTTAGCACGTTTTTGTCTTTTTAAACCTGTTGAGACGGTAAGGTGCGCTTGTGTGTCGGCGTGAAAGGCTCATCCCCGCTTCAGCCATTCCTCCCCCAATCCATGATGGGTCACTCAAGCCCGTGTCACGTCCCTCATCATGCTGAAATGGTCTCTCACCCTGAGCAATTTCACCGAAATGCCTTCAGTTTAGGAAGCGATCAGAGCACCTCCTTTTTTAAAAATTTTTCCTAGCCCATCTGCCATGACCGGTGCTTTTCCTGCTGTCCCTCATCATTCTGTCTCTTAAGAAGCTCGTTAGAGGACAGCACGCTTCTCATAATCTTTAGACGGCTACAGACCCGAATGGCAGGTGTACACTTCTCCATGATGGAGGAATAAACATTTACCTTTTTCATAAATAAAAAATTTAATCCACAGTTTAAAAACAAACATTTGGGTTACTAAATAAATAAATAAATAAATAAATAAAATCGAGCGAGCATGTTCAATGCCACATTTGTCATTTGGACATTGCGAATTGATCGAGGAAAACGGATCACAAATTTAGCTATACAGTAATTCCCCAACATATGAACAAGTTCCTTTCCGAGCGCGTGTTCGCAAGTGCTGTCGTGTTCGCAAGTCCAACATTGTCCAGCTACTAGGATTCTATCACAATTGTCTATACGCAGTATATTACAGTACAGTGTTCTTTAGAAACATGTTGATTCATGCTGAAAGAACAAGTAATGTCGCCCATCTTTTCACCTCGCCTAATTCTCTATTATTTTCACTTTCGTCTCCATCACTATTGCTCGCTTCTTCTTAGCAGTACCAGCTTCATCGCCACTGCTTTTTACGCTTGCTGGGACGTACGATGTGCGCTGGACATGTGATCTAACCTCCGTGACTGAACATGCACAAACGTGTTCAATATCTTTTGAAAGTTCCTAACTCGAGTGTTGACTTTTGAATAGGAATTGCATGTAATTCCTATTCTATTACTATACTGATTCCGTTTATTATTAATGTTTAAGTTTATTTCCTATAGCCACTATATGCAAATATTATGAAGTATGAATAAACTCTGAATGATATGTTCTTTAAACTCCTAATTGAGAGAGACCTGAATGCTTCCATGGAAGCGCGTGTTTTATTAGCGTCACGCTACCCAGCCAACATTAGATTTTATAATATTTTTACTCTTGTACAACAGTGATGTGAAGTATGGTCAGTGTTGTAGATTTAAAGTAATGGTCTCTGTGTTTAGATGATGTTAACGCTGTGAGCAGCTGTCTTGACATGACATCATTTACTCAAAACCTCGGGTTGAATGGTTTTGAACAATTGAGTTGCAATCTGTAGTCTTTAATATCCTCCTTGCTCTTGTTCACATACTATTTGGGGGAGTAATGACGCACGATTTGTTTAGAGAGATTTAAGTTCAATTCCATTTTCAGAATATTTGGAACAAATGATAAAAGTTCAAGCGTGGTATAAGCCTGGGTTTAATATTGTGAGCAAAAATTAACTAGTTTCTCCAAAAAAATAAATAAATACATTTAATATCTTACTTGAACAAGCAAAGTACAGAAAGTCTGACATAGTAACTTAGAAAATGCTTTCCCGAGACATAGAGAGCTTTGCTCCAGTAGTAGAGCTCCAAGGGTGGCTAAACAGCCCGTTTTTGTTTCTGTGGCATTAGAAAGCTATTATTGCTATTATAGCTATTCGCTATACATCATTCTGGACGTCACCTTTTCTCCCCCACTTCTATTCATACCCCTGTCTAAAAAAAGTTGAAATGTCTGCTTAGGCAGTCTTTACATTATTATCTTCAATCATGATCCATTTATCAGATAGTAATGTGATAGTTTTGACCTGAGGATTATCTCGCCTGTCCCTGCGCTTGCCGATATGACGACGAGAGTAAAAGATGGAGCTGATGCTCACTAATGCGTTTTCCATTTCCGTCCTCTCTCTCTCTCTCTCAGGCTGGACGCAAGGAGAGGAGCGATGCTCTGAACACCGCCATCGACCGGATGACGAAGAAGACCAGAGACCTGCGCAGACAGGTTTGTTAAAAACTCATTCGCACTTCATTTTTCTCTTACCAATGAAATCTTAGAAAATTTCCATAATATCTTCTGACTGTGTCCATTTCTAGCTGAGGAAGGCCGTGATGGACCACGTGTCCGACTCGTTCCTGGAGACCAACGTCCCTCTGCTGGTCCTCATCGAAGCCGCCAAAAACGGCAACGAGAAGGAGGTGAAGGACTACGCCCAGGTTTTCCGCGAGCACGCCAACAAGCTGATCGAGGTAAGAACCATCTCCTTCACTAAGGCCTGCTCGAACCTCCTAGATGCGGTTTAAATCTAATTATCCATCCGGGCTGTGATTTAAACAGGAGCAGTCATATTTAAAAAGTCTGTCTCGTCAAAATGAGATCACTTTTTGTCTCCAGGAACTGTCCACTGTTTCTGGAGCAGAATAAAAAAAAAAAAATGTAGAAAAAAGGAAAAAATAAAGCTGGACCCTTACGGGTTTGAGGTAGAATTATTCCTTTTAAACTGAAGTGAGCCAGATGTGAAATAATTAAAAAAAAAATAAAAATTGTAATTTCACTCAGCTGTAATTATCACCTTAATTAAATGACCAAGATGAAAAATTAAACATTTATGAGATTCAAAAGCCAGTAAGGTTTTATTGAGTTTAAGCCGGGTAACTTTTTCTCAGTCTCATGTATGCATGTGTGTATAAATAAACTGTGTATATATGTATGTATGCGTATGTGTGTATGCATGTATGTGTGTGTATATGTATGTATGTATGTATGTATGTATGTATGTAT
>JAQMYL010000012.1:5444241-5475621 GCA_030014365.1 Clarias pachynema | reverse complement strand
TGTTTTCAGAGAACCACATCCTGGAGGACGTGAACAAGTGTGTGATCGCCCTGCAGGAGAGAGACGTGGACGGGCTGGACCGCACGGCCGGGGCCATCCGTGGACGAGCCGCCCGCGTCGTGCACGTCGTCACCTCCGAGATGGACAACTACGAGCCCGGAATTTACACCGAGAAAGTTCTGGAAGCCACTAAACTCCTGACTGATACAGGTACGGATTTTACAAAATGTAAGATCACGGCGCTGCAGTGTAGCAGGGTACACTCGATCTGCGCTGACAGAACGGGATAAAATTCCACCTCCTGTTCATAAATATTTATGCGCCAACCCCGCGTTCCAGGCTGTAATATAAACCAAACAACGCTCGTAAGGAAACGGTGACATCGGATTTGCTCCAGCGAGGCGGTGAACCTGTAATGAGCCGTAGTGCCGCTTTCATCACGACAGCGCTCAGATCCGGTCCGGGGCCTGCCGCAGTCAGGAGAACCGAGCGCTCCTGTGCTGTTTTATAGGCGATGCCTGGAGCTTATACACACACACACACACACACACACACACACACACACACACACACACACACACACACACACACACACACCGCTCTGAGTTCTGTTCTAGAAAACTCATCAGTGTGACGAGGCAGGTATATTGTTTCTACATCAGTATCCATTATTTCCTTATAACAGCGTGGTGAAGTGAACACTTCAAATACGACTTCTGGTTCTGACTCGTCTTATCTCTGATCTCACTTTCAATACATTACTAAGATGAAAGAAATGCAGCCTCTCATGTCTCAAACCGCCCCCCAATAAAGATTTAGGACTTTGAAGCAATTAGAAAAAAAGGTCATGTGATCTGATGAGTCCAGACCGAGCCTATTCCAGGCCTGCATAGTGTCCACTGTGCAAGCCTCTGGAGGCAGTGTTATGATCTGGGGTTGCTTCAGTTGCTCAGGTTTAGGAAAAAGCAAAAAATGAAGTCAGCTGACAACCTGCATGGCCGTATTCCGGGTTGCCAGCATGAGGAAATGACCTGAATTTGTTTCTTTTAAGTCCAGTTTATTATTAAGAAGGCGATACATTTGTCAGTTTTAACATTAAACATCAAAAGCCGAGAGATCTGACTTGTTGGGCCGTTGTGCTCCAGTAACTGGCTGAGAGCCACATTTTAGAAGCCTACAGAAAGGGGGAAAAAATGTTCACTGTGACCTGAACCTCGGTGAGAACCTCAGATGTGGATTAAAGCAGGAAAAATGGCCTCCGTTTTATAATCAATAATATACCGAGAGGGTTTTAGCTTCCTGTATTCAGTATGGTGTGTGTGTGTAGTATTAAGGCATTAAAGCAAGCTCGACTTAAACACCACTCGAGTTCCAAACGATTGGTAGAACTAATGATGGTAGTGTCTGTCAGGACGTTTGTCTGAACTTAATCCAGCCGAAGCCGTGGCACAGTCTCCGTTCTTTCACCCGCGGCTCCGTCAGACGCCGAGCCTGATGAAGGTGCGGCGTGACTTTGAGACTTTGCGCTTCCTGGCCGCGTGAGGAAGCTGATTAAAAGTTCGCCCCGAGTGCTCATTAAACTCCGGCAGCCCGGGCCAGTCCCCAGTAAATCACAGCGCCGGCTTAGATCCATCTCGCCGCGGATAGTTCACACAAACCTACACCGGCTTTCTCACACACCTTCGTCTTTAATAATGTCTTTTAATCAGGTTCTAATTATCCGTGATGAATCGAGTCGTTCGAATGAAACTCGATCATAAGTTAATGATCGATGCCCGTGTGTGCTGTGAGGAAGCGCACGTACCTGTTAGCACCCTGACTTTGAGAAGTTTACTAGGAAAGTGTGACATTTCAAAAAGTTTTACATTTTACACCACAGCAGTGTGCCAATACTTATGATTTTGTTTATTACAGAATATGTTTGCTTACCAATTTACAATTGGGTTTAATATAGTGATGCAAAAGAACGTGCACACACACATTGGCAAGTGAAGTATCTTAAATCTATTCAAATATATCTACGGTTAGCAAATCAAATGTAAGATTATTAACATAAAAAATTCTGCTTTTAGTAGATAATTTCTCATTTGTAGCATTTGCCAATCAAGCAAGGAATTTATTCTTAAGTAAATTAGTCTATAATCTGAATGTCTAGAAGCCTGTATGCTTGCGTTTGTATTATTATTATTTTTTTTTTTTTTCGTAATCTCATCTAAACATGTAATAAATATGTAAAGTAGGCGTGTCTGTACATTTGAAGATATTTACGAAAAATAATTTTGGGCGATGAGTAATAGCATATCAAAATGGTTTTGGGAATTTGTGTCTAAGCAAATTTTAATGGGGTTTACACAGGTGTATCTGCCCGAGCTTGAGTTAATATACAGGCTTTGTTTCATCATAATCGGCCTACTGGAAAAGATCTGCTACTATTGAATTTTAAATAGGAAAAAAAAAGTATCTCGACCTTGAAACTAAAACTCGACCTTGGAAAAAAAAAAAAAACATTCGCTCATCTCAAAATCCAACAGGTGGCGCTGTTCATTTTTAATACACGCACATGAGTGTGCACTTGAAATCTACTTAATAAACACGGTCTCGCACCTTCGGTAACGCGTAAACATTTTACTTCCTTCCAGAATCCAACAGGTGGCGCTGTACGTTTTAAATTCCAGCGAACACGGCTAGTAAGAAATATTAGCTAAATTTGACCAGATTCAGGATATTACTACTTGTTAAGATGTGATCTTTGCAGTGTATAACAGCGTTACCCCTGACTGACACTGGAGACTCCTTCCAAAAATGTTAGACATATTCTCACACTGTTAGCAATTAGACATGATTTTATTTTTATTATTATTATTTTAAGTAAAGGGTCAAGGGTGGCTCAGTGGTTAAGGCATTGGACTACGGTTCAGAAGGTCCCAGGTTCAAACCCCACAACCACCACGTTGTCCCTGTTGTGCCCGTGATTAAGGCCCTTAACCCTCAACTGCTCAGATGTGTAATGAGATAAAATGTAAGTTGCTCTGGATAAGCCTGAATAAATGAATGAAAAATTTACTTTTCTGTCCAACCAGAATCCTAACTGTAATCAGTGTTAGTCTTTGTACTTTCAGTACATTGCTGATCTTGTTGTGTGTGTGTGTGTGTGTGTGTGTGCAGTGATGCCACGTTTCACCGAGCAGGTGGAAGCAGCAGTGGAGGCTCTGAGCCAGAATTCTCAGCCAGTGGACGAGAACGAGTTCATCGACGCGTCCCGCCTGGTGTACGACGGCGTGAGGGACATCAGGAAGGCCGTGCTCATGATCCGGGTAAACGCTCGCCTCGCCTCGCTTCATCATCCGGATCACAACGCTTTCTCATCCTGTTCAAAAAGGCTAATGGTTTATAAAGCCAACTTTTTATTCGTTCCACTGAAGTTAGCAGCGTGGCTAATGATCACCTCCTCGCATAACCTATTCGCTTTTAATTTCAGCTCCCATGAAGTCAAACACGGTTCCTGACTTCAAATTAAAACCACGAAATCTCATTAAATTAAAGATTCAACAAGTCAGTCAGCTAAAGAAGATAAAATATTCAAATACTCGAGTATCTCTAAAAAGAAGTGAAATATTGAAAGTTTAAAGAAGCACTAGACATGAATGGAGCAAATTAACATGTCTTTTTTTTTTTTTTTTTTTTTTTTTTAGCATATTTTGAGAACTCTTGTAATAAACCTTTTATCTTTTAAAACCTTTTATAAAAATCCATAAAAGGTTTTAAAAGATACACTGATTCTAATGAACCAAATCCTTAGCATTGCTCAGACTTTAAAGGGAATATTTTAGGGGAAGCATCAAAGTCTTCACTATGAAACCTCTTCAGTAGCTGAGTTAAAAAATAAATAAATAAAAAATTGTACTAAAAAAAAAAAACACACAGATTGACATTGAATAATTTGCCCCAAACCCCCCACCCGACTGCTTTTTTTTTATTTATTTATTTTTTTAAGAATTAATTGAATGACCATCCAGCGCATATACAGTATAATCATTTCTAATGTACATTCATAACATAATTTCTACTTGGAAGTAAACAAAAAGAAAACTCTTTTCATTAGTCTAAACGAAAAAACTTTAGCAATTTCTAAGGAGGGGAAAATAATATTCAGGCGCTGTATTAAAAATACCAGTGGGGTTGAGATTTACTCGTGTAAATGGTGATATAAAAGCGATTGACATTTACAGGAGACGTCAAGCTCAGTGCGGTGATGAGACTCTTAGCCGGGGTAAAACATTTTAACTGTGCAAACTTTTTAACGAAAGCCGTGCACATGATAGGAACTCGGCTGGGAAATATTGCCACATGGGTTGGGCCATTAAAGGAGTTCCTGGGAGGCCAGCGTTTCAGACAGTGATTATGGCTCCGGCGTACTGAGGGAACGTTCCAGTGAAACGCTGGGATGGATAAGTGCAGGAGTGTAGCAGGGGATTATATGGAAAAATAAAGTGCACAGTCAAAAGTCCCGGTTTGACTTGAACGGCCATTGTATTTTATGTATATAAAAATAGAGATGGTTATGAAGATCCTGATTCAAACTCACTGGGAGGATCGTTTAAGCACATTGAAATGGATTAAGTTACAAGGTTCAACAAGGTACAACTCAAACTTAAACATCACTGTTAATGCAAGTTTTTTTTTTTTTTTTTTTTTTTTTTTACAAGAGGAGAAAAAAAAAAGTTTTAATAATACAAAAACAAAGTTCATGATCTAATCGTCCACCAGGGTACGCCGTGCAATATTTCACTACACGCTCAGAATAGTGATCAGGACGCGGAGATCAAAGTTGAGCTACAACTAATACGCTAGAAAGGAGTCGCAGGACCTGAAGGCAGTAGGAACAGCAGTTATGACATCATCTCTTCACCTTCCTACATCTCGGACTGATCTCATCTTAGTGCATGGTGTTCAAAAGATCCGCTAATGTGGAGTTACGTATTCCATATGCATAACTCCGCATTACCGCGCTAATAGAAAAACAGTTCTATTACTAACTACCGATCAGCGTTTCAGGCAAGTGCGACACGTTAATTAAACCGATGTTCTGCGCATACCTTAACGCCATTAACGTAGCCATAGTCCGTCTGTCTCGGCTTGAACCTTTAAACAGATGGGTGCATGTTCAAGCTTTCTTACAGCTCAGCGATTCTTGAGCTTATGATCACATACAGTACTGGTTATGCTGTTATGAATATAAGTTCCAGTGGCGTACGCCATGAGGTTAATCACTCCTGGAGCGGGAAAAAGCATCAAACGTACCTTTTTCTTTATGTAAAACATTGCCCTAGGGTGGATGGAGTAATAAAACACTTCTGTAGGGTATTCTGGTATAGGAAGGCGGTGATGGTGCTCTGTGTTGCATTACACTGTCCCGTTCCTAACACACACACACACACACACACACACACACACACACACACACACATCCACATTAACAGAATGCTTTATCATGTTTTATCTGTCTTATACCGCAGCACATTGCAGACAGTTACAGTTTTTCAGTATGAATGAAATATTTTCTGATGACATTAAAAAAAAAAAATGACTCGCTGTTTTTTTTTTTGTTTTTTTTAAACTGGCCCAGGATTGCACAAGCTGGTTAGATTCCCCCCAAGACGTGACCTCAAAAGAAGCGCATATATCTAAAAAGAAAAAAAAATAAAAAAAAAAAAAAAAAAAAGAGAGTGCACTGTTAAAGGTCCCGTATTATACTGTTTATTATTAGAAAATAATTAAATAAATAAAAGCTACCCAGGCCTCAGATCTTCCCTAAGTATGCATTAATTCTCCGCTGAATTGCCTCTTTCACTCCTCGGTTTCAGTGTCTATGTAAATTTAAAACCTGGCCAATGGAAATGGAAAAATAAAGGAAAAAATAAATAAATTAATTAATTAATTAATTTAAAAAAATAATATATATATATATTACTAATACAAATTTTTAAAAAAAGGAAAAAAATATATATATAAATATATAATTATATATATAAAAAAAATTTCCTTATTTTTTATTTGTATTAGTGAAATGCTCAGAATCCATTAGAGAAGCAATGCTATGTAGTGCAAATATAATCTTAATGTTTAAAAAGTAATTCAGTCTGGCATTGTATCAAGTATTAACGCTTTAGGTTTTAAGGAACAGGAAGCGGGATGAGCCGCATACACCCACACGGAGTCCGTAACCAGCTCACCATCACTGATTAAAGTCGTTACTACCAGACAGATAAACCCACCTCACTGTCTTCCCCTATATGTTACATTATGTGTAAAATAGATGGAGCCTCGCATTATCCGCTGGTTCATTTCAGGATAAATTACCCACCTGAGCAGTGCCGGCGCTCTCATTAATAATGTACAGGAGCCCCGAGTTTAGTAAAGCACAGAATCAGAGCTAGAGAGAGGGGGGGGGGGGACAATTATGCTGTATTTGCATTATAATAAGTAACTGGTTTCAGGAGCAGGGTCTTAATTAGCACTTTGTCTTATTATCATCTGGCGAGTGCGCGTATAGAGAGCTTGTACTGCCGGAGTTCCTCTGCAAGCCCTCGGCCCGTGCGTGTCCACATCGATTAAATGGTGATGGCGAGGCCCTGAGGCAGCCCGCAGACCCACGACTGGAGAACTGCCCAGAGGCTGCCATTTCCACTGGCTTTCACCAGCACAATAACCGACCAGCCTCAAAATGGCTTCACGAAATTGACCTTTTATTATGATGTCAGACCTGGTGTGCGTCCGGAGTGCTGTAGGAAACCTAGAAAACCTAGCAAAGGCTTGGGCTTTGATCCGTCACGGAAACTATAAGCGTTTAAGCCGATTTACCCAAAACGAGTTGTGTTTGTTTTTTTTGTCCCCCCCCCCCCCTCCACCTAGGGATAAAACGAAAGACTAAGAAGCTAGTCGGATACTAATTTAAACGTTTAACTTGTTATAAATTCCCTGAATAAGGTGCCGTTCTGATAAATAAGCATTTTAGCTAGCTATCATGTAACGAGATGGTGCTGTTAGCATGAAAGTTAAAGCTTTGAAAGCTCATGAGAATGTGAGAGGTTCTCCGATAGCGTGAAGGACTGAAGCGCCGCCGCCGCCACATCGCTCTCTTTGGGGACGCGTGAAGCGAGACTGATCTCCCACTGCGGCACCAACGGGAGGAAGTGGACGATCATGATGATGATGATGATGATGATGATGGTGTAGGAAAACATGTTTAAACTTGAAAAAAAAAAAAATCCACTTAGATTTTCATTACAAATTAAATCTGCCGATGAGGACGACGTTAATTATACAAATGAATATGCAAGTCAGTCGCGGAGGATTTATTTATTTATTTATTTTTCTTTTCCCCGTTTCCTTTTCTTCCCCCTGACGTTTACTCAGGATCTGCATTCCCCTCGAGCTGACCTCCTCCATCACCGACGCCTTCTCCCCGCTCGAATGCATCACGCTCCGTGATTAGAGGTCCATCAGCAGGACTAACGGCCCCTTTAGCAGGGCAGAACCAGCGGTCATTTTTATCCCTCTAACTCCTCTATCCGAGCAGACGTGCGTGTCTGTGATTTGTTCCCGGGACGAGCCTGTAACTTGTGTAAAGAGGAGCCCTGGCCGGCCTGTCTGTCTGTCTGCGTTTATCGTGGAGATTCCTCAAAACCCGAGTCCGGTCCAGCTCTGGAGATCCGAGATGATGCGTTCGGCACTGAACTGAGAAGAAATCACTCAGTCGCTCACAGGATCATTTATTATAACGGGCACAAAGTAGCGCTGCTGTTCTCGCTGTTTATCGGTTTAACTGATGCCTCCTCTTCCTCCCTGAGCTCGTTTATTTTATCAGCGGCCGCGTGTTAGATTACCTTCCCGCTCCTCTTGTAGTTTGAAAAGCCGCTATATAGAGGATGGTATTTATAGCAGGAGTGTTCTGGACCCGATCTCATCCTGCACCGGAGACGCCATCCATGCCCATCTGGTTATAATGAACCGTCTCTCTTCTGTAAAATACTGTAGCCGTGCAGAGACGGGATCTTTATTCAAAGCACGTAATATGGCTGTCTTTAAAAAAAAAAAAAAGACGCTTAAATAAACTAATCAAAAATGATGAAACTCTCCACTGTTACACACCGCCTTCTACAAAACCATAGTTTAAATAAAGTGCTCAATTAATTTGATTATTTTATTTTAACAAGTTTCCCAATCAACCTAATAATGAGCTGCTAAGTAATTAAAACGATTATAGAGGCAAATAAAATTCAACACAGTAAACATCTTTATAAATAAGAAAATCAGACTAAAGTAAAAAACTGTGAAAGTGAGTCAGTAAATATAAAATGAAAAAAATAAAATGTGATTAATAAATAAAAATTTGATTTAGATTGGAATAACCAAGAGTGACAAATTACACAAGCAAGTGATTAAATAAGCAGAAATTAAAGTAAATATACAAGAATATATAACTTCAATTCTTTTTTGATTAACTTGAGCTTGTTAAATAAATAAATTGAAGAATGATGTTTTAATGTAATATTTTGTTTATTAAGCGGGGTAAAAATTGTTAAAACCTGTCTGGCTCTAGATGGCAAAAGTAATTGCCCCCTAAACCTAATAACTGGTTGTGCCACACTTGACGCAACAACGGCAATCAAGCGTTTGCGGTAACCGGGCGAGGAGTCCTTCACATCACGGTGGAGGAATTTTGACCTGCTCTTCTTTGCAGAATTGTTTTAATCCAGTCACATTGGAGGGTTTTCGAGCATATTTTTAAATTATTTAAGTGACCTCAAGAAGGGGCAAACATTTTAAATTAATTTATTTTTTTAATAGCATTGTAACATGTACATCGTTTTTTTTTTTTTCTACTTCCCTTTTTCTTTTCCCCCTTCCTCTTTTGGCTGCTCCCATCAAGGGGTCACCACAGTGTAGTATTTGGTCTGCACTCACATGATTTATTCCGTATGCCCTTCCTGACAACCATCCTATTTTGGTGTTTGGGTAGTATGGGGCAATTTTTCAACACCAATTAACCTAACCTGCATGTTCGAGTGCACGGGGAGAGCATGCAAACTCCATGCACACAGAGACCCTGAGGCCGGAATCGAACCCGGACCCTGGAGGTGCGAGGCGACGGTGCCGACCACTACACCACCTTGCTGCCGTATAGAACAGTATAGTGGTGATCACAAAATGTCATGTTGGATGTTTAGATTAGTCTGACGTGTGTTCAGTACGGCGTCGTGTTTGATGACCTGCGCTGAGCCTGAAAACACACACCATGTCTCCTACTGAACCGAGCGTACGGCGGGTTAAACACGGTCGGTCTTTCTCCATCTCTCCTCTACCATTACAAATCCATCTGGTTGTCGCTGAGGGATTTTGTCACCATTTCCTCGTGCACTCTGAGTAAACTCGAGCTCTGCTCCTGATTGCATGCTAATAGGGCAGTGCAGTTATGATGTGCTCACTTGGCATTCAGGCCATGAATCAGGGAGAAAGAGGGGGGAGGGAGGAGGGAAGGGAATGAGTGAAGAAATGAGGCGGCAGCATCACTTCAGATCGACCCTGTGACGCTTCCCATACGCCCTGCGTCACACCGCCAGTGTGTTCTGCTAGATTTACGAAATGAGTCGCAGCGCCCCGGTCCGCAGCACCAGACTCTGTAGATTACAGGACTATTAATGCTTTAGAAATACTGCAGTGTTGCGCAGACTCGGACTGCTACTTCACTCAACCACAGGAGGCGCAAATCACAAGAATGTGATGGAAAATAAGCCCCGCCTTCATCCAGAGCACAGCTTGTTTACTGCCAAAACACAGTAGTGGTGCTGATATTATTATTATGTTTTACTTATAATACAGAAAATGTGCGGCCGTTTTGAAGAGATGATTTTATATGTGGCCCCAAAAATGGGCATTTTTCAGTGTTGTACTGTCTCACTTCAAACAATAATCAGTTAAAATGCAAATTATTCATATTTGTTTAGGAGTGTTGATGATACTAAAATTGGTGGAAGCTTCTAGAAGCATATGACCTGTAAAAAAAAAATAATAATAATAATAAATGTTGCTTAAATTAAAGCATTCCATGCAAAATTTACGATTTTTTTTCCCCGGAAAAAGATCTGTAGTGTCCGTAACCATGTCAAGTTCCCTTTTTCTTTTAAAACAGTATCTTAACAATTGTGCACTTTATAATACACTTTTTCAGGTTTGTCTCTTCATGCGAAATCTAAGTTTCGAAATCGACATAGTTTCATCTGAATGACAGTTGAGACCGTTGAAAGATTTGAATTTTAAAAAAGTAACCGACACTACGGACATAAAAGGGCGTGAAATTGTATTTAGCAAACGTGTTTCTTTTTGTCTGATAAAATTATAAATGTGTACGCATATTAAAAATGTTGTATGATCCTGTGTTAAAATTCACTTCTTCACCTAGATCACACTTTTTATCACCATTACCATGTTTTGCGCATTTGCTCCGCCTATTTTCCATAAATGTTTCCTGATTCACATCAAAGGCCTTAATCCTTATTGCTTACATTTGTTTTATTTTAGCCTGGTTCATTACGGTATTGATGTAATCAATGTAACTTCAGATTAGTAGCGACTCTTTGCTAACGTCTCTTGCTTTTTCCAGACCCCCGAAGAGCTGGACGACTCCGACTTCGAGACCGAAGACTTCGACTCCCACAGCAGGACCAGCGTGCAGACCGAGGACGATCAGCTCATCGGCGGAAAGAGCGCCCGGGTAAGACTCGGACCGAAAATCAAGAAGCAGCACTCCACTTTAATGCAACGCCCAGGTTTAACTATCAGTTTGTCTAACGCCACGGCGTCGCCCGATCGGTTTGATTGACGGCTGCATGAATGAAGACTTTTTAAATGTCAGATATCACTGTAGGAAACGCTCCGTAAGTAGAACGTCGAGCTAATTTCAGGGTGCGCGGTAAACCCTCCGAGAGCCGCGATGCGTTCTTTTGAAACAGGAAGCCGGAGTCGTCGAAACTCTGATTCACACGACGCCCACGCCGCTCTAAATGAACACGGGTGTAGCTTAGATTGCTAAGTTTAGCAGATACCGCGGCCTGTCACCTTTACCCACGCGCCTAGTCAATGAGGTGTCGTGTTTGCTGTTATGATGATCGAACCCTGAGAGACTGGGAGTCATCACCCGGAGACGTCTGACTCATGCTGCTGGACGGACTCCAACAGACTCCGAGCTGGCGACGTTCAGGAAGAGCACGGCTCTTAAACGGGGAACGGTGCACGTTCGTTTCAGGAACAAAATACTTTTTTTTCTTTTTCTTCATGATCCAAATTTACTTTGTTAAAAATCTGCTTTGTTTTAAAGTTTAACTGTAATGCACCGTTTCTATAGAAACTATCTGCGTATCACGTTTACCATAATAACCGTGTACCAAAAAAAAAGATGCTTGTTTTGATCTCGGGAGTATTTTAAGCAGGTGAGGAAGCGAGGCTTTACGATCCTGCCTTGATCTTGCTCTTTTTTTTTCTCTTCTGTTTAATGTCGCATACATCAAAAAAAACAGGAAAAAACACTTCCTTAGATATTTCTCGCTCTCTCGCTCTGGTCTCCACACAGTCCTCTCTGTTGCCTTGGTAATACAAATGCAGCATGACACGAATAGTGTAGCGAGATTTATTTATCTATTTATTTATTTTCTTATGTATTCTGTCTCGTACGGTGTGTTAAGGTGTGCAGCGAGGTGATGGGCGTCTCTCTCTCTCTCTCTCTCTCTCTCTCTCTCGGTCCTGCAGTACTTGGGGATCTTGTTAAGTCTCTCCTCCAATCATATTTCCGAACACTTGCTAATGATGGTCTGCGTGCCTCAGACAGACAGGAGAAAGTTGTTCCCCGTCTCCTGTTTGGCAGCGTTTTTTTGTTTGTTACCCCAGTTTCCCTGTCCCCGTTCTCCCGAACACCACCGGTTCATCATCATGCCTCCTCTGCCTCGTTCATTAACGTTCCGCTATCCTCGCTAAAAAGCGTCTGATAACAAAAATCCAAAGGCAAACCAAAACCCATCACGCAGGCTTTTGTTTGCGTCCGCCGTCATTTCCTCCAAGACGTCGCGGCTTTCGGTTCCGCTTAGCCGGCGCTAGCGCTCGTTTAATGCTTCATTATTTCACACAATGGGGACAAACGCGAGCTGGATATTACCGTCTCGAGTCAGACGTCTGGCAGAAAGGGCCTAGGCGTGTCCCGCCCGGCGTATTCATTTACTCCGCTTCATTTAAACAGTAATAAGATGGGAAGCGCGTTCATCATCAGGCTGAAAGTAAACAGGCGGGTCTGCCCAAGCCGTACGGGAGCCCCGGGCCCGAGTGTGAAAGGCATCTGGTTAACCTTTTACACGGTGAGACGAATCCCCTGTACTGTAGCTGAAGGGGTTCTGATCGCTTCTCTTTCATCGGCCCGTAATATCGCGACCCCGGCGCGGCGTCCAGGCCGGAGCTGCGCGAGAGAAACTGATGCAGACGCATAAACTGATGTTTCCCTGCATAACCGTCTCTGTTCCTCTGCTTAGTGGTCCCTCATTCAGTATCTTAACTCTGTCCCTATGTTTTTTCATTGCTAATCTGTCTGTCTTGCTGTGTTAACGGTCTCTTATTTGTCTCTGCTTAACGCTATTTTTTCCCCCGCTCACTCTTTAAGTTCTCCGTCCATCTCTTTAACTATCTATCACTTTGTCTCCCTCTATTTAACGGTCAGTCTCTTTAATATGTCTCTCTCGAAGCATTTTGTCTGTCTGTCTATTTAATTGTCTCTTTCTGTCTATTTAATTTTGTCTATAACGGTCCCTTCCTGTCTGTCTGTTTAAATGCCCGTCTCTCTGCCTGTTTTTCCGTCTGTCTAGATTAATGTCTGTCCAGATGTGTTTCTATCCGTCTGTATCTCGAACATCTGTCCGTACGTCTGTCCGACTCTGTTCTCTGTCCGTCATAGATCCCTCTCACCGCGTGTCTTGTCATTTACAGCGAAAGAACAATCAATGAGGGGAGAGAGATGATTATGGTGTGAGTGTCTGCTGGCTCTGCGCTGTCTCTCTCTCATAGTCGTGTGTGTGTGTGACTGCAGGCCATCATGGCTCAGCTGCCCCCGGAGCAGAGGGAGAAAATTGCCGAGCAGGTGGCGAGCTTCCAGGAGGAGAAGAGCAAACTGGACGCCGAAGTGTCCAAGTGGGACGACAGCGGCAATGACATCATCGTTCTGGCCAAGCAGATGTGCATGATCATGATGGAGATGACCGACTTCACCAGGTCAGTGCGCCCTCGAATAAAGGGAAGCTTCCCGTTCCCTCTTTGGGTTTGTTTATATTTATTAACCACGGTTTCTGTGTGTGTGTGAACCTGTGTGGTACTATTTAATTGTGACCTTTTCACGAACCAGAAAGCAGCCTAATAAATGGTCTGGCGTCGCTCTCATTTCCAGCAGCGCTCATCAGCGGCCGAGGTCTAATTTAAACCGAGCCGCACGCTTCATTTCTCTCTAAAGGGATTCCGACCTCTCGGTGCAGAACAGCCAGCTCTAGTTCCTCACACACACACACACACACACTCCCGTGCATCGCTGCAGTCTTTGTCCCTTACAGACGCATGGGTTTTGATAAACCGATAAGTGACCGTATGATACCGAAATCTTCCTCCAGTGGAGACGGAGTGTCCAGTCGAGGGTGAGACAAAGAGGATCAAGACAAATGCATATGAGCTTCTGTTTGGTTGACGCCCCTTTAAGGAAGTATAGTTTTCTAGCCAATCTGAATGCAGGAAAAATGTTAAAGTTGAGCATGATGAGGCTTCCCAGGCGCATTTTGTTTGTCTCCACATTTGACATCTGTGTGAATATCCAAAACAAAAACATCACCTTTAAACACCGCTGTTGACGGAAACCAAGCACTTCCATCTGACCAATCAGAGTCGAGCATGCTCAGAGAGGTTTCCGGTTCGATTTTTGTTGAGCCCTCTCGTCCAGCGTGTGTGTGTGTAAAAACTCCAGAGTCACACTCGTAGGAAAGTCGTTGACTCGGGCGAGTGAGAGATTATATAGCATCAGGTGCATTGATTATAGGGAGGTTCCCCTGGACCCGGGGCGCCCCCTAGCGGGCGTGTGGGGCGAGACGGCCGGGTGAACGTGCTAGCCGTGTTTATCATCTCATGGTGGAAAGGGGACATGAGGGTCACCCACGTTTACGCCTCCTCTCCTCTACCAGAGCACCATCTGCTCTCTTAGTGTGTGTGTGTGTGTGTGTGTTTCTCCTCTTCCTCCCTCCACCACTTTACCTGAAGTGACGTGTCGTAAGGGAAGGACACCCAGTTCCAATATGGCACAAGTTTAAATGAGTGCAGACGAGCTGTCTGTCCGTCTTAATCTGTGGGATTAGGATGTAGGCCTGCGCACGTACGCGCGCGCGCACACGCGCACACACACACACACACACACACACACACACTCTGTCTCAGCTGTAGAGGTGAACCTCTTTACACACTGTGTGCTGATTGACCTCCTGATCCTCATTCGTCCCCTAGAAGCAACAGACTGACAAAATAATTTCAGACCAACGAAGCCATGTGACCTGGATTCATATCCACATTCTCTCTCTCTATCTAGATCTGTCTCTCTCTCCCTCTCTCTCTCTCTCTCTAGATCTCTCCCTCTCTCTCTCTATCTAGATCTCTCTCTCTCTCTCTCCCTCTCACCCAGATCTGTCTCTCTCTCTCCCTCTCTCTCTGACTCTCTCTCTTACCCAGATCTGTCTCTCTCCCTCTCTCTCTCTCTCTCTCCCTCTCACCCAGATCTGTCTCTCTTTCTCTCTCTTTCTCTCTCCCTCTCTCTCTCTCTCCCTCTCTCTCTCTGTCTCTCACCCAGATCTGTCTCTCTTTCTCTCTCTCTCTCTCTCTCCCTCTCTCTCTCTGTCTCTCACCCAGATCTGTCTCTCTCTCTCCCTCTCTCTCTCTCTGACTCTCTCTCTCACCCAGATCTGTCTGTCTCTCTCTTTATTTCTGTCTTTTGATTGGTGTCTTTATTTCTCTATAGCTCTGTCCCTGTCTCTCTTGCTTTTTTTATTTTAATTTTTTTTTGTCCTTTTCTCCCTCTTGATCACTCTTCGTGCCTGCTTGTCTCTCTCTCTATCGCTCTTTCTGCTAAAATTTAGTTTGTCTCTTGCTGCCTGAGTGTCTTTTTGTTTACTGCAGCATTTCTCTTATTCTATTTGTTTATTTCTTTATCGCTGTTTCTCTCCGTCTCTCTCCATATCCCTGTGTGTGTATATCCATGTCTCTCTCCGTGTGTGTGTGTGTGTGTGTGTATCCATGTGTCTCTCTCCATGTGTGTGTGTTCGTGATGGGACAATATGTGTCAGTACTGAAGCGGTTGTGTGTTTCCATGCAGCGAGTGCACCGTGTTGCTGTTAATAGCTTTATTATTTCTGAGGTTAAAAAAATGTTAACACTCATCATTACAAACCAGAGAGACGGAAAGCAAAGATCAGAACATCTGTTTGGCCATCGGTGCTGAAACATTAATGTGTAAAGTGTGTGTGTGTGAGAGAGTGATTAAGGCTCGCCACCTGCATAAATGTGTAACGCAAGATGGTAGCGTGTAAACACAGCCTGCGGTGAAATCGTTGACCTTCTCTGACCTTGAAGCGTGAAGGTTAATGCACACCCCCCCCCCCCCCTTGTTTGTTAATTTCCCCAGAAGACACCCATGAACGTTGTTGTACCGCGCGGCTCGCCTGCCGTTCCTGTTCCCTGCTCGTCATGTTCGCGTTGGTTACATTCAGATCCGCGGCGTTCGAGCTCGTTAGCGATGTAGGAAGTAAAGTCTAGTGCACCATGTGGGAGGGAGACAGACATAAACAACACGCTGAGGACTGAGTAGCTTCAGCACGGGTCAGATCCCTTCCGCAGCGTGTAACCGAAAGAGACGACTGTCGTCTTCACGGAACGTCTCTGTCACAGACGTAGACACACACCAGCTGTAGTGAAGAGCGGAGCCTGCTGTGTAGATCTGAAAAACGAGCGGCGGTCACCTTGGACCTGTCCTGCCCTGTACACACACACACAGAAATAGATGGACAATTGGAAGGAGAGAGAGAGAGAGACAAATGGGTGGATGTACAGCTGAAATAAGGGACGGAGAAAGACAGTGACGGAGAAAGTGATTGTCAGAGAAAAAGAGACGTAACCAGATGGAGAGAGACAGTTAGGTGGAGAGAGTGACGGGTACGGAGTGAGAGAGATGGACAGCCACAGGATGGAAGGGATGGACAGATTTTTAAGGAGAGAGAGACGGGCAGATGGAGAGACAAATGGACAAATCGGCCAAAAAATAAGTCTCACCTAGTCGGTGAAAAAGTGAATTTTCAGGCTCATAAAACACCATTTTTCATAACTTATTGCTCATCATCTCCTGATCTGTGCTTTTGTGTAAATATACACACATTTACTTTCATCAGGTAAAAAGAAACGCATTATACAGTTTCACGCCCTTTTATGTCCGTAGTGTCGGTTCCTTTTTTTAAATTCAAATCTTCCAACGGTTTTAACTGTCATTCAGATGAAACTTGGCTGATTTTAGATTTCACATGAAAAGACAAACTTGAGAATAAGTGTTATTCTAAAATGCTAAATTTATTGATAAATAGATATTGCTACATGAATTTGACGTGGTTACGGACACTACAGGTTTCTTTCTTTCTTTTTTTTTTTTTTGCTTTTTAATCTAAAAACTATTTTAAGTAACAATTTTTACATTTAGATCATATGCTTCTAGAAGCTTCCACCAATTTTTGTATCAATGCTCATACAGAAATATGAATAATTAGCATTTTAAATGATTATAGTTCGAAATGAGACAGTATAACGCTGAAAAATTGCCATTTTTGGGGCCACATATAAAATCATATCAGAATTAATTTTTCGGGTCACTTCCATGTTGCGTAAACTTCAGAAGTGGCTTCTTTGGCCAAACATTTTCTGTATTATATGTATAACATTTGAAGAAAAAAAAAAATCAGTAATGGATCAGCACCGATGCTGTTTTGTCTGAATGCATGAATAAACAGAGAGACAGAAGGATGGAGAGGGACAGACAGGCTGAGAATGAGACATGGGTGGACAAGACAGGACGAGAGAGAGATGATAAGAACTAGAAGGATGTAGATTGTCGGGTAGACAGATGGATTTCCACATGGGGGAACAGCAACAGGCCCAGAGACAAAGGGACAGATGAGCAGAGAGAGTGAGACATGTAGAGGGAGGTTGGGTGGATAAGTGAAGGGGAGAAAGTGAGACAGGGAGCAAAGTGAGCAAAAGAGGGAATGGATGGTCAGGAAGACAGAAGTGGAGACGGGCAGAATGGTGCGTGTATGAGTCAGTGAGGTTAATAAGGGCCTGAGGTTTAGCTGTACAGTGAAGCGCGGTGCTGATGAGAGCCGAGTGCTGCTCCAGCAGAGTCTTCCTGGGCTTTTAGAGGGACGCTGTAGGACCGAAAGGAGGAACGTGACGAGTTGCAGAGCACCGACTCATTACCCCGAGAGCTCGAAGCTCCGCGCCACGCCGTCATCCCGCCCGAGAGACGACAAGTCCACTTAAAAAAGAGTAAATATGTACATTCGTAAGCGTGACCCAAACAGCCCGCGGTCTAATGAGAGCCGTGCGGCTGAGAGGGTTTAAGAATCCAGTCGGGAGCGTTTGATCAGACGCTGTAATTACGACTGGGGCGGTGTGTCTCGGTGCGCCCGGTGCTGCCGGTTACATCCTGGTCGTTTCACCAAAACATTCCAATTTAGTGTATTTTAATGTCAGCACAGTCCTAGTTCGCACCGTTTGCCAGGATGTGATTGGACAGCTTTAGGCGGTTTTGCAGAAATGGGCGGAGCCAAGTGCTCAGATAATGCAGAGGCTCGTGTGGATCGATGTGAAATGTACTGATTACGTATGCGTGTTTTTTAAAAAAAAAAAATTTTGTTTGTTTCCCTCAAGGGGGAAAGGGCCGCTCAAGAACACATCAGACGTCATCAGTGCCGCCAAGAAGATCGCCGAGGCCGGGTCTAGAATGGACAAGCTGGGACGCACCATCGCCGATCAGGTGAGTGTACAGTCTGCGAGTCCGATTTCATTAAAGGTCCCATATGTTACCATTTCTTTCACAAGTTAGCGCAGGTCTTGGGGCTCCCTCAAGGTGTGCTAAAGCACCAGCTCAGTTTTTTATTTATCACACTCTCTGTTTCACTCCTCCTCCAGACATCCTGTTTCAGTGTCTATGGAAATGCAAAGCCAGGTGGGAGGGTGATCTTATGAGGTCACATTAGGGGAGGGGAGGGGGGGTGGTCTGATTGCTTATACAAAAATGGGAAATGTTCGTACATGAGGCCCATCTTGAATGCTTTAAATGTCTAGACTGAGTTTTGTGTAATAGGTCCCCTTTAAAGGAACTCGGCACTTAGACTTCAATTAAAAAAGTGAGTTTCTTGTAAAGTTTTCTCATTAAAGCGAAATAATGCGGTTCTTGTCGGCGGAGATCTCCAGAGAATTCTGCAGGGTTCCTTTACATCTTACTTAAGTGTCTGGATGCCTGTTAATCCTTCTCTTACATTACACTCTGTTATAATCTCTTAAAATAGGCTTTTTAAAACTAAACCAGCGTTTCTGATGGAGTGTGTAGTACCGAGGCTCTTACAGAATATTCGAATCTACTCGGGAATCTCAGGAGGACTTGGAACGTGTGCGTGTTTGCCTCGGATGTCTCCGTCTCTCGGCATCTATTTATCGTGGGTTTAAAACCTCGTCATGAGAACGCTGCTAATCGATCCAGTCTGTTCCTAAAACTACCTACACACACACTAGAACTCTTCCACCTGAGAGACCACGCGATGGTCTGATTCATTTCTCCTACAGTCCTCACTTCTCTGATTGCAGATGGACAATCAGTGGTCTGTTCATCACCAGCTGAGATGCTGGAGGAAATACACAGGTCTGGGGATAGACATGAGTTTTTCTTTCGTTTTTTTTCCCCCCTCAAATTCCGAATGTCGCGTAGCTCACTACATGAAAAGGCTTACATGGTGTCAATATTTGAAGGTCCAAAGTGTGGGAGAGATGAGGATGGAGGAAATGGAGATGGAGAGTGGCTCAGACAGGTAGGGAGGGAGAGATGGATGGAGTTGAGAGATGGAAGAATTAAGGATATAAAAATACTGACGGATGCACAGATGCTTGAATTTAGAGAGAACTTGTAGGATGGATGGGAATCGCCAAGGACGTCCCCAAACTATATTATTGCAATATTCGAAATGTACTGCAGTTCATGATTTTTATAAATATCCAGATTCCATATTGCATTTTTTTTTTCTTCAGATTTTTTCACAATTCTAAACAAACTTTGCAAATAATTTGCTCCTACAATACAGCATGCTGCAATGTGTGAATAGTTTAAAATGCAGCACCTTAAAGGATTATAGAGAAACTGCATCATTTTTAAATCTCAAATGATAACTATATAAATTATTAGCTTAAGTAGAAAAGGTTCAAACTAAAAATAATCTGCTGATCTTTAATGTAATCAGTGATAATTCATGTCTGTCTCTTTCTGTACAGCAGAACTCTCTAACTTATTAATACAAAGAAATGACATTCTGTAAGGTTGAAGTATCTTGCGCCTTGTTTACACTAAGTTGTCCTTGTTTAGTGGTCTGACAAATACACTCCCTGTTCTGTAATCGGAGAGAGAATCACAGATGAGAAATGGAAAAAGTAGATCAGATAAAGGTGAAGTTGTGTCTTAAAACGACTCCAGCGTGTTCAAATTCATTTATACCACTTCAGCGCTGTTATTTCATCTAAAGTGACAATATGAACTAATCCTAGTAAAAATATTCGGTTTAGCTTTTCTAATTAATATTTATTGGTGCAGGTGTTTGTTTACATTGAGACAGTAGCGCATTAGTAGCTTATTTTAAAGTAGATTATTAAATCCGGCACATAACTGATCAACATTTTAACTTCACTTATGGTGCGGGTTAAACTTCAGGCAGATATCCAAGTGCTGCAATAGTTTCATTAAATTCTGTCCAGCAGTCGATTTAAGACGCGCCCACAGTTTGCCGCACGCGCAGTACGCCGTTAAAACGTCCGGCTTCGAATCTGCCACAAAACTGCTCAAAACTTTTTCGCTTTTATGATTTCCTTCGGCAAGGTCTAACTTCGGCAAAGTCTCATAAAATTCTGTCCGGACAGTTTTGCGTAATTCTGTGGCGAAAGCTGTACAGACTTACAGACGGGTCTCGCGTCCTCCAAAGTATAAAATGTAAATATATCATTGATGGAGCGAGTTCTGACCCACATACAGACACAACCTTTTTTACAATTTTTTTTATTTATATAGATAACTGAATCTCAAACTTAGACTGTCCATTATACACATTGACCATACATCCATATGCAAACAGAAACACTAGAGAACTGGACCACTGGATGGATAGATAGCGATAGTGTTGGAGTAATATGGATAGATATGAAGTGGATGACTTAAGAGAGATGGAGAGAGCTGAGTGGATGATGTAGAGAGACGGAGATGAAGAGCGATGGAACTGGATGGATTGCCAGATGAAGAGACCATGTCACATCATGTAATGCACTTGAGTAGCACGCACATTCACGTGTAATACCTTCACGTATGTTCTTGCGTTTATAAACTCCACAACGTCAGGGTGTTTTATTCCATGGTTTGGACTCGTCCCGGTTCTGTTTTGTTCTGTACACATCATGAATGCTAAAACTCCACGGCTTCATCCTCTTCATCACGAAGCCATATCTGCTCTTAGCCATGCGGTGAAACATCTGCAGCACACACACACACACACACACCACTTCCCTATCATCTAGCATAATGAGCAGGCCTGACTGGAGCGCACACACTGAAGAATTCCAGCACGCTAACGCAGATCACCATCACACACTCACTGCTTACTCAACACACTGAGCGAAGAGAGAGACGCGCACTGACTCGGATGCTAAACACACTGAGCGAAGAACGCACTCGGATGTTCTGACTTAAATATTCGTATACATGTGTGTGAGAGACAGAGATTATTATATTATATTATATAGAATAAGGGATGAGACCAAAATTCTGACAAACAGATGGAGAGAGAGAGAGAGAGAGGGAGTGACTGACCACCAGAGGCAAACCAGTGGACGGTGTGTGAGAGAGAAAGGGGGAGAGAGAGGTAGCGACTCGAATGATGAATGAAGAGAGACGGACAAATGGACAGAAGGACTGAGAGGGACAGCCGGATGGATGGAAGAACCGAGAGAAACGGACAGATAGAACAACAGACAAATGCAACGAGGGAGCTAAAAGGATGAAAGGACAGCCGAGGATTGATGGAGGAAAAGACAGAAGTACAGTATGAGAGGAGGAGAGAGAGAGACAGGAAGGGAGAAGGAGAGACGCAGAGTGAGACAGACCATGGAAAAGACAGACAGACAAGGAAAGATGCAGGTGTGTGTGTGTACGGGGAATGAGGCAGATGTTCCATGTTCCATGTTGTCTGAACTGAAACACAGGTGCTGCCTAAAGCAAAGCAGCTTTCATTATTTATGCATTTACACCATCCTACATTTAAATCAGTCCTGGGACTCGGTGTGTGTGTGTGTGTGGATCATCCCGTATCAGAGCTCAGAGGATACTGTTGTTAACAAGGAAAAGAAGTGTGTAACCTGACCCAGCGCACCCGCTCCCCCAAACACACACACACACCGCATGAATAGTCATGTACTAGTAGGAATGTAAGCACTTCAGTCTTATCCAGTCAGTGATGAACATTTCCACTCCAGACTCCGTCCTGTCCGTCACCTCCTGCAGTCTCTCTCTCTACATTTTTCTCCCCAGTTAAACGATTGTTAACAAGCAGGATGAAAGCGGGAACGCCGCAATTCCAGCATTCAGGTCAGGGCTTGTACGAAAGATCGGCGCCACGTTTCGTTAACAATTTACAAGTTCCACTCGACAGCTCGAATAAATTCCCTCTGAACATGCTGGCGAATAAATAATGCTGCCTAATTGAGATTTACAATGTAAATGTGAGATGCATTACTCGTCCTATAAATAATCATCTCCTCCACACACACATGCACAGAGGGCTGGAGCTACACAGGCCAGTGGCTCTTCATCACACAATCAGTGCGGCGTGATGAGGTTAAAGTATCCGAGCAGCTGCTGATCCCTTCGCAGCGACTCCAAATGTTCATGAGCAAATTGTACACAGACCGGCAGCCATGTTGGATTTGAAGCGATGACTAATAAAATAATTGATTGAAGCACTACGTATATATATTTTCATGTCTCGCACATTTGCTGAAACCTGGTTTTCCCTGCCTTCTCCAAACCCCACAGTTGCAGTTGTGCATTTCACACGTTTCTCACACTTCACCTCCGCCTCAGCTGCCCGAGGTCCGCCGCTTTTCTCCTCTTTAATCAGCGACGGCTCAAATTTACGGTCAGGACTCGGAAAAACTGTCGCGAGGACGCCGGTCATGCTGGGTTTATTAATAGGAGGCATAGCCGCAGTTCTCCTGCGCTCGCTCACACCTAAATCAGCACGCCGGCTCGGCCGCTCATCCATCAGCCCGCTCGGTAGGGTGTGTAGGGACGCCGGGATTGATGGTGTTTTGAGACGGGGGGCTGATGGATTCTGTGTGAGGTATCAGAGAAGCTGGTGTGGAATACATGGGGTGAGATTTTGTGTAATCGTAGACTCCGTTTTTCTCTTCAGCGATACATCCGAAAATACAAGCTGCGGTCATAAAATTATTGCTAAGAAGAAATAATGGAATGACAAGACATGTTGAGTTTGGTCCTCCTCTACATATCCTCCATCTGAGATGATACACTACTCCAAACCGTGGATGAGCTGGTGGAGACCGTCTTGTCTTTGGCTGAAGTTCCACCTCAGTTCCATAAAAGTCGTTTGTAAGGAATCAAACACTTCCAAGGCAGCAGTTGGTGGCTTAATTCGGGTTAAGCTCTGAGATACTGACCGAAAGGTTGGAGGTTCAATTCCAAGCACCGCCAATCTGCCACTGTTGAGTCCTTGAGCAAGACCCTTCACCCTATCTATTCCAAGGGGCACGGTATCCTGGCTAACCCCAGCTTCCTAACTTTGAATCTTAAACATGGTTGGTCTACGATTTTGGACTTGGAGCTTAAGTCAGCACTGCTACGATATCCGCGTATGTACAGTAATGTTATATGCTATCTATACTGTTATATGTATCTAAGGCTTTTGTCATGCGTCGGTCAGACTGAAGCATTTAACAGCAAAGCAGATCAGCCTCAGCGTCTCGACGGGTGTGGGGTAATTGTCCGGAGTAAATGCTCAGGGATTATCGCTCTGTTCCAAATGCCCCCTGATTGATTTTCATGGTCCGTGATGGCTTTATGTTTAGCTGCTCCAAATCCATCTGAGAGCCATTTAAATGCAATATAAAACGCATTAGCTACATAAAGTGATGCTCCCTTCACTCCTATTAGATTAAAAACCTCTGTTAAAAGTCATCCCTCCCTCCTCTCTCAAAACAGCATTATTAAACAGGCACTTCTTATAAATAAGTTATCGATTAAAGATTTTGACGTTACTATACCTGGTTTTTGCCTTTACACACACGCGAGTCTTCAGCGTTTCACCCGATACCACGGTTTGCAATTCTGTCAAGCAACTGAATGTTGTTTCAAACCCAGACCCCCCAAAAATTTACCAAAAAAAACAAGTGACAACTCGCCCTCTGTGTTTGTAATTAACTATTTCCTAATTAAATTGTTGGCTGCTTATGTTGGCTATTAAAAGCTTTACTCGTGCTGGTCAAATGGCGTCCTTGTACGATTTGCTCGTCTAGTCACGTTTCACAACAAAACCAATGTACAAGGCAGTACAGCCATAAATAAACTGTCTATCTGTAAACTTAGTCCCTCTGTGCAGTAAGAGCGTGGGTTCGTTAATTAGTGTGTCTGTGTGTTTGTGCACTTAATTGGTACTTCATTAGGTAGTACTGGATTTGAACCCCTTTGTGCCTTCAGAACTGCCTTAATTCTTCCTGGTGTAGTTGCTAGAAACACTCATTAGAGATTTCGGTCCATATTGACATGACCCTCACGCAGTTGCTGCAGATTTGTTGGCGCCAGATCCATGAAGCAAATATCCTGTTCCACCGCATCCCAAAGCCGCTCTATCGGCATGAGATCTGGTGGCCGTGGAGGCCATTTGAAGTACAGTGACCTCATGGTCAAGAAACCAGTTTGAGATTTTAGCTTTGACAGGGTGTTATCCTCTGGGATGGCATTTGAACCATGCTCAATTGTTACTAAGGGGGCCAAAGTGTGCCAAGAAACAGTATCTGCCCCACACGCTGTTACACCACCACCAGCCTGAACTGTTGATGCATGGTAGGATGGATGCATGCTTTCATGTTTATACCAAATTCAGACCCGACTATCCGAGTGTCACAGCAGAAAGACCAGAGACTCGTCAGACCAGGCAACGTTTTTCTAATCTTCCATGTGACCTGTAGCCTCAGGTTCCTGTTCTTAACTGGCAGGAGCTCTCTAGTCCATCTGCTTCAAGGTTTGATGTGTTCACGGATGCTTTTCAGCATACCTCTAAGTTTTTACGAGTCTAGGCCAACCGTTTTGGGTACTTTCACCTTCAAAAAAAGCATCTCCGCCAGAGAACTGCCTCCCTGGATATTTTCTTTAGAGTTCCTTCTCTATAAACCCTAGTGATGGTTGTGAGTGAAAATCCCTGTAGACCAACAGTTTCAGAAATACTCGGACCAGCCTGTCGGGCACCAACAACCATGCCACATTCAAAGTCACTTAATCCACCTTTCATCTCCATGCTGACGCTCAGTTTAAACTTCAGCAGATCAACTTCACCATGTCTACATGAGATGTATTTAAAGGTCATATAGTATTCCGTTTTTTTCCCCCCTCCTATTTTTATTCATTTTATGTTTGCATGCCAATTTCCACCAACCAGCCAGCTCCACCCATCATACAGCAGCTATTGTACCACCTGGACTGGGTGAAGGCTTAGTGTGTGTTTCTCCAACCCATTTCTCCATGACTGGTGGCATTTCAGTATCTTTTTCACAGGGTGTAGAATAAGAACCCAAGGAAAGTACCATCAGCCCTCTTCTGCATACATGATCTCAAGCTTGGGTCTAATCGCTCCTCCCAGCCTGACGGCAAGCAAACGGTGTTTATATGTAAAATATTCGTGTTCATTTAAATTGGCCTGACTACACTTTTGAGGAAACAGTGGTAGGTACAGTAGATTGCGTCACTAACACTGCATTGTACTACAATCGCTCAGCAGTTCCCTGCCATTGTATTACTTTTGCTTATTTTTAAGCTGCGTTTTTTTTCCCCCTTTGCTTCTTTACCCGTTTCAAAAGATTGTATAACTTCTTTGTCAGGGAGTTTTTGGTCACTTCTCACCTGGGACCAGATCTCCTGTGACGATGTTAATGCCAAAGCCTCCCACCCCCCCACCCCCTCTGCTGACTAGGTTTCTTTTCTATATGGAATCGAGTTCAGTATCTGGCTGGCTCGTCTCTGTACTCAGGCTGGGTTAGGAAACTGGTCAGGTGGTGAATAAGAATGAATGAAATCTCATAATCTACATAATTAACACTCTCTCTCTCTTTATACCAATATTCTGATATTTAACTTCCAGTTATTACCTGATATTTAATTAGTCTCAGATCCTGACAGAATGTAGATGTCTGTTGGCGTCTCCTCCCGTCTTTGTAAATGTACAGCTCCCATGGAAACCAGAAACATTTATTGCATGGGTTTTTTTTTTTTTCACATTAGGCCCTGGGATCATTTCTGAGAGCACTTGACCCCAAAGTCTGGTCCATTTTGATCAGTGAGAACACAATCGTTCTGCGCTCAGGAACCGTACCAGGTGGAAAAAGTAGTCTCGCGATCGATACAGCGAATCGAATAAGGAAGCCAGTCGTACTGAGAACAGAAGTAGATCGCAGTTCAGACAAGATGTCATCAGTGTCGAGTGTCTCCTCCAGAATCTTACAAAATCTCGAATCTCCACTAAGCAGTGGGATGTGGAGTGGGACGGAATTATTTCTGGGCACGGTACGACGGCATTTCCGATACAAGACTGTGTAAATGAGCTGCTGCTATAGAAATAGCGGTGATGTGAGATTACGTAAGTGGAGAGTGCACGTTACTCATAAGTGGAAGGGGGGGAAAATAATAAATAAATAAAGATTCAAATGAAGCCCGAAGAATGGACTTGATTAAAATGGAAATGTGCTTGATCCGTTTTAGGTGCACATCCAATAACGTGCGGTGTCGGCCTTCAGGCCGGAATAAACAAGAGAGTCTAGTACAATGCTCTGAATCTAATTACCATGCCGGAGTGTTGTGTAGACGATGAACGCGATGATGGCAGGGATGATGAGAATAACAGTAAGTAGACGCAGAGTTTAGGGCGGATCTGCATTTTGTTTTCTTTTTCCCCCCTCTGCTCATCGTTTATTTGCGCTGAAGGTCAGTGTAGTTTTGTTGCCCCTGCGCGGCTGCAGTTCATCAGGCCGTGTGGCATTTACACTGATGCGTTTCCACCTTCAGTCATTTTGCTGCAGGATGTTTTAATGCCAAGGTGCAGAATATGAAATGTCTTCCTTTACGTCTGCATCTTCCTCAGGAGCGCTCCGCTTGCGCTTTCTCATCAGACAGACAGACAAAAACTGGTTAAAGAGTCGCTTTTCTAAAGATGGTAGGAAAAGAGAGTCAGACGCCCGAGCGAAGGAGAAACCTGTGCATGCACGAGCGGAGAGGGAAGAAAAATCCAGCTTAACCGACTGCCATCGCTTTAACCGTTTCCAAAAATCCTTCAGTGCAACTTCATCAAACAAGTTAATGACCCAGTAAACGCTGATTATCACGCTGAGATTCATGAGGATTACCGTGCAGCTCGGTTTGTAGCTACTGCATCATGGGGTGGCTTTGCTTTGCTCTCGGGCACAGTGGTGTCATGAACTTTTTTTTTTTTATACAACACATCTAAATATTTCTGTCTGTTCGTCTGTGCATCTGTTCATCCAGCCATATTTTTTATTTTTTTTTATTTGTCTAATCATCCATCTGCTTTCAGTCTATTTAATTATCCGTCTACCTAATAATAATCTGTCCATACGTTTGAGTTAATTAATCTCTGTCTTTGTCCATTCGTCTCTCCGTTTATTGATCTGTCCATCTGTAAACCTTTTTATTACTTATTGTTTATCTGTCTGTCTCTCCATCTATCTCTCTATCCACCTTTGAATTAATTTGTCTATTCATTTGTCCATCTGGCTTTGTGTCCATCCGTCCCTCCATTTATTGATCTGTCTATTTGTAAACCTTTTTTTAATTACTTTATCTGTTGATCTGTCTGTCCCTCCACGCATCGATCTCTCCGTCAACCCTTTTTATTATTTTCTGTTGATCCGTCTGTCCCTCCGTCTATTTTTCTATCCATCTCTGATTATCCATCAGCCTATGTACAGTATTTATCTACCATCTGTCTAGCTATCCATTTTTCCTTTAATCTGTCTGGCTGCCCATCCGTCCCTCCGTCTGTTTATCCGTCCATCCTTCTATTTGTCCGTCAATCTTCCCATCCATCTGTCTATTTACCTGTCCATTTTTTTTCCTATTTATCCCCGTTTCTGTACATCCATCCAACTGCATTCCATCCATCCATCATTTTAAATGTTTTAATTAGTTAGTCATTAAAGTTTTAATCGTTATTGTTGCTGGGATACAGGTGCGTTTAATAAATCGCGTTTGCATCCGCGGTGCAGCGAGACGCCAGCCCGTCACTCGTGTTTCTCTCCATGTTGTTCTGTCGCTGCATGGAAGGCGAATTAAATGAGGATTTGGTGCCGTTAGTCGTCGTGTGTAAGATAAAGTATATGGATTAGAAACCGCTTTCTTCTTGCATATGATAAACGCCGCTGACCTTTATCTACAGGAGCGCTTACAGACTGTAAAGCACAGTGTGTGTGTGTGTGTGTGTGTGTGTGTGTAACCAGACACACAAGAGCAGCAATAAGAAGAACGAAACTGCGTAGGGACACGATTCCACACACATCTGTATCATCTCGGGTTAAAATCCAGCAGCTGGATGCTTTCACATGCACACGGCCAAAAACGTGGTGGAAAAAAGACACATTTGCTAAATACAGTTTCACGCCCTTTTATGTCCGTAGTGTCGGTTACTTTTTTTGAATTCAAATCTTCCAACGGTCTCAACTGTCATTCAGATGAAACTCAGCCGATTTGGATTTCACATGAAAAGACATAAACCTGAAAAAGTGTATTACTTTGACATGGTTACGGACACTACAGATTTTTTTTTTTTCCTTTCTTTCTTTCTCTTTTTAAGCTTTTACCAAAAACATCTCTCATGCCGAGCACTGACGTCACCCTGGAATCTTAATGATATTTGTGGAAACAATCTTTATTGGTCTGAATTAAAAAAAATTATTATTTTAACTTAAAATATGATTCTCTGTTTTATCACCACATAACATGAGGTGCGTGTCTAATTTGGAGCATTTAAAGAAAACCATTTTTAATTAAAAAAAAAATTTTAATCCTTGATTTGGAATGGCTTTAATTTAAGCAACAATTTATTTTATTATAATAAAAAAATTTGCAAATTTTCCATATGCTTCTATAAGCCTACACAAATTTTATCATCAATACTCCTAAAGAAATATGAATAATTTGCATTTTAAATGATTAGTTTGAAGCGAGGCAGTAAAACGCTGATAAATGGCCATTTTTGGTGCACATATATAAAATCATCTCTCCAAAACAACTTGAATTTTTTTTTTCAGGAAGCGAGAACACTGCCATGTTTCATAAACTTCAGAATCCTCTGTATAATGTATATTTTAAAAAAATAAATAAATATAAAACGCCAATACTGTGTTTCGGCCATCGGTGTTATGCGCGACGCTCTTCTCTTCTCACGCGTGTCTCGTCATACATTGTGTCATGTCCAGGCGAGTGTGTGTGTGTGTGTGTGTGTGTGTGTGTGTGTGTGTGTGTGTGTGTGTGTGTGTGTGTGTGTGTGTGTGTGTGGGAGGGAAAGGTAGAGGCAGTGCTGTTTCCTGTTCACAGAGGATTTGCACAAGCGAGGCTTTCAGCACGAGCGTTCCTGTCCCTCATTAGCATGCTGAGCAGCGCGTGTTTTAGCGCTCCGCTGTTCCTCTGCTTACTCCCCCCTCTCTCTCTCTCTCTCTCTCTCTCTATTCGCTCCTTCTCTTCCTCAATCTCCATCTCCTTCGTCCTTCTCTTTTCTCAGCATCTTCTGAATTCGCTGTGTGCTTTCTCTGACTCGTGAGCAAAAAGACAGCAGGAATAATGATTGATTATAATTTAGTCTTTTTTTCTTCCCTCTTAACGCCGTTTGAGCTAATGGGGAGAAAAGTGAAGCTGGTGTTAGAGAGAGAGAGAGAGAGGGGGAGACGGAGTGTGCAGGATGATCAAACGAGACGTAATGGCACTCCTGAGGCCCGGGTTCCTCCCGAAGAGGAGCGTTTAACACTGAGCCTCGCGTTTTTATGAGCGTCCTCGCGCTCGAGCCACTCCGCCAACGCCGCTGCTGCACTACGATGATGCAGGGCTTCTTGCGAGTTAATGCTAATGAAAGCGATGATTAAATCGCGCGCGTGACCGATGACTCGGGTGACGTCTAGTCAGCAGTCTGCACTGTTCGAGATGTACGTGAGGAACGTTACACAGAAAGACACAACGCCGTGAGGCCTGATAAGAGTGGGGTGTGTCTCACGTGGTGTCGTCACATGACACGGCTGTCGCTGATTGGCTGCACGGACACTTAACGTCTGGGAGGAAACGAAGTCAGCCCCAGCCTCAGTACCGACGCGTCTGTACTGTGTTTCAGAGACGGTTTTCATCCCCTCCACCCCCTCCCCCTCCCGCTGCTATTGCTGCTGGCTGAAAGAATCCAGCGGAGGTGGTGTGTGTGTGTGTGTTCCAGACGGAGCTGGTTTTATTTTAGACTCGTGCCGCTGCTCGGCCCGCTCCGTTCCGTATCTGTATAAATCTAACACTTTCCCGCTCTGTAGGGTTCATGTTCTTAGTGGAGTGTGTGTGTTGTAAAGCATTAAAGCGCCTTATAATTAAAAAAAAGTCAAAACTTCAAGAAACAAAACACTCCTGTCAGTGCTGGTGTTTGCATAAACTGATACAAGTCCTTATTTCTCTCTCTCTCTCTTTTCTCCTGTTTCCTCTCTCTCTCCCTGTCTGACTTTCTATTTTTGTTCTCTTTACATTTTTTATGCTCTCTCTCTCTCTCTCTCTCTCTCTCTCTTTCAGTCATATGTTCTTTTTCTCAATCAATCATTCCTTCTTTCTCCCCGTGTCTCTCTCTCTCCTGTTTTGTTCACTCTGTCTCGGTTTATTTCTGTTTGTGTCTTTGTATCCATCCCATTTCAGTTAATCATTCTCTATACTTCTCTCTCTCTCTCTCTCTCTCTCTCCTTCACTCTGTCGCAATTTTTTTTTTATTATTATTATTGTCTTGCTCTCACTTTGTCCTCTGCAGGTTTCTGTCCTTTTTTTCCCTCTCCCTTTCTATTCTTCTTTCTCTCTGCCTTTCTCTTTCCATCACTCCTTCAGTTTTTCTCCCTGTCCTTCTCTTCCTCTCGTCTGTTGTCCTTGTTTCGTATTATTTGCCCCTCTTGTACTTTATTCACTCATCTTCATTTTCTCTTTTTCATCTTGTTTCCATTTTTGTTTGCTCTTTTCTATCTTTTTTTTCTCCTTCTTTCTGTATTCTTTCTTTTTTTCTTTTCACTATTTCACTTATTCTCTCTTTCCATCTTTTTTTAATCTGTTGCTTTCTTGTGCTGTTTTTTGTACTGTTTGTCTTTCCCCGTCTATTTCTCAGTCCGTCTCTCATTCCCTTTTTTTTCATCTTTCCTGCTTACTCATACTTCTCTCTCTCTCTCTCTCTCTCTCTCTCTCTCTCTCTCTCTCTCTCTCTCTCTGGGATTATTTTGCTACACAGACTCTATCACGCGTGTACACATGTCCACATTTCTGTGCACTCGGACAAATCCGTCATTACACACTGCTTATGGTCCACCGCGCTGAATTTTATTATTATTTTTTCCCCACAAACCCACCGTCTCGGCACGGACGTCTAAACTGGAATAAAGAGACGCAGCCGCGTGTCGGGTTTGATTAAGTTGTGAATAAGTGTTTCAGTCGTGGCTGTTCATGGTGTC
>JAQMYL010000012.1:5428381-5442009 GCA_030014365.1 Clarias pachynema | reverse complement strand
TAGCCGAGAATCCGACCCTGAAACCCGTGAGGTGTTCAGACCGTCTGAGCTGCAGCCGTCCGCTCGTTATTCTCGCTTACCGACTGGCATGAAAATCTAAATAAATAATTAATCAAATGTTTTCAGCGCTACTTCTAAATAAATTACTGTTAATCAGGTAAAACGTTTGTGGAATTAATCTGCAAAGTGGCTTTTAATTTTCTTTCCATGCAAATAAAGTTCAGTTTATAAATAACAGTTTAAATGAAGAAAGAATTATTAAGACTAAGGGTTGTTTGTTTTTTTTTTGTCTTTGTTGTCCGTCTATCTCTCTTTCCCTCTCTTTCTCTGGTCCTTATTTCTGACCGTCTCTTTGCGTCTCACTTGCTGTGTGTCTCTCTCTGTCTGTCAACAGTCTTGTCTGTGTGTCTCTCTGGGTGTGTCTGTCTCTGTTCTTGTGTGCCTGTCTTTCTGTTTGGCTCTGTCTGGGTGTCTGTATGTCTCGGTGTGCCTGGGAGTGTCTGTCTGTCTGTATTTGTGTCGCTGTCTGTATTTGTGTCGCTGTCTCGCTCTCTCGCTGTCTGTCTCTGTCTCGCTGTCTGTCTCTGAGAGTGCAGGCATTGCAGACTAAGTGCTTTGTCGTCATAGTGCAGTAATGCTGATAAATGTGTCTGACTTCAATGTGATGTATTTAAATTAAAATATTCCGCAGTTTCTGTAACTGAAATGCGAATTAATTTTAATATATTTGCCGCTGTGTAATACAACAATAATGAAATATAGTAAGTAAACATTTCAGAACTACAGCAAACTCATGAATTTGTTCCTTTTGGTTTACTGTTGAAAATGAATGTGTTTAAAGCTAAACACCTCCTAACCTCCTGCTCGTTTCACTCTGCAGCTGGACAGCGCCATGTCTCTGATCCAAGCCGCCAAGAACCTGATGAACGCCGTGGTGTCCACCGTCAAGGCCTCGTACGTGGCCTCCACCAAGTACCAGAAGTCCCAGGGCATGCAGAACCTCAACATGCCGGCCATCTCCTGGAAGATGAAGGCTCCCGAGAAGAAGCCTCTGGTGAAGCGCGAGAAGCAGGACGACGGCCAGACCAACAGGGTCAAGAGGTCGTCTCAGAAGAAGCACATCAACCCGGTGCAGGCTCTGAGCGAGTTCAAGGCCATGGAGAGCATCTGAGCAGCACCGTATTTAATACATCCACAGTCCTGCTTCACTCTCCACAATCACTCTGTCTCTAACACACACACACACACACACATCTGATTGAGCTTCTTCCCATAATTCGGGCATCGAGCTCGATGAGGTGTGTGTGTGAGAGCTGTGCAGGACAGTTCGCTTTAAACCACTGCCGTAGGTTCATCCACACGGGGCTGCGTGTTCATTTCCTCTGCGTCTATTTATTCCACACCTTCGTTCTTCAGAGATCAGTCTCTCCTTTCACAAGGTATGAGGGGGGAAAAGAAAAAAAGAGAATAAAAAATAACGGATGAGGGAACTTTTTAAACCTTTCCACTCTGTACTGATTGATTTCCTATCTTGTTGAAATGTTTTATTCCATATTATTTTTTGTTTTTAATTCATTAGCGTCGTTTCATATTTCAGGTCTTTAAGCGTTCTCTAGTCTGAGACCTATGCAAACTCGTATTACCTTACTTGCTGAATCACATGCAATAATTCCTGGACAGATTTAGTTTTGAGACCAAAGGTTGGTGTCTATCCTGTATTTCTACTCAGATTTTTTTGAAAATAGTTTTATATTAACCTTCGATTTAAAAGAAAAAAAAAAAAAAACACTAAAAAGAGCATATATTTAGCATTCTATTTTTTTTTTTTAATCAACCTGAAATTGTTGTTTATGCTAGACTTTTGATCTGTTTCATGGTTACTATTATGAAACCGGTTTTTTTTTTTTTTTTTTTTTTTTTTTTTTTAACTGCATTTAGTCATTCCTCCTCGTGACCCGTTGTTTAAAATGGTGTATATATCTAGGAGCATCTTTTTCCCGCTCCGATTCGCTTAAAAAAAGCATTATTATTCACAAACACTTTCATTTTACGAGTCAGAGTTGCAAACACTCGAGCGAGGTTGTAGTCGATCCCTGAGAGATACCAAGCACCACTGATCTTAAATGACGGCATCCATTCCGAAACATCGGTCGCCCAGTTTATTTAAACGGAAAAAGTATACTTTTTTTTTTTCTTCTTTTGAATGAATATCGTTCAACTTTTTTTTTTTTTTTTTTTTTTATTTTATTTTTTTTTTTTAATGGTGTAATGGCGGAAAATACATTTTCCACTCACATGGCGTTTGTGAACGATGCAACATGGAGAAAGCAAAGTGATTTCCGGTGCGCTCGATCGGAGCGACATCATAAAGAAATATCCAGCCGTTTTGATGAAATGTGATGGAAGATTTAAGGATGTTCGGTTAGTTTGTGTTTAAATTCCATTTGATTACAATTCCAAGCTGTTTATTTGATATTTTTGCTTGTTTAAACACTACACATGTTAGATAATATGCAGTGTTTCTGCTTTGCCGTGAACAAATTTGATCATTTGAAATTTTTTTTTTTTTGTCGTTGTTTTAGTTCAGGTTGTAACTCCTTTAATTAAACAAAATGAATAAAAAAAATTATACAATAACTGTCTATTTTTCCTTTTGATTTGTTTGTTTAAATGTTATGCTTTTAATAATAAATGTTTATAATCTTAACAGTATTTTAAAAGCACAACAGCAGCTCTGGTCAGTTCTGTTACAAATTTCTATTTCAGACATTGGCACAATGGAGCAGCCCAAGTACTGAGGATATCACAGCCGTGCCGATATTCAGTACAACAGCACAACCATGAATGCAATATTGCTTTTATACAACGGTTCCCAACACTGCTATTTATTATCAAGAGTTTGATTCGTTTCTTTATTTTACTAGGTATTTTGCACAAATAGTTCTGAAGCTGGACCGGCACAAAGAGCGTATTCATTACGATGTAGTGTTAATCTGCTGATTCAAAAAAATTTTTTAAAAACATCCATTTTGTTGCATCACATATACACTTTTAATGAATTTATTATATATATTAAACTTGATTTGAAAAAAAACGAGGAGAGAGCAGCTGCCTGCCAAAACCCACATTCAAAACCAGTCACAGAAGCAGTTTTAACAAAAAAAACACTTCTGATAACATTGTCATTTTCAACACACTCTTAATCAAGGGCACTACTTGGTGTGTGGAACAAGGGATTTTACACCCTACAATCCATTTCCATTCAATGCTATTTGGGATTCAACCCCAGAACCTAGAGTTTATCTAGAGATCGGATATTCTTAAGTGGAAAAGAGTAAATCTTAAGTTTCTCAGGACTGTCCATCACCTCCATGGTTTATTCTCCTCACCTTTTGCCTTCTTTCATTCAGTGGTTCTCCGGCTGCTTCCTGGAGGACCAGTGCCCTGTATGGTTTACAGTTGTCCCTGCACCCACTTTAAATCCTAAACGCCTGTTAATTAGTTGGACATTGATTACAGACACTGACTTTAAAAGGAAATCAACAAAACATTTTAGATAGCATTTAACTGTTTGCAGATTGCTGTGTAATTAAGAAAAGTCTCCTGAATCCTGATTCCACCAATCAGTAAGTTAAAAGTTAACAAAAACCACACAGATCAGTCTGTGGTGGTGATTTTGCTTTGAGGGAACGACATCCTAAATTTAAACTAATGGGAATTAGCTGGAGAAGACTATGGAGTGGTTCGAGTCTCCTGTTTTCCATATGAGATCTCGGTTGCTGAAGCTCTTTATGAAAATAAATGTTGTGACGTTGCATAAGAATGTTCAAACGGTGCAACCATGGAAACAATGCCCCATTTTTTGTCTACTTTGTTGACTTTCCTCAGTCGAGTGGAAACATGAAGTTTCATTTCAGGAAGTCATTTATTAATTGTAAATATTTTGTGGGTTTTAACAGATATCTGGGGGAAAAAATCAGGTTTGTTTGATTTTGAACTGGGAAAGCTGTGAAATTTTACTCTCTACTACACTATATTCAAACTTATTTCCTTATTTATAAACATTTGTTCTTTGAAAGAATAGTTTCACAAAATTCTAGACATTTCTCAAAAAAAAAAAAAAAACATGGTATAATCTTAAGGCAAACAATTCTACTCCTCCATCAGTGTTTTTGTTTCTTGAAAGGAGTAAACTTATTGTTCATTAAACTGATGGCGTTTAGAGAGATCAGAAGGTTTACTCAGACAAAACATTTACAGTATTGATGCTGAAGTTTTACATACAATACATAAAATGCGTGGCCAAAGGAGCTACGTCTGAAGTTTATGCAACATGGAAGTGATCGATTTTGCTTCCCCAAAAACTTTAAGTTTGCTAACTTCAGCCGTTTTGGAGAGAATATTTTTATATGAGCCCCAAAAATACAATTTTTCAGTGTTATACTGTCTCACTTCAAACAATAATCATTTAAAATTAAAATTATTCATATTTCTTTAAGAGTATTGATACTAAAATTGGTGTAAGCATATGACTTGTAAAGATAGTTGCTTAAAGTAAAGCATTCCGTGCAAAATTAAGGATTTCCCCCCAAAAAATATTTTGTAGTGTCCGTAACCATGGCAAGTTCATGTTGCAATATCTTAACAATTTAGCATTTTAAAATAATACACTTTTCAGCTTCATGTCTTTTCATGTGAAATCTAAATTGACCAAGTTTCATCTGAATGACATTTAAGACCGTTGAAAGATTTGAATTCAAAAAAAGTAACGGACACTACGGACATGAAAGTGCGTGAAATTATATTTAGCAAACTTTTTTTTTTTATCTGATAAAAAAATAAAGAAGCATGGTTTGATCAGGAGATGAGTAATTTTTATGAGTGAAAACATTTGTTATATCATCCTATCTGAAAAGTCACTTTTTCACCTAGGTGAGACACTTTTAGAACAGATACCAGGTTTTGATCGACTATGAATTTAAATAGAAATATTATGATACATGAATGTGTTTTACACTTTTCAGCATGGTGGTGTTTGAGCACTGTTGTTTCACATCTCCAGGGTTGGAGGTTTGAATCTTGCTTTGGGTCTGTGTGCATAGAGTTTGCATGTTCTCCCTGTGATTGGTGGGTTTCCTCCCACAGTCCAAAGACATGCAGTTTAGGCGGATTGGGGTTTCCAAATTGCCCATATTGTGTTATTGCATCCTGTGATGAGTTGGTACCCCATTCAGGGTGTACCCCACCTTGTGCCCTAGGTTATGGTTGCTGAATGTGGCCACTGTTCAATCGTTTACTGTAAATTAGCGGATCTAAAACTGGGGTCTGTTGAAATTAGGGGTCCAAGACCACCTAGGGTCTAATGTGATCTAGTGGGGCAAAGTTCAGAAATAGAAACCTACTTTGGAAAATAGATAATAGATAATACTATTGTGGTTTGTTTAATGTTCAAGTATTAAAACCAGGAATTCTAGCCATGCAGAACATGATGTTCCTCAGACCAAATGGACTCTGATAACTCAGAGTCGTTATCTGGTCCACTCTGCTCTCGGATTAGTATGAAAATGCAGTTAATCTTAAAGGGAAAGTGCTGAATGGCAGAGTGAACTCTCCAGGCTTCCTCCTGAACTGAGACATACTGTAAGTTGTGGATTTGGTGTGTTTGAAGAGAAAGATGTCAGGGAGATCTAAACGTTCAGCCGAGGAGGCAGAAGATTGACGTCGAGCTTCAGGTTCAGAGCGGTGCGCCGGATTTCTTGCCATTTCTGTCATGAATCGACGTTAATGATCCAGGAGAGAGAGAGAGAGGGAGAGCTGTGGACTGCTGGGTTCTCCGTCTCACAGCTCTGGCTTGGCCAGGGAACGACTAAGAACATAAGTCAGATGGTTTTATGATCACGTTCCACAGCGGTAAATGTAACTCTAAATGGATAAAAGTACAAAGCAGTGAAAATAAATACAGAAATGCAATTGCTGGTTAATAATTGTGTTGTAGGAGGAATATAACTTAAAACAGCATGTGTTTAGTCCTTAATTATTCCCAAAATGTAGAAGGCTAGTGTATAGCACATTTATCTAACTAATATGAATTATATTAGACTGATCAAATCATTTTTCCCCTGATGAGGGTTAGGGTTAGGACTTGAACAGCTGGACTTGAACAGCCTTTGGATTTAAAGTTTGAGGCATTAAAATCCGCCTCTGGTACAACTTTCCATGGGAGCTTGTTATCCCGCTGTGAGTGAAAGCCATAGTGATGTCTGGAGAACAGTAGAACTGAAGCAGGTTTGTGGATTGACTGACAGCCATGTGAACTTACTCCTGACCCTGGCCTTTTCTGATTGGGTAGAAGGTCAAGGCCCACTCTAAAACCGTCAGATGGAAATATCTCTGCTCTTCTGCCAGGCTGTTTGATGAGACCGGTTCATACAGTAGAAGACTTTGGCACCACCTCTGTACATCAAAAAGAAAAAACTTTCCAGTACATACTGTAGCTGTAATTAGGGAGTCCTGTTTTTCTTTTGGCTTCGAGTGTGTTTGATTTGTAGAAGTGTTGTGCTGGTGTGCCCTGGATTTTCTCCATACTACACAGATGTAAAGCTCAATCTTAGCCCTGAACTGCTGCACGAGTTCATGTTTCCTTACTGAAACACACCTGACGCAGTGTCGTGATCAGAGCCAGATGTTTTACAGGACTGGGAGTTACTGTAGATCTGATGCTTGGAGTTCTGTGTTTGATTGTGTTTTTTTATCCAAATGAATGTGGAGCATTTCAAAAGTTTTTTGTAATAGTTTTTTCTTTCTTTTTTTTGAGTTAGTTCTACAGTTATTTATTCATTCATCCTCTGTACCGCTTATCCTGTACAGGGGCATGGAGGGACTTTGGGTACGCCCTGGACAGGGTGCCGCTCCACATACCACCCACTATGGGCAATTTGGAAACACCAATTAACCTGACCATCATGTGTTTGTATTGTGGGAGGAAACTGGTTCACGACCAAGGACGAGGAGAACATACAAACAGACCCAAGATGAGAATTGAACCCGGACCCTGGAGGTGCAAGGCGACAGTGATAACCACTACACTGTACAGTATGTAGTACTATATAGAAACTGTGCCACCAGGACTATAGTTACATAAAGTAAAGAGCTGTACCTGTTTGATGTTAGCATGGTGGCCTCACATCTCCAGGGTCCAGGTTCGATTCTCGTCTCGGGTCTGTGTGCATGGAGTTTGGATGTTCTCCACCTGTTTGGTGGGTTTCCTCTGGGTACTCCAGTTTCCTCCCACATTAGAAAGACTTTTAGTTTAGTTGGCGTTCCCAAATTGGCCATAATGTGTGTGTATATGTGTGTTCCAGGGTGTACCCCGCCTTGTTCCCATAGTCACCTTGGATATACTCGAGGCCCCTGCGACCCTGTCGAAGATGAAAGAATGAATGAATTCATTGACTAATTAACATTACCTGCCATGCATTATTCATGAATCTGCCTCATTTATTAACCATTTATTGCTCAGCTAAAATTTCTACCAGGCCATTAGATACCTTTCAATGCTTGAATATGAACATTTCATTCACGGCTATAAATTAGATCTCAATTCAAAGTCCTAATGTTTTGTATCGTCGAGGCATTCCACACGAGGACTAATGAGATGATAAACAAGATAACGAGCTCAACATTAGCTGAAGATTTCTGAGCTAATGTCTTTAGCCGTGTCGCTGGTCTCTGGTCTGATGAGTTGCCTTCTGCTAAAATCTTTAGCAGAGCAGCGTGTGTGATCAGAGAACCTGTATAAGAACACCAGAAGCTGTGCTGGTTGGGTTACTCGAGTGGAGACTATGAATTAGAGTTATTTATTCATCCCCTGAACTCTACATGTGCTGCATTCGTACACCATCTGATGACCCCTGGCTTAGCGTTTTATAAAAGAGTGCAATCCTGTGCCGAGTATTCAGTGTGCATCTCGCCGTGCTCCTTTGGGGAATGCATGGCCTCAGTGGGGTGCTGCCAGAGGCATGGCTCAATCACACCCAAATACAGAAAGTGTTTTTTTTTTCCCCTAAAAAAAAAAAAAAAAAAGAAAACCACCTACGCTGTGTATGAGCGCTGGGAGCATGGGGCATTAAATTACTCCAGCTGAAAACCGCAGCATTAGCTTTTGAAATGCTCTTACTACAAAAACCATGTGGAAAAGTTGCAAAAAGTCAGCATAGCTGAGTGAGGTTTTTTTTTTCCTTTTCTTTCTTTCCTTCCTTCTTTCTTTCAGCGGTTTCACTGCAGCTCTGTGCACTCGGTTCCTCTGGCAGACCTGAAATCAAAAGAAAGTATCGTCCTAGCTGGTCTCCTCTATTCTGCACACATACACAGCCCTCGCAGAAATGGCTTTTTTACTGCGTGAAAACGGCCTTGGGTGCCGAAAGCGGCCGCATAAATCTGACGAAGAGCGTTTTAAGCTTCTGAGGAGACGTTCCTGTGTCCAGGAGCTTAATTTAACACCTCTAGCTCAGATCGTAACTTGTTTCTTACTCGGTCTCTCTTAATAACTATTACAGGATCTGTATTGTACTACACCTAAACACACTGTATACACTTTTCATTTTTATAGCGCTCAGGCTTTATCTCCTGCAGTGGAAGGCAAACTGCGTTTTTCTTAAAGGCGTGCACCAGATTGTTTCGTGTAGGTTGGACAGGAATCAGCAGTGAGAGGTTCTACTTTATTATTCTGGCATTTTAATGCACAGTTCAATACCAACATTTTTTACGTTTTAAATGTTTGGTTTGTTATCTTTAAAGATCTATGTGTTTCAAATGGCGGCACAATGGCGTAGTGGTTAGCACTGTCACCTTGCACGTCCAGGGTCCGGGTTTGATTCCCGCCTCGGGGTTTGTGGAGTTTGCATGTTCTCCCCATGCTTGGTGGGTTTCCTCCTGCAGTCGAAAGTTAAGTGTTCCTGAACTGGTCCACTAATTGGTGTTCCCAAATTGCTTGTAGTGGGTGAATGCTGACTGTAAAAATGGGAATAAATATAATGGTCTCCATTGGCCTCCACAGTGCCTGGTTGGACTACAGAGGTTCTTAGATGGATGGATGGGTCATTCAAAAGGGCCGAGTCAGTAGAACAGCGTTAATATATTTAGCGCTATAGCTATCTGTGTGTTTTTGAATACTAATCAAATGTTGGACTGCAGTGGGGATCTTGAGGATGAGTGTCCCTGGTTCTACACAAGGAGAATATTTTAATATGCTGGAGTAAACAGCACTCACATGAACGAGGCTTCTCATTTTTGCTAATTTGTATGGGTGCAGTGATGCACGCCAGTTTTACAGTTGGATTTTATTTGGTTCTCAGAATATTTTGAATATATAGAAGAAACTAGAGACAATTCCTAGAGAATTGTAAAGTAGTGGTGCATTGATTCATTACTATTCCAATGCAACATGGCTTTGTTCTAGGTCATGGGATTCCTGAGATACGTCCATTCACCAATCCTGTGGTTTAGGCAGCGGCTGTCTCTGTACGGCTGACTCACAGACATAGAGAACGTAACCTGATCTCTGGTTTTGACCTAAATAGAAAATGCTGCTTATTGGACAGATATCTCATGAACTGTTAGTGTGTAAATATTTGTGTTTTCGGAGCAGTCAGGAGACCCACTTTTTTTTTCTTTTTTTTCCCCGCTTCATTAGTATCATATTGATTATGAATTGCAGATGTTTATGAATTGCAGATGTTTCAAATAGGTTAAATACTTTTCCATTGATGATCTTTTCCAGTAGTAGGGATTTCAAAGATTTTCTGATCAGACCATAAACTAGCGAGGTCCATGAGGAGCAAAGGAGTTCAGTCAAATAAATTGTCAGAACTTAAAAATGGAGTTTAAAACTCAGGTCATCGGGGCGTTGGTGGCTGAGTGGTAGGTTACCTGCCTGCCATACGGAAGGCCTGGGATCGAGTCCCACATAATGCCCAAGATGGGAGGGTTGCATCAGGAACTTCATCTGGAGTGTAAACCTGTGCCGAGTTGTTGTGCCGATCGGATGGTCCCCTGTGGTGACGGGAGCAGCCAAAAGACCAATAACTCAGGTCAACTACGTTCCAGGTCAACTATGTTCCAGTGCACTTGGAAGATCTGACTGAACACTTTGTTTAGTTTAAACACTAGAAACGCTGGCCTCCCAGGAACTCCATTAACATGTGGAAATGGCTTGGAGCGAGGTCAGGACTGTACGGGGGGATGTGGCAATACCTTCCAACCGAGTTCCTGTAAGGTGTTGGTTGTAAGTTTAAAAAATTGATGGAGAGACTGCTGCCTGGTCTGAATAAGAATCTGGACTAAACGTATAGCGAGCTCTGTATCAGTAATAAAGCTTCCTAAAAAAGTTAAAGGAAATAAAGTTTCATAGGTACTAATGTAACAATTTCACTTTTCAACTCTGTTTCTGTTTTTGATTGATTTGGACATTTTAAGTTGAGTTGAGTTTCAACAAAGCTTTTGTCCACCATGTCAGGGATTCAGCAGGAAGTACTTAGCTTTAATGGACACTTTATTGATTGCCATGAAGGTGCATTTTATTCAAGAAAAAATAAATGCTTTTTTTGTTGTTGCCATGATTACCCAAAGTTTAAGCTTTTGCTTATATGCAATTACAGAGCTTTTCCCAGAGCCATTTATTACACTCTAGGTCAATACTCGGAATTTAAGATCAATAGCAATTTCTGACCATTTTATTTCAACACCATAATTATAAAGACTTACTTAAGGCTTACGTCTACCGTTCGTCGAGCTTCAAGAATATTCTTTACAATGTATTTAGGTCATTTAAAGCAATTTATTGATCTCCGTGGATTCTTGAAATAGAAAACAAACTAAAGCAAGCGGTTTTACTCGTCAGGGAAAGAGGTGATGTTTATTTTATGCCATTGACACAATATGAACTGCACATCTGGAACCAAAAGTGTGTTGACACTCATGCATATTTCTTTTTAACAGGAGTGATTTGTCACCAGGATATTGTAATGCACTAGACATAATACACCATGGATAGGGTTCCAATCCATTGCAGGATACACAAGTACACACACTACGGGCAATTTGGGAACACCATTTAGTCTAATAGGCATGTCTTTGGACTTTTGGAGGAAACCGGAGTACCTGGAGGAAAACATGCAAACGCCATGCACACAGACCCTGAGGTGGGACTCGAACCCTCTTCCCTGGAGGTGCAAGGTGACGGTTCTAACCACTATGCCACAGTGCCACCATTATTTTGTGCTTCGAGCTTTGATAATCCACCGCACTTCTATTGTACGGTATATACAGTACAGCTACTCAGCTTACAGGAAGAAGGAAGTAGAAGTACATTTTTGGTTTTATGGATTTCTAGAGAAATAATAAAACCATCCTCTTAAATCTAATCTTGAAAGTACAGCTTATTAAAAAAAAGTTACATAAATGGACTTTGATCAAATAACAGTCAAAATTGAATTTTCTTCTTTTTACACAGCTAAAGAACCATGAGCTTTGAACTCCCGAGGCGGAACCATAACTATCAATTGCTCAGCTACTCTACTCTCATTTAATCTTATCTTAACTGTAATGCTAAGTACTATGAAATCCCAGATGAAATGAATAATATTAAAGGAAATTAAAAAACCACACGACACCCCCAGTGGTATCTGTCTAGTTACAGTAGCAGACGATAGCGATGGCCCATGTTAGAGGTATTTACAACTTTTCTTCATATCTTCTCGAAGCCTAGTCAATCCTGAATGGGCGTCTTGTTGCTTTCCATCACTTCCACCCTGTTTCCTGCATGTCCTGTCACTCACTGGACTTCTAGCTGAGCTCTGTGCGTATTTAAAGATCTTCCATCTTAAACTAGGCAGAGCTCACTGTGCTGAGGGATCCGGCTGAGTGTGTGTGCTGCTTTTTCCTTCCACGTTAACATTCATACCAAATTATGAACTACCTATACCAGCGTGTAAGAAGACTACTTCTTGATCCTGGTTTCCTATCGCAGCCTGAGTATTTGGAGTTAACTTTTTTTGCTACTGATCTACAGTAGGTCTTAAGGTCAGAGTCAAATCCTCAGGATTACGAGCCGACGCTAGAAAAGATAAACCTCAGCTCCGGTTTCCTGATGTTTGATTATGATAAAAGGCTAACTCGGAATTAGCTTCAGCGTGTAATCTGAGCACTGCATCGACAATGTTACCTTGTCAAATAAACAACCTGTCTCGACTTCCTGTCCAATCCCCAGTGGGCATGCTTCTGCTGTGTGACTTTACTGTGAAGTTTAAAGCCATTAATATTCAGTATGGAGGCAAAATGTTTGGACCCGCGGGCTCATGTTTGACAAAGCGAGCGTGGATGAAGTTGCAGGGGTAAAAAAAAAAGAATAAAATTGTGCATGTAATCCATATTTCAGTGTAACTGTGTGGGCTCAATATAGATATACTGTATCACATTAGTGATATCACAACCATTATTGTATAAAATATCCCACCTGGTGAACAATGTAGAAGAGGATCAGGAAAGGGAAGAATTTAATGAATTAAAATTTTTTTTTTAAATTTTCTTTATTGGAAGACTGTACTGGAAATTTGTCTTTAAAAGGCTGGGAAGATGACGGAGAGTGAGAACTACAGGTGGTGGTAATAGAACATACTGGATGCCAAGCACACAAAAAACAAAGTAAAACAATAATGAAGAAAACAAGAAACTATACAGTACAGAATTCAAAATACCGTCACCAATCACAACTATCAGGAATCTTAAAATACCCCACCTAGTGCTACGTCACAGTTATCAGGAATCCAGAATGTTTGGCCTAGTGACATCAAAACTATCAGGAATTTAAAAATGTTCCACCTAGTGACATCACAACTCTCAGGAATTTAAGATGTTCCACCTAGTGACATCACAACTCTCAGGAATTTAAGATGTTCCACCTAGTGACATCACAACTCTCAGGTATTCGGAATGTGCGTTGCCTAGTGACATCACAGAATGTGATGGAAGGATGAGGGAGAATGAGACCTACAGTTGGTAGTAATGTAACCCAACCACCGTTAAGCAATGATGAAGAAGAAGAAGAAGACATCACCACTATCAGGTATCAACAGCTGGTAAACACCAAGAAGACAAAGAAAGAGTTCATAACTATCAGGAAATCAGAATACGCATCATCACAACTACTACCAGGAATTCTAAATTCCCTGTCCATGATATCACAGCACTCAGGACTTAGACTGACTTGCCCTTGCTGTTTTGTTTGCACTTGCAAAGATATAAAGAGATTTGCTGCTTGCCAAGATATACAGTGGGGCAAAAAAAGTATTTAGTCAGCCAATTGTGCAAGTTCTCCAACTTAAAAAGATGAGAGAGGCCTGTAATTGCCATCATTTTTACTGAGAGACAACATAAGAAAAAAAAATTCCAGAAAATCACATTGTAGGGTTTTTAATTAATTAATTGGTAAATCCCTCAGTAAAATAAGTATTTGGTCACCTACACAGACCTGTAACAACTTCTTTAAGAGGCTCCTCTGTCCTCCAATCGTTACCTGTATTAATGGCATCTGTTATCAGTATAAAAGACACCTGTCCACAACCTCAAACAGT
>JAQMYL010000012.1:5411087-5422895 GCA_030014365.1 Clarias pachynema | reverse complement strand
AAAATGGCCGACTTCAAAATGGCCACCATGGTCACCACCCATCTTGAAAAGTTTTCCCCCTCACATATACTAATGTGACACAAACAGGAAGTTAATATCACCAACCATTCCCACTTTATTAAGGTGTATCCATATAAATGGCCCACCCTGTATTTTAGATCTCCAGCCCAAAATCCTTTTAAACCAAGATTAAACTAAAAGTTGCTCTCCCAGTTTGCACCCAGTGCTCCTGGAATATCTTCTGCATCCACTGCAATCCTGAGTAGGATAAAGAACTTAATGATGAATTAATGAATCTAGGCAGCTTGTAAGCTTCAGCATGTATTCCAGTCACATTTGAACAATCTGTCAGTTCCCACCCAGGCTTTAAATGTGACTCGGGTCGTTCATTAATGTATCAGGCATTAGGGTTAAAATGAAAATCTAAAGGTCACTGAGTCTTGGTCATTGCTGCGCATGTCATTGACTGCTACCTAAACCAATTTCTTCAACTCTCAAACCCTTACGGCAATCTGAATAATTCAAGATCAAGGAGGGGGGGAGAGGAAAATCAAAGTGTTTATCTTGCTTTAACAATTACATGCCTTAGGCAACTGACAAGATTATTTGAATGGCCAGATGTTGTTTCCTCACTGCTCCAAGAATCCATGTCTGAGAGGGCTGAGTGAATGAGTCTGTGTTCAATCTGAAACATCATGCAGATATCACACGAAAATGTCTTTAAAAAAGAAATTAAAATTAAATCAGTTTTGTCATGTCCCTCATATGCCTTTCTCGTGTATTTAAAGTGATTGCGATATTCAATTCGTTCTCATTAGTATGCTTTGTATTCCTGAAGGAGATTGGTGTAAGAGGAGGGTGAGAAAAGATTTTGGCTCAACGTTGAGTGTGAGGTACACACTGCAGAGTGTGAATGCTGAGCTCATGGTCATATAGTTAACAGAACTCTGTGTTCGTCTTTTGCTTGTTGTTTCCCTTTCATTCGATTCACTCAGTACCACACACCACTTCAACGTGCTTTTAAGACACCCCCGTTTCTGGTAGAAAATGTCTTTGTGCTCACTGAAAAGAATTACGCCAGATTTATTTCGACAGACAAGTCACTTATATACTTCTGTTTTCCGATTCATAGACATCTAGATGCTGAGGGAGGTTTTTTTTGGGCATGGTAGTTAGATACTGTAGGCACTTTATCCTGGTCAGATCTATGCCAGATATGAAGTCTATTCTGGAAACACTGGCCGTGAGGCAGGAGAGCACTCTGGGTACCACATGGGTACACCATGCATACACACACTTACACCAAGGGACAATTTAGCAAAGCCAATTGACATACATTTCCGTCCAATCTTCATACATTTCCACTGAATGCCCCTATATATGAGCCCAATCCAAACAATTTTAAAGCTCTATGTACATTCGGTATTGAGCAAATGTCCTGAGCACATCTTGAGCTTTGAATATTCCTTCCAAAGAGCCAGACCTTTTTTGTATGTTTATTGTACTCTTGAGGAATAGTTCTCCAGGCTTCCTGAAGGCTCTTTTTTGGCTCTCATTTGTGCAAGCTTTGGCCCTCATTTGTAGTCCTGTCCCTGTACCTTAGCAGGTTCAGAGGAATATTTTTTGCTTGTTAAGCCACAAAGTGACCTATGAATCATTCATTCAAGCATAAAACCGTCTAACTTAAGACATGAACCAGTGAGAAAAAGGTGCAGATAATCAGGCCAGTGATGAGTATACTGGTGATGCTGAATGCTGAGCGGTTGGAACAGATGAGAGGGGAAATGAGATTGCTGCTGAGGTTCTCACATAAACAATTAACAACCAGCTTCTTTTCGGTTAAACCCAATTTCGACTAAACCTTTTCAAAATCTGAGATTAGAAGTCTTCCCTATCATTGTGCTTGTTGACCCTTGTTCAGTCTTGCATTAATTCAGGCTCACACATGTTGCTCATGAACTTCTGTTCACCATTAGACTCTCTCTCACCCTGTTTGCCTTGTGTGAAACCATATGCCACAGTGAGGAAATGGATGAAGGAAGATGCATGTGCATTTTGCCACCAGATTAATAGGTATGTAATGTATGGGCATGTATTAGAGGAACATGCAACTTGTACTCTTTAGATAAATTCCAAAAAGGTGACTTGAGGGTCAGATACAGCAGTCACTCGATAGTTCAGGACTGGAGTTTCCTACATTCTAACTGAGCCTCCAGTAAGAAACTGGACTCTATATTAACTTAAACACATCTCCTGTTATACTGAACTTCCAGCCTCCTAACACACAGTATGATGCAGATCAATCCCTGCTATCCGTTATCACCCAAATGAGGATGGGTTCCCTTTTGAGTCTGGTTCCTCTCAAGGTTTCTTCCTATTCCCATCTCAGGGAGTTTTTCCTTGCCACTGTCACCATCATCCTTGGCTTGCTCATTAGGGACAATCTTATCATTTGATTCATACACATTCACATTCCATACAAACTTAAATAATTCTTTTGATTGTGTAAAGCTGCTTTGCAACAATGTCAATTGTTAAAAATGCTATACAAATAAAATTTAATTGAATTGAGATACACACTTTCCAGTTGATATTTACAATACAGTAGGCAACGTGTGGATATGTTCAACCATGGACCAAATGATGTGCCGCTTACAGTAGGTACACTGTCTCTTCTCAGTCTCTTCACACTCTTGGGAAACACATACTAAATGGTGCTCTGCCTTGTCACTTCTTTTATACCATTAGTATATGTTTTACATGAAAAGCTGCTCATTAAACCTTGTACCTTTAAGGCATTGCTCTAAAACCTAATAGATACACACTCAGGGCGTTTTCATATGCTTGAGCTTGTACTCAGGACCAAGAGTTCTCAGGTCCTCATTTTTCTCCACGAGAGTACCAGGTGGCATTAAGCCTCATTTGCAAAGCCCAATAAGTGATGTTCTTTCCACATGTACTCACACTCATGCATGAATGCGACTCATCACGGCCAGAGAGGACTGTTGCCAGGGGTTACCGACTGCAGCAGTGAATCTGCCCTCCTCGCTTCCTGACTGAAATATCAGTAGAGGAATGTGTGGTTGTCTCCGGGTAAACGCTAAAAGAGTGCTTTCTGGCTGAGAATTGCAAAGATGCTGCTTCAGCTGGTACTTAGGATTTCCCAAAAGGTTCTGCTGTCTAATTCGACATTAATTAAACATCATTTAAGGGGTTTTAAATTCAAGGAGCAGCTCTTCATTTTGCTTTCAGATCATATTAAATTGCAGATCACATTTAATGGTATAGCCTAGGGATATTTGATTCTAGGGTTGTCATAATGGCATAAGATTTCACTTTGAGACCGGTACTAGGTACCAAAGTGACGGTAATAGGAACTGAAGGGTGAATTTTAAACATTTAGGTTATTAACACCAACACAGTGTTTCTTCAAAGCTTAAAAAAGAAAAGAAAAAACGTTGTTTTGAAATCAGGAGTCATGTATATCTGACCAGACTGGACTCGGAAGGTAGGTTACTTTCCTTTAAGTGTTTATGCCCAATGTTAAGGGCCTTGCTCAAGGGCCCAACAGTGCCAACTTGGTGGTGCTGGGGTTTGAACCTGGGGATCTTCTGATCCATAGTCCATAGCAGGTCTGTCAGGGTTGATTTTGAACTTTTTCTGGATTATTTGTATCTAGAACATAACATACTTGCCCTCTTTTTCCCACATCATATTGTTCAGAGTGGCTATAGGGCCACATGTGGAAACATCACCCAAATGGATCCTACCGTGCCCACATCAAAGAGGGCACACAAGTTGTTTATCATTTATACTTGTAGCCTGGCATCCTTCTTTCTTCCTGTCTAGCTACACTTATCTCAGATGCAGATGGTTCACCTCCACTCTGATTTGTAGTGCCCTCATGTCTACCTGCTGAGTGCTCCTCATGCATTCTGCATCAGAGGGGAACATATATCACTGTGAGGAACTGTACATGAATTCAGAGATTCCCAGGATTGGCTAGTGCTATAGTGATTGATGGTCCCTCCCACTTAGAGCTTACCACTTTCCTTCCATCTCAGACTACAGTATATGATGAAGAGCCTCTAATGATAGACCTGTGTTTAAAGAAAATGTAAAATTTCTCTCATCATAGCATACTTGTACATTCTTCCAATAAGCTTAATGGTTTTTATTTTTATGTCCATTCCATTTATGCTTACCATATTTGCAGCCATGTCCTGAGTTTGCCTTACTCCTATGGGATGCGCCCGGATTATGTCATCTATCCTTTTTGGCATCAAATTGAGCACCAGTGAGCTTCATGGTACAAGTTATAAGACCATCAATTTTAACTCACGGCCCAAGAGTTCTTTTGTGAAGCTGGTATAAAAGCCTCCTGCATAATGTAATCATGACTATTCACAATGTAACAGTATCTCTGCTTTTTACAAGTGGCATGTCTTCAATCGAACCTCATTCCAAAGCTGTATTGTGCTATGTTTTCTCATTTCTTCAGGACTTGGAACAGTGGTGCTCTTTATCTTTAAGAAAGTGAGATTTGACGTCAGTCATGTTCAAAAGTTTTTTTTTTTTTTTTTTTTTTTACACGTTAAAACATAATAAAAATCATCTGATTGTCCTGGATCTCAGTATAAGGGAAAAACAACCTCAGACAAAAAAAAAAAATCATGCCAATGTTTATCTGTCGGACAGATGGCCTTACATTTGCCTCTGGTATACAGAGGAGATCATGGTCGACTTAATGACTGCAAGGTGCCCAGATCATTACAAGCCAAACAAGCCCAAATCATCACCTCTCCACCTCCATGCTTGAAAGTGGGTATGAATCTACTGAAATCCTGATTGGTTTTCACCAAACATGACGCTGGGCATTAAGGCCACTTTGGTCTCATCTGTCCATAGGACATTATTCCAAAAGCCTTGTGTGATTTGTTCATATGCAGGTTTGTGAACCTCAGTCTTGTTCTTTTTACACAGAATATATTTCTCGAAACAAACCGTACTTGTTCAGTCTTCTTCTAATTGTGCTGTCATGGACTTTAACATGTAACATGCTCAGTGAGGCCTGTAGAAAATGTAGCTCTTGTTTTTTTGTTTTTGTTTTTTTTGTACTTCTGCACATGACCTTGGGGTGTGTGTGCCTGGACGTCAACTCAAAGGAGTATTATCAACTGTATGCTTTCCACTTGTGAATAATCTTTCTCACTGTAGAACGTTGAAATCCAAATTGTTTGGAAATGGTTCTATAGCCCTTTCCAGAATGATGTGCTGCAATTATTCCTTTTCCAAGACCACTGCTTATGTCTTTCCCTCTTGGTATTGTGTTAACACACACCTCAATGCTCCAGACCAGCAAACTGCCAAAACCTCTGCTTTTTATAGAGGTCATAACTGTATGTGTCACGCTAGTATTAAATTGCATCATCAGGATGATGCCCTTTGCTTTATGAGGCCCACTGCTGCTCATCTGAACATCAGTTAAGCTCTACGTCCCTTATCCTTGTAAACTCACAATGTTTGTTCCTCTGCCAGAATCTGCAGTAGCCCCCCCCCCCCCCTCCCTCCAAGATGCCAACCGTATCAACAATTTAAATCTCCGCTTTGAAGATGAAGCCACATTTTCATCAATAATACAACTCTGATGCATCATTAATTAGTTTGCTAATTTTCCTAGCTCTGTCCTGATCCATGTGTAGTGATATTAAACATGTAGCAGGGCCCGAGAGGAGCGACCTAATAATGAGTCAGTAAACATAAGGTGCGTCATGTATTAATATTCAAGGAGGAAAATAAACGCTTCTTTCCGTGCTGCCTCTCCTTCTTCATTCTTCACATCTAAGCCACAGGAGTCTCTTGAGTCTCCTCCACTTTTCGCCATGAAGAGATTGTCTCCTGCTGTGCGGGTCTAAATTAACGCTGATCCTCTCTGGCTGTTTTATTAAAACAAGTGGAGGTGTCCAATTCCACTTTCAGGCTTGTGTGTGTGTGTGTGCATGTGTGTGGTGGTGGTGGTGGTTGAGGGGTAGCCTTTACACATTCAGCGCATTTCAATTTGTAATGAGCCAAGCGCCTGGTGGAAAGAAATGAATTAACACAATAAGGGGCGAGCGTCCTTCAGACGGCGGTGGGAGTTGGTGTGAGAAATTTTGGTGTAGAGTACTTGATTCACAGGAATGTATTAAGTACAAGAAAGAAAAAAAAAACACTGTGTTATATGTTGGAGGAAAAATATGCAGTTACTATTGCAACTCCACATTTTATTATTTTCCTATTAACATCGTGTTGATGATGGTTTATTTCTTTTATCCCACAGCAAATTTATATTATTGATTCATAATTGTCCTCGCTAGTGTGAAATGTCCCTATCACCAATGTTTTAGCAGCTACAGTATTTAATAAAGGGTTGTTCACTTACTAGTGCCTTCTTGTCAAGACAGAAAATTTGAGTTTCTCATTAATGTGACATCATATAAGAAGATGCCGTCCCTCGGGGTTGTTGTTCAGGGCGGGGCTCAGCAGTAGCACACTGGAACTGCACATTTGTGGGAGGAGTGAAATAAAGGGAGTTTAAAAAAAAGAAGCATTATTTCAGGTGCCTCACACACACACACACACACAATTTGGGGATGCTCCAAGACCTGTGTTAACGTGTTAAAGAAATAATAAAACACGGGACCTTTAAAGGCAGGTTACGGTGTTTAGTGTGATGGCAGTAAAGATGATTTAACCTGATGCATGTTGTTATGCCAGCCTCCATATTGCTGATGTCATCCAGAACAAATCGTAGAGCGAGAATGCAAAGAAGCGAAGGCATAAAATCAGATGGCGGACGTCGAGAGTTCATAAATGCTGTAGGAGAAAGCAATGTGAAAGTGATGTTAAATAATTTGGCTCTGCTGTATGTTGCTGAGGGAAAGAGAGAGAGAGAGAGAGAGATGTCTGAGCAGTAGCACTGTGCTGTTCCCTGTGCATAGAGAAAGAAAGAGAGAGAGAGAGAGAGAGAGAGAGAGAGAGAGAGCGGAGGAGAGCGAATATTTCGGTTGTATTGATTTGGTCCACTCTATAATCATTTTCTTCCTGCAGGCAATAAATCAGCGTGACGGCATTGCTGTGTATTTTGTGAAGGGTACGATGCCTCATCAGAACACTGGTGCAGCTCATGATGGCTGCTACTTGGCAGTCACGATCGGCTTTGCTTCTTCCAGGCTGGGTTTAATATGAATGCAGTTCAGCTTTCTGTTAAAACCCTGAGACTAATTTAAATTATTCACCTAAAAGGTTATATAAGGTTTAAAAATACACACCGGGCATCATTTATCAAGCCGTATACAAACGGATGCAGTTATCATTATCCTGCGTTGACTCCTGAATACACAAATACACAACAGCAACATCAAGAGCACCACAGTAAAACCAAAACTTATAGCAACATTAAAAACACAACAGCATCACAGGAAAGCCGAACGCACAACCAGGCACTTGATGGCAGCATCAAAAACAGCACAGTAAGAACAAGCTCACAACAACAACAACATCAAAAGCGCCACAGTAAAAACAAACTAACAACAACATCACCAAAAGCACCACAGTAAAAACATAGTCACAACAACAACAATACCAAAAGCACCACAGTAAAAACAAACTTATCACAACAACATCACCAAAAGCACCACAGTAAAAACACTCACCACAACAAGATCAAAGGCACCACAGTATAAACAAACTCACCACAACAACAAGATCAAAGGCACCACAGTAAAAACAAACTCACCACAACAACAAGATCAAAGGCACCACAGTAAAAACAAACTCACCACAACAACAAGATCAAAGTCACCACAGTAAAAACAAACTCACCACAACAACAAGATCAAAGTCACCACAGTAAAAACAAACTCACCACAACAACAAGATCAAAGGCACCACAGTAAAAACAAACTCACCACAACAACAAGATCAAAAGCACCACAGTAAAAACAAACTCACCACAACAAGATCAAAAGCACCACAGTAAAAACAAACTCACAACAACATTAAAAGCAACGTCAAAATACTGGTGAAGTAACAAAACAGCAATCAGAAAACACCACAGTAAAAACAAACTCACCACAACAACAAGATCAAAAGCACAACAAACAAAAAACAACAAACACAGCAGGAACATAAAAATCCACAGTGAAACCACAAACAAACATCAACTTCAATAATACAACAATGAAACCAAACACACAACAGTAACAGCAAAAAAAACAACAGTATGACCAACACACAGCCGCATATGATGAACAAGGCACATTGTTATTCTGTCCAAGGCCTCACCACATAATGTGCAGAATTCAACAGACCAGGGGGAAAATATGAAATATAATCCATGTCATGAGCTGCATTTGGACTTAACTGGCAGAAAATGCTATAATGCAAAGATTAATTACGAGAGTTTTACTGAAATCTAATGAGCTGATGTTATATAACTTTATAAAGCCTCTGCTGGATAATAGGAGGGAACAAGTCGAATCCACGAGCCGCCTGTTCAATGAATAAAATCCCAGAAGTTTCTTGATAGCCTGTGAACAAATAAGTAAAAATAAATAAATAAATAAAAAGGAAGGATTAGAATTTAGATATTATTTACTGTTTATTAAAAACACTTTTTTTTTTTTCAGTTTTACTTTAACACATGCAAAAACTTCACTTTACTAAAATGCCCCTCTATTTCAGGTCTTACTAAATTACAGAATTCTTCCCAGCCTATGCTGCATCATTTACTCTCTCTTTCTCTGTCTGTCTCTCTTTTCTCCTGCATTTAATCTTTAACCCAAAACACACACACACACACGCAGTAAGCCATAATCGATGGCCATTCAGTGGCCTGTATATTTATTTAACATTGATTTTCAAATGCTAGTGGATATTCCATTTAGCTGAAACGCTGCAAAAGGAGATTAATAACAGTGACAAAGATGCACAATCTATGAACGATAGATATTTAATTCTGATTGATGGATTCACGATTAAGCCTGAACTTACCTCGAGGTGGAAAATGATGGATTGGATTGGATGACTAGATTGTGCCATATGGCTCTTTCTATTCTTAATCATTAAGGTCAGGGTTGCCAGGTCTCAGCAAAATTCCTGAATACAATTTTTACATCGGAAAAAAAAAAAAAATTGAGACTAAAATGAAGACACATTTATTTTGTTGTTATGCGGGAAATAAGTGTACATTTATAGATACATACATAGATAGGCCTTCTTATGGAATCTTTTTATAATTGTTGTTGGTCTAAAAGTCTATATGAAAGCATTCCAAAACAAATAAAAAGGGATGTTCAACAAGTACGTACATATGGATGTGATGGACAGGAGTACACATACTTTTGTCCATATAGGGTATGATATGTTTGCATTATATTCAACAAGAAAAGAGATTTTTTTTTAAAGCGTAATAGAAGCACTTGCTCTTTTGAATTTTTTTGTGATACCATGAGCTCATAACCAGAATCATTATGTAAAATCAATACAGCCAAATTTTATTGATGTGTCATGACCACACTTCTGTGTCTTAATGCAAAAAAAAAAAAAAGAATCAAATGCACTTCACCTCTGGAAACATGCAGTCCATTATTTAAATTACTGTGTGGCATTTTACGTCCAAAGTCAAAATTTTTGCTGACCTCTGCTCTTTCCCACACTCCCGCCCTGAAGCTGACATTGATACATGCACATATTCGTTTGAGCAAAGAACTGCAACTCTCTGAATTGCATTTTGATGAACGAGAAAGAAAATTAAAGTCAGTCAATGCTAATAAAACCAGCCATGATTCATCAGACATGCAGCAATTGGACATAATACTGTAAATGATACTCCCATATACAGTCTGTACATCAGCATAGACACTGAAAGAGAGAGAGAGAAAAAAAGTGGAGCACTACCTTGATCCACCATCGTGCTTTTCCAATGAAGATTCACAACACTGTAGTCACGTAGCCTTATTTCCAAACCCCAGAGACACAAGCAAAGAATCCCTTGGGAGCGATGATTATCAGAGCATAGAGAGTTTGATTAGTTCGGAAAGTAAACTCCGCAGGACGCTGGGACATCTGGAGCTTGGAAATCCCTTCTAGAAGTGTTGCACCGTAGAAACTCTTATCAGATCCCGAGATAAGTTCTTTTCTAACTTTGCTATTTTAAGGTCAGTGTATTTGTTTGGAAAGCTATAAATCATGCGTGTCAAAATCAAGGCCAAACACGGCCTCGCGAACGTGCGTGGAATAATAATAAACCAGCAGGTACTGTACTGTAGTACACACTACTCAGCATTTTAGCTGTATCTACTGTAGACCTCACATGTAGAGACATCAGTATTCATGTGCGGAAAAAGCCAGATCAAACCGACACCTACAGTACGTATCTGCTGGACTCAGATCTAAAAGATTAAGAACCGTATCAGCGTTGTTTTTCACTGTGATTCGATTATTAAAATCAAATGCTATAATTTGTCACCGAGGGTAAGAAAGCAAAAAATAATGCACATAAAAAGAAATAAAGTTCAAATATTTCTACATTATTACAGTATGAACACCTGCACAATTTGGATACAGATCAAAAAGGATACTGTTCTTTTTTTTTTTATTATTTATCCTGGTATTTATTTTTTATTTATTCAAGCAAGCTTTTTTCCATTAGCCTGTTCTTTTTTTTTTTTTGCCTCGCCTCTTACCAGATTATTTCCCAACAACAACACATCCCACCATGTTTTATTCCCTATTTACGCCTCAAAGAAAAAAATATGATTATGTGAAGAAGGGAATCTGATTTCATGTGTATGTGTAGGAGTCATTGTCAGGCCAGTAATTGAGAAACAAATTACTTTTCCTTGTAAACATGACATCAGGTTACAGTTTCGGCAAAATGTTAAAACCGTGTTATTGTGCAAGTGTCAAGATATGAAAGCATGTTTTTAATTTTTTTAATTTTTTTTTATGAAACTCAAAAAAAAAAAGAAGAAGAAGAAGAAGTCAGAAGCTTCGGCCATGAAATACCGATGTACTTTTCTTTGACTTTTCCTTGAGTTTTTGTTGGAATGCGAGCTTGGCACTGAACTCCAGACTCTTGGCATTTGTAGCTACATTTTTTCAGTATGGACAAGACAGAGTATACACTATATTAAAACGATCTTGTTATTGATTTAGTGCGCCATGCTTTACATGCACAGTTGCTCACTTTGTGTGCATGTGTGTGTGTGTGTGTGTGTGTGCACGCTTCCTGGAGGTGTGAATGTGCCGGCCATCTCTAACAAGCTATTGGTTATTCATTTCCTTCTGCCACTGGCTTCCTGCCCTTAATCTAGTTGCCAGTATAGTGTGATTTATAAACTATGAATTATTTAAAATGAGGAAGCGTGACTATAACAGTTGAGTCAGCGTATATCGAGCCGAGTGTGTTCACTCTGACGGGTGCCTTTGTGAGATTTAACATATGCCTTCTTGCTTTACATGTTTTTTTTTTGTTTTTTTTTTTAAATCTCAGATAAACTTTCCACATGTTCAGTTACATAACAGGCCTGATAAGTGACTAACGACTAAATAAACAGCTTTGACGTTTTAACACTTGACCATTAGTGATCAACAATAAATTGGTTCTGGTTTAATTCACGATTTTTGGATTATCACATTTAATTTGATAAAGCGAACATATACCCAAACATCTCTGTCCAGTCAGTTACTTTAGAAAGACAAATTGGATGTTAGGGGGTGGGAGTTGGGCGGGGGGGGGGGGGGGGGTAATGGGGTGGGGTTGCA
>JAQMYL010000012.1:5374186-5394352 GCA_030014365.1 Clarias pachynema | reverse complement strand
AATTTTGTTTTTAATGACCCGCCCCGCAAATAAAGTGACAATTTCTTTACCCGCCCCAACCCGACCCGCGGGTTACCCGCGGGTTAACAGACGACCCGCGCATCACTAATATATATATATATACTGTGTACTCCAATGAGCAATCTATGCTGAACAGGGGCAAGGAAAAACCTCCTGAGACAACATGAGGAATAAATTTTGGAGGGGCACTCGAGAACAGTGACATGCGAATGTGTCTAAATGTTTCGCCTCACAGACTAATTTGTATGATTAAAAAAAAATAAAAATAAATAAATGTATACAGCTTGCAGAAAACAAAGCGACTGAATTCACTTGAGGAAACACCCAGTGGAACAGCCTCCTTGGCCATGGAGGTAGCTTTGGAAGCAGGAACCAAATCTGTAGGCAAGAAGGTTGACAACATTTATGGCATTTAACAGATGTCCTTATCCAGAGCAACTTTTTTTTTCATCTCATAAATACATCTAAGTAGTTGTGGGTTAAGACCCTTGCTCAAGGGTTTGAACCAGGGGCCTTCTGGTCAATAGTGCAATGCCTTAACCACTGAGCTACCCCTGACATGAACTAATTGGTGTGGTATTGGTTTGCTCTAAAAAGCCAAATTGACACAGTTTATACTAAACATAGCCAAGAGTAGGGGTGTCAGGCTGGATCCAGAAAGGGCTGGTATGGGTGCAGGCTTTCATCCCTACCAATCACAAGCCACACTTGATTCCACCTGTTTAATTAGTAATTCTTGGCTTTGAATAGACTATCAGGTGGCTTTAGCTTGGTTGGAATGAACGTCTGCACTCACACTGGCCCTTTCTGGATCCAGTTTGACATCCCTGGCCAAGAGGATGCATCATGTGCTTCAGATTGGTGGACCTTGAGGTGAAGATACTCTAGCAAATGAATGAAATGATTAACTTAGCAACAAAACAGAGGACCTGCAAAACAACAACATTGGAGCAACATTTGTTGGCATAAGGAAAGAAAATGGAGACAGGCTCTCACCCAACCCATGCCGTGGCCAAGCTTCCTCAATAGATTCTAGGACTGGATACACCATCTACGCTAGACCAAGCACATCCATGGAGGAAAATTATACTATTACCAAGAAAAGGTGGAAGTGTTGCAAGTGACAAGAGTGAGCCAGCTTTACTAGAACAAGGACAAGAGATTGATCTTCCCAGATCTGCCTCCCTCAGTGGCGAACCTCAGTAAAGTACATTCAGGGAATTAAGGGGGCGCTGGCACCACTTTATCTTGTCCTGCTTAAGATCTCCTCCCCACATGGGAACAAAACATCTATTGATCCCGTCGTGACCTGCCTTCTTCCAGATAGAAGAAGTTGTCCAAGCAAAATATACGCACAATGCCAGTAATCATACAAATCAGTAGCAGTTATGGACAGTGATCACAATTAAATAGCATAAGCAACAACATTATATGTTAAAACAAATTTCTATAACATTTTTATGTTCATTGTTACTATGATAGTAGTAGTGGTATCAACAATACCATGTGTTATTCCTGGTCATCCCAGATCCTGGGATTGTTGGCAAGCAGAAATGTTTTATGTTGGCAATTTAATAGCACAGATGGAATGCATTGGTTTTTTACTTTCATGTAATAAAATATATATTGAATAAAAATAAAACGCCTGAACAATGCTAAACAGAGACCACAAATAAAACTGGAGGTTATATAGTAGATTATGATATGGAGCTACTTTTGGTTTTAAGAGGTGAGGCTGCTCTAGTTGATGTTGTAAGATATATTAATGTAATGATTGAAAGTAGTTTAAACATCAGATTTTATGGCTCCACTTGTATGCATGTTAGGTTATAGGTGACTTGTTATTGGTGACTATATCTATTTGCAATGTACTGTACATGAAGTAGTTGGTTAAAGTTTCTCTTTATTATCTTTTCAATTTTTTCCCCAATATTTTATATTCATTTTAATAATTTTCTTTGGCATGCAGTTTCTTTGATATAACTTATTTCCTCTGATGAACCATTGATAGCAATCTAGCTTCTAAAAGTCAGGTCTCTGTCACTTTAATTAATCACTTTAATTATCTATATTATAAAAGAAAGCAATAAGCCAGTTAAAAGCAGGCTATATAAACATCTATTAAAAAAAACCCTCACCTTTATATATCAGACCGCACTTACTGTACATTAGCCAATGTCCTTAATCCAAGTCTAGACAGATCTAAGAACAGACAAAACAGCCTACCTTCCAAATCAGCTCCAGCTATTCATTATTTTCTATAAGCTTCCGTTGAAGCCAGAGACCCAGGGCAAACAATTAACCCTAATGCTAAATCTTATTCATGTTTTTTATCAGTGAAACATTCATAATTTACAACTGACTACTACACAGCACACATACAAAAAAGGTCTAATCCTATTAATTTTGTGCCGTTATGCCTTAATACAGTATCGGACCATTCTCCAGTTTAAATGAATATTGGTTTTCCATAAGGCTATTTCTCCTACACTCATGGAAATTTGACCCTTTTATTCAGTTAGATGAAGACATGTGGGCCTAAGTTAATGACATCCCAGATGTTGCTATAGCCACACTATGGAAGTCATTTAAAGTCTTCATACAGTATGAGGTAAAATTGTTTCATGTTATTCATACAAAAATTCACAGAAATTCACTTTTTGCTTGCATGCCACATTAAGTCAATTAAAATTATAATATTATCATGATTCCTGTACTTATTAAAATTTTTAAAATACTTTTACTTTTTTTTTTTTTTAGTTTTACCTGGGACTATAAATTATTATCACGTAAATGAGGATGGGTTCCCTGTTGAGTCTGGTTCATCTCAAGGAGTTTTTCCTTGCCACTGTCGCCCTCGTCCTGCTCATCCGGGACTATCTAATCATTTTGAATCATAAACAGTTTTCACATTTCATACAAATTTCCATAATTTTCTTTTGATTGTGGATGAAGCTGCTTTCTGATGTATACACTGCTTTGTACAGTTTAAACTGACTTACTTCTCTATTTCACAAATTAGCCAAAATGTATTCCATTCAATTGACCAGTAACAATGGGACATATGTTTTGGCCATGCATTCAGCTAAAAAAAAAAAAAAAAAAAGGAGATCGATATTTAAAATGTTTTTACATATCTGTAACAAGACCGATGAGACAAATCAGTATATCTGGTGTCATTGATGCATAGCAGTACTACACAAGAGCCATGTCCTTTTGCATTTGCGTGATTGTTAGCCTAATAACAACCTCTCTGTAACTGGAAAGATGCCTGCCTTGCCTCTTTTGTACAGTAGATGAAAGCGGCCATTAATTCTTGAAATTGTAAGCAATAGTAAGTATTGCTTTGAAGAGATAACCTTTAAATTATTATTGAATTGTCCTTTGAGTAATTATGTGGAGAACTTTCAACCATTAACCTTTCCAGTATCTTCTTGCTTTCTTTGCTTGCATATGCTATAATTAAGAAATGGATGAAGAAAACTGAGTGCTAATAACAGAGTCTTTTCTTTTTTCCTGTCACTGCTGTCAGATGTGCTATTTACATAAAAATGAATAAAATATGTCCTAACCTTGAGAGAAACCACAAACCAGAGTCTCAAAATGGAGTCTGTGCTCATCTGGGTGACACCTGGTAGTGGATGTACAGGTAATTTCCCTTATACTGTATAATTGTAAACTAAATAGTCAAAAATGCAGACATGTGAACAGGAAATTTTAAGCTTATGAGCAACTTATAAGTATGAGCATCAGGTTAATTTCCGTATTTATTATAGTTTTATCTTAAAGTCCACTGTATAGTTATTGACTGTTCAATGACCAAAACTATTCAAGAAAAAAATAATAAATCCACAGCCATTTGTATGGTTTCGAGGTGGTGCCATCCACAGTAATCTCACTGATCTTTGAGCTGTCCATCTGGAGACATCCTCAACAGCATGAGAACTTTAATGAGAAGTAAGGCATCAGGATGGATCAGATACCAGAATGGGGTCAGGATGAGTGGTATCTCAGAAGTGTATCTTCTTTAGCTTGAGAGAGAGAGAGAGAGAGAGAGAGAGAGAGAGACCTTTTAATGGATCAGTTTAGAATCTTTGCATAGTTACATTTTTTAAAAGAACAGCTGATGTCTGTTTTCTTGATCAAAGCCTTCTGTGATGAGAGCACTATCAGATTAAAAAAATTTTTCTTGCATGTTGTGCTGACTGTATGAATTTTGCTTTGTCTGGGAAGTACTTTGCCAGTGAGATGTTTCTTTTTCCTTTTGTAATGTAAAAAAAACAAAACAGCAGTAGTCTGTGCTGTGGTGTACAATTGCTCAGGTGTAGTGAAAAGTCAAAGTGCTTCGCCTGATCTGTGTTGACCTCTTCTTCCTCCATCTGTCAGAGCAGTTCCCCTGCTGTATCTCCTGCACTGCACTCTGGGGCATCATTTTCCTGTGTCACAACATTCACTGCTTCATTGTGCTGTGGCTTTTTGGATAATTCAAAAGCCTTGTCTATCTTCTCTCTCTCTCTCTCTCTCTCTCTCTCTCTCTCTCTCTCTCTCTCTCTTTAGACACAGCTTTATCATTCTATGTTTTTCTCCGACTTGGTGTGGGCATGTATGAGGTTTGTTGTTTCTTATTCTGTTGCCGTTGCACAGGGTCAGTCCTGTCATTGACATTGAGGCTGGGGTTGATACTGACTATTTTAATGTCTGGCTCTGGTGTGTTGCTGCTCTGGGTGTTGTTCACACAACAATCTGGCTCCTTGGTGCTCTTCTGCTGACTGTCCTCACAATACTACTGCAGTGTGCACTCTGAACAGCCTTATGTGTGGACAGCCAATGTTTTTGTGTCCATTAACCTCACAGACAAAGAATTTCTGGAGACCCATTGTAATGAACAAAGTGTAATGACTGTCCCTATCTTTGCATTGAAAAGTCACATTCAGTGACTTATCTTGAAACTGTGAAAAGACAAGAAACTGTGCCACATGGCCCTCATGGCCACGTTTTTTTGTAGCCAATCAGAATTATTCTCATAGGGCTAAGAAACTTCCCAAAGCAGGCCAGCTCCTCAGCTCTCTAATGATCACCTCATCTTCGATAAAAATCATCAATCCCCTCATCAACAAAAGTGGGTATGTTAGAAATTACAATGCCATTGCAAGGGCTGATAGAGGACATTTTTCACCCATATTTCAATTTGAATATGGTTAATGGTGAGGTTTTGTACTATCTGGAACTCCACCACTGCTTTGTTCATTATCATTTCCCCACAAGTCTCAAAGGCCATGGCTTTGCACTTTCAACCGTTTACCTCACTAATTACTTTATACTTCCACTGTTTAATTCCAGTAGTGGAAAGAAGATGAAAGAAAAAAGATAAGAAAAAAACTGGGAAAATGCCAGAGAGCTCTGCCCTCAGTTCCTTCACACTCCGCACACAGTCACAGAAAAGGAGAGAGCGAGAGAGAGAGAGAGAGAGAGAGAGAGAGAAGTGGATGCAACAGAAACAGACTTTTGTGTATGCTCATTGTCATGTAATGGTTAAAAACATTTGTAAATTTTTTTGCAAAACACAAATAAAGGCCCTGGTTGTTGTCTACAATATATAATATACCAACAAATAGCCTGCACCTTTTGGTGGATCAGAAAAGACCGGCACTTCACTCAAGAACTGTGGCACAAGAATATTCAGCGTTTAATTGGTCAATATACTGTAAGTATTTTATATACTAAATCTGAAACTGTACTAAAAGCCAATACAGTGTGGGGTGATATGGTAATATCTTATGATTCTAGCAAGAACTGGAGCTTGTTCATACACATACAGTGGACTATTCAGACAGTGCCGCATTAGACCCAGGGACAGCAAAAACATGAAATAGTTTCTCTGCATTACATAGGCACTTTATATTTCTTATCTTAGCAAGGCTTCTGACATAAAATAAATTTATTCTAGCAATAATATATGCATGGGCTTCATATGAGCTTTATTTGACTACTCAAAAAACATAAACTATAAATGTTAAAACACCAGCTTGAATATCAGATCAGTGCTGAAGATCACAGAACAAAGAAAAATAATGATTGTTTTTTTATTATTATTATTATTATTATTTTTTTTTTTTAGAAAATTAAGATAATAATAATTTTAAAAAAGGCTGTTTTCATTGTCGCCCTGACCACATGTGGGATATTTGTATAGTGATTATGTCATTTATCACCTCAAACCTTTCACTCATTCAAGAGCAAAATAATGTAGCCTTGTAGTAATGCAGCTATTTTTTATTGGCAAGGGCTAAATAACACCACAGCCAGCTTTAAGACAAGATACCTTATGCTGAATAGTGTTTTTTCCCCCCTCTGTAGCTAACAGCCTTTACTAGTGGATTGCTGCATTTCATGTTTTTTTTTGTTTTTGTTTTTCAAAACTAAGGATTTACTGATGCAAATGAAGCTTTATGTAATTGAATATGAATGCATTTGCACACTTAATAAGACCAACATTCTATTGTCAGTTTATGCTGGGTTTTTTTTTGTTTTTTTGTCATGCTGAATTCATATGTACCCTATGGACAAAAATATTTGGCCAAAACTGCAATGATATACTGTACATATTATACCTCAATATGGAGTTGGTCCCCCTTTTGCAGCTATATCAGCTTCCACTCTTCTTGGAAGACTGTCCACAAGATTTTGGAGTGTTTTTGTGGGAATTCATGCCCATTCATTCTGTAGAGCATTTGCGGGGTCAGGCACTGATGTTGGATGAGAAGGCCTGGCTCGCAATCTTCATTACAGTTCATCCCAAAGGTGCTCGATGGGGTTGAGGTCAGGGCTCTGTGTTAGGGCCAGTCAAGTTCTTCCACACTTTATAGTCTTTATAGTCCTTGCTTTGTGCACTGGGGCTCAGTCACATTGGAATAGAAAATGGCCTTCCCCAAACTGTTGCCAAAAAGTTGGCAACAGATGTCTTGGTATACTGAAGCATTAACATTAAGATTGCCCTTCACTGGGAATAACGGGCCTGTTATACTGTTTTATAAAAAAAATGCAGATTTTTTCCCCCCCTACATTAAAATCTGTCAGAGCTCCAACAATAATAAATGTTATTATTAGCAATAATGAAAGTTCTGTAATAAACATGCAATTAGGGAATTACATCATGAGAATTAGAGAATTAGGCAGCAGAATTTGAATAATAAACATTAAGAAATAAAACACTAAGTTGTAATCTTTTTATCACTACTTTATTTTGGACGCAATTTATCCAAAAGATCTAAACGTTTATTGCCTTAATTGCCATTTATATGTCCAGTATCTTGCTATACATTTCAGGTCTAAAGCATGATGTCAAATGTGCAGAAATAAATCTATCTAAATCTATTCTAGATCTCAAATTTTCACCTCTGAAAATGAATTACAAACCTGCTTTAGTGTCTGAGTGTATTGACAGTCTTTCAGCCTGTAGGATACAAAAAAATGTAGTAAAAAAAAAAAAAGAAATTAAGGCATCATATGTTCGATGTATTTAATATGCACACAGCATGTACCAGAAGCTTTTTCTCCCCAGGAGATGGGTGACCATGGAAACACACAGGAACTCTCCAGCTATGCTGCATATTGAGAATGTGAAGCTAAAATAGGCCAGTGTTGCTCTTAATATATGGAAACACACAGAGAAACACCAGTTGACAAAACAAGAAATGCGCAGCTTAATAGTCGACAAAATCAAAATTGGCCAAACACAGAAAGGGAATCTAATTCTACAAAGGTAATATGATTTTCTGCCTCAGAAAATGAACTGTATGTTTGTATGTGTGGGTGCGTGTGTGGGGGAGTGTTTTGTATTGATATAGTTTGCCTCCCTGTTTATTGAATCATGTTGTGCCATCAGCAGAGTTTGTTTAAAATAAAAAGAAACGAGTAGAAAAAAAAAATTGGTTTAAAATAAAGATCCAAAATTGGAAGAGGATCTGATTCTGAACTGGTGGAGACTTGGAGCAGAGAAAAAAAAAAGAATCCTGGAGGTAATAAAGAGAGAGAGTGAGAATGTGTCTGAGATCTGTGTCTGTGTCTTCAGCCACGTCAATGAACATCAACTCAAAATCTTACGTAAGAAGCACAACTGCCTTCTTGTGTGTGTTTCAAAAGGAATCCATAATCATTTTTGCTCTGGTTCTCATTACTCTGGTCATACAGAGGCACACACATGTGTGTGTGTGTTGTATTGATTACTGAGGTTGAGATAGTTGAATCAATGCCACCCTTCCAATAAAAAATAAAGTGATAATAAATGAATCGTTTATTAAAAAAAAAAAAAAAAAGGATAATTACTGACTGAGTGAATGGATTGGCAATTATTCCCGCCAGTGTTAGAGTGAACAGGGAAGGGTGGCTAAAATGGACTAAAAACTAAAAGACTAAACTAAACTAGAATGAATGAATGAATGAATAAATAAATAAATAAAGACACACATCTATAAATGGAATAGATTACAAATGCGGCATAAATGTGATGTTTTTCACTTGATTTGCACTGAAATTTCTAAAACTTTGCAATGTATTTACTTTTGGGATAAATGAAAAAAATATTTTAAAGCTAAGAAAGATGCAAAACTGTATTTACCAAAACTGCAGCATTCAGAAGTGTAAATGTATAATCTATACATACAATATAATAAACCTGTAAAGTTGGCGTGTCTGTACATTGAAGATATTTGTGGAAAAATAATTTGGGGGATGAAAGATAAGTAATAGAACACATCGAGGTGTTTTTTTTGCAATTTTTTGTCTGTCTGTTTGTTTGTGCACACATCACGTAAAAACTACTGAATGAATTTTTATGTAATTTTCACTGGTGTATTTGGTCGAGCTTGATGTAACACATAGACTTTGTTTCATCACAATCGGACCATGAGAAGAGAAGATATGTTACTTTGAAATATTGATGCAAAACTCCCTTATACCATAAAAAAAATCATTAGTTCATCTCAAAATTCAACAGATGGTGCTGTACATTTTTTTATATGCTCTTACATATGTGGTGTAGTGGTTAGCACTGTTGCCTTGCACCTCCAGCGTCCGGGTTCGATTCCTGGCCAGGCTCAATTCCCGTCTCTGTGTGCATGGAATTTGCATGTTCTCCCCGTGCTTGGTGGGTTTTCTCCGAGTACTCCGGTTTCCACCCACAGTCCAAAGACATGTAGGTTAGGTTAATTGGTGTTCTCAAATTGCCTGTAGTGTGTGTGTATGTGTGTGTGCCCTGCGATGGATTGGCGCCCTGTCCAGGGTGTACCCTGCCTCGTGCCCTAAGTCTCCTGGGATAGGCTTCAGGTCCCCGTGACCCTGAATACACGATAAAGCAGTAATGATGATGAGTGAGTGAATGAGTGAGTGTGCAATTGAAATCTACTTAATAAACACACATCTCATACCTTTGTTCCATGCACTTCATGTTAATCCTTAAAAATTTTAGTTCATTCCAAAACTCAACAGATGCCGCTGTACATTTTTTCAAACAGGCTTATGAGTGTGCAATTAAATTCTACACGAACGAAATCATGGGCACATGTAGTATTAAAATATAAAATGCAATTTAATTCTAATTCTTTTAAATGCGTTTTAATTCTTTTAAAACTTAAAATTAGCAATATTAAATTTTTTTAAACGAGCTCATTGCATGTACAATAATAGATTTATAAAAGATTACCAAGTTGCAGAATTAAAACAACATGCACAGAGTAAAATAAAATTAGTACATGAACATGGCAGAACATCGACTTAAGAGATTATTTGCATTTATTAATTTGTTGCATTTGAGAATTTTATTTATTTGTTTTTAGTAACTTCTTTAGTGAAATAAACTTTCCACAGGTTACGGGTGAAGCAACCATGAATTGTTTCCTCTTTAAATTCGGTGTGGGTTTTGTGCACTGAGGGATGTGAGAGCGTAGGGTTACGTGTTATACAGTCAAAGTTAAAGTAGGCTGATAAATAGGTAGGCAGCATACTTCACGTGGTGAGCTTTTATAAGCAGTGTAGGTACCCATACGGACAATTATAACAGGTTGAATACTAACTTTATCTTTAGCATCAAATGCATAACGGCAGCCAGCGGACAGTATCATCACATACGGTACTCAATACATTGCAACTACATTTATCTATAAGGTATCTACGTATAAGGAGGTAAGCGAGGACTCTGCGCAGGGGATCCGAGGGGACCGATCTGATCTAAATCTGTCTCAATGTGGGAGTCAAATGTCTGATTTTGACTTTGTTTATAATCAGCATGGGGGATTACAGCCCTGATGGCATCCATGCTGAGAACCATCAGGAAGGGGGAAGGCTGCGCCGTCAAGTTTTCTCTCCCTCCCTCACTCTCTCTCTGTTTCTTTTTTGTTGTTTTTTTTTTTTGTTTTGTTTTTTTTTTTTTTACAGGTCATAAAAAGAATGCTTCCAGAATAATTACACAAACCCCTTCATCCTCCTGCTGGACCGTAATTACACCCCGCATTGGTGTGAACATCCTCAGGTGTGATGGCATACACAGCACACCGGCATGCCAATCCTGCTTCTGAAGCTTGACATGTTTAATTAGCTCTGAAAGATTACTTTTGAGTCTGAGAGCTTCCATATAAGCAAGCAGGGGATTGCATCTCGCCGGGACAGACCCATTTAAAGGTCATGGCCTCGTGGGACATTTCAGGCATAATGAGGATTTATAGTCTTTTTTTCTTCTCTGGACATATGTGTTGCTCCAAAACTGACTTCTCGCCCTTTCCCAAGAGCGAACACACTACATGTGCTTGTTTTCTGAAGATGGAGTGTATATCCACTGAATAGCTGACACATGTGCTGGACAGCAGGAGGACAAGGAGGCGGGTGTTCACTCACAATAAACTCCTCAGGTCAAGTCTGGGCATTTCATCAATTTTTATCCAACGTGTTGTCTTTCAGGTGAATACACTGCATGGCAATAAGGAGAAGCTGTTTTGGATCTGTGTGTGTGTGTGTGTGTGTGTGTGTGTTGCTTCAGCTTGAGCTAATTGGCTGCTATAAAAAGGGACGGATGTACGACGGACCCAGGTGGGCCCAGGGTCTGACTCTGCCGTGTGGCTAATTATTTACTCCAAACTCTGTTAGCATGGATAACAGCACTGTCCAACAGTTTAATTACTCCATTTGCCCACTCCAGCTCATTCCCTTTCAGAAGACAACAGTGAAAGTCAAATAAATCTACTGCATGCTTACAATTAACTTTTCTCTTATATGTTATATGCTTTAAATGCTCTTTCTTTCTTTCTTTTTTTCTTTCTTTCACTTGGTCTCTTCTTTCTTTCTTTCTTTCTTTCTTTTTGCTAGGTTTCTTTTACTTTTAATTTCTTAGTTTTTTTGTTTGTTTTTTGTTTGTTCCTTTCTTTCTTGTTTTACATTTGGTCTCTTTTTTAGTCTCTCTTTCTTTTTCCTTTTTCTTTTTCCTTTCTTTCTGTCATCTTTTTCTTTCTCTTTTTTGTTTGTGTTGTTTGTTTGTTTGTTTCTTGTTTTTCATTTGCTTCTTTCTTTCTTTCTTTCTTTCTTTCTTTTATATTCTTTACTGTTTTTCATTGTACATTTCTTTAATTTTTCCTTTCTTTCTTGTTGTTCATTTGCTTCTTTCTTTCTTTCTTTCTTTCTTTCTTTCTTTCGTTTCTCTTGCTCTCTTTTCCTTTAAATTCTTTCTTTCTTTCACTTGGCCTCTACTTTTCTTTCTTTCTTTCTTTCTTGTTTTTCATTTTCTTTCTTTTATTCTATTTTGATTTTCTTGGTCTCTTTTACGTTTCATTCTTTGTTTCACTTGGTCTCTACTTTCTTTCTTTCTTTCTTTCTTTCTTTCTTGTTTTTCATTTGATATCTCTCTATTTTACTTTTTTCTTGTTTTTCATTTATTTGCTTTTTCTTTCTTTCTTTCTTTCTTTCTTTCTTTCTTTCATGTCTCTTGCTCTCTTTTACTTTTAATTATATTTCTTTCTTTCTTTCACTTGGTCTCTACTTTTCTTTCTTTCTTTCTTGTTTTTCATTTTCTTTCTTTTTTTTCAATTTTGATTTTATTTCTCTCGGTCTCTTTTACCTTTCATTCTTTGTTTCACTTGGTCTCTACTTTTCTTTCTTTCTTTCTTTCTTTCTTGTTTTTCATTTTACATCTCCCTCTATTTTACTTTTTTTTTCTTTCTTTCTTTCTTTCTTTCTTTCTATACTTGTTTCTCTTTCTTTCTTTCTTTCTTTAAATTTATAATTTCATAATTTATAATGACCTCGAAACAGGCAGCTCTTTTCTATTGCATAATAGGGAGGATATCACATCTCTGTGTAAAGCCGACCACATCAAACTGCTGCTTGTGCGATGCTGAGTGGTGTAACAGATTCAGAGGATAGCACTATTCACCCACTTCCATAGGCATGATGTCACAGTCTCCCATGCCTGGCTAGTGTCACTGTGATTAATAGGGGATAGAGTGTCTACGCCACCCCTCCCTCCCTCGCTAAGAGTCTGGGCATTTCTGCTATCTTGGATTCTCAGCATGATAGCTGTAGCATCATCATGATTCAAACTCTTAATCTCTGGATGATAGGCCAGATGTTTTTTCTGTTCCAGCACAGCTTTTTTATTTTATTTTTATCAGAGCAGCATCCACCAGCTTACTCATAGAAAATACTGCCTAGTCAGAAAGTGAAGCGTAACATCCCATGAGCGAAGAAAGAGAATACATTTGAGAGACCAAACCTTATGTACATTTTCTCCTTGACAACGAACTCTAGTTTTATGTGGTTAAAAGAAAAAAGAAAACATAGAAAAGACAAAAGACATGAAGGGTTATAGACTTTGCTGAAGGACCCAACAGTGGAGGTGCTGGGATTGAACCCCTGGCCGTCTGATCAGTAACCCAGAACAGTCAATGTTGAGCCGACCACTGCCTTAGTTACCTAACAAAAATGATGTAATGATTGTTGTCGCATACTGTATTCATAGTCACTCTTTGCTGAAAATAAAGCACACTGGACACCCTTTCAATGTGTGTGGAAATGGTCGTATTTGTGAATTGTTGCTTGGTAACTGTTTAGTCATTTACTGCTTTGCTGTGATAGTGTTGGATATTGGAGTTTGTGTAGAGGCCATTGCATGTCATAACAGTGTGAGCAGGATACAGAAATATTAACACCACACATTTACACTCCGAATGTAGCGCAGAGAAATGTGTGGAGGAAGATGTACAGTAGAGGAGATCTGTCCGCTCAACCACTGCAGTCAATTCCGCGTCACCACTTCAATTCAATCAATTTTTAACTAATTGAGATCATTGAGTTTCCAAGGCCATGGTCATTCAGGGGCGGCACTGTGGCTTAGTGATTATCACTGTCACCTTGCACCTCCAGGGTCCGGGTTCGATTCCCGGATCTGTGTGCATGGAGTTTGCATGTTCTCCCTGTGCTTGGTGGGCTTCCTCCGATTGGTAGGTACTCCAATTTCCTCGCATAGTTCAAAGTCATGCAGATTAGGCTAACTGGCGTTCCCAAATTGCCTGCAGTGTTTGAATGAGTGTAAAAAAAAAAAAAAAAAAGCAGAATGCTAATTTGTAGATTTGTTTGTATGTTGGATGGTTGGGTTTGTGCTAATTGGTCATTAGGAATATGGATTATTTACTGGATGTGTCCTGTTTATATATCTTGTACCAAATACATGTATTATATTATTGTATTGTCATATCTATTTACTTTAATTACTGTACCTCTTCATTTGTGTTATATTTCAGAGTCGATTGTTTTATCATCTCATTAGTTTCTCAGGTTTAAAGGCAAGTGCTTGTGTTCAAAGGTGATGTTTTGTGCTCGCCCACCCGAATGATTAATTCAAACAGATTTTCATTAGTAGTGGTAAATACTGTATATCAGAGAAAGTATAAGAGAATTTATTCAATATACAATGCATTACTGGACACCATGTGTGCTTTTCAGGAGTACAGGATTAACATGTAGGAATGCATGTTGAAAATCCAATAAAGAGACTCTATGAGGGAATGCTCTATGATCAAATCATTTTGGTTGAAAGTGATGGGATTTCCAGAGACACGGGTATAGGGATAACCATGCCGGCTTCCTCCGACAATGCCTTTTGAGAGATAGAACAGAAATATCAAATGTGATCTGATGCTTGGTATAGTCTCAGCTGCCAGAGTTAAGACACTAGAAATCACCCACACAACAAACACTTCAAGAGTGGAAAGTGCTAATGAGTGAAGCAGCATCATATGGGGTTATGTTTGCTAGGATAAGGAGCAAAAGGTATATGGCACTGGGAATTTCGTATCACTTTATGCTTCAGTTGACTTTTAAATAGCAGCGTGAATGTTGATAAAGAACTAACTGTAATTACGTGACCTCGATGCATTTAATCCTTGTGCGTTTTCTGCTTATGCAACTTTGTATAATCTCCTCCCCTTAACTAGGAACGCTTGTGTCTTTACTGATGTGCCATTTAATTTTTCTATGTATATTTTACTCTGTCTGTCTATCTGTTTCTCTGTATGCAAGTTCCCGTCTCACACCAGTCCTAACGCCCCCCCATCCAGACGATCCACTCAGACGAGTCACCGAGGCTGGGAGCAGCATGTGCTCCAGCTGTTAATCCACTGCTATGAATCTCATTAGACTGAAGTGAAAGTCAGTCTGAGTCAGTCTCCTAAACACAATCAAGCAACATTCAGAGGAGAACCCAGGCCGATTTGAAAGTGAAATCATTAACGCCTTCATTCATGTTGCTACATACATAAATTCCCGCTTCAGTTCCTTTGATGCTGTGAATTTGATCACCTCAGCCATTGCAATTTAAAATTATTTCTTTTCTTTTTTTTTTTTCTTCAGGAGTTTGTTTTCATTTGTAGAGGAAATGAATTAAATGTTTTGGAAAGTACATAAGCGATTGGCGGTCAGGTTGAATGAAATCTAATTGTTTTGACTCATTTGGAATTGACTGCACAGAATATTAAGCAGCGTTTTTTTCTTTTTCATTTTAAAACCTGCTGCTGAAGAATAACGAAGTAAACAAAACACACATTACAGTTAATGCAGCGAAGCGGAAACTCCAGTGTAAAGCTGCACAGCAGAACCTTTACTACCACAGCAATGTAAAGGACATTTTTTAAATTCATTTCTTTTTTCTTTCTTTTTTCTTCGCTTTTTTCATGTTTGTTTGTTTTATTTGTTCGTTTCTTCCTTCTTTCCTAGCAATTGGTTTCTTTCTTTCTTTCTTTCTTGTAACTGTTCCTTTTCCTCCTTCCTTCTTTCCTTCTTCGCTCTTTGATCTGTCTTTCTTTTTTGGCTCTGTTCCTCGTCCTCTTTCTTTCTTTCTTTCTTTCTTTCTTGTAACTGTTCCTTTTCCTCCTTCTTTCTTTCTTTCTTTCTTTCTTTCTTTCATTCTTTCATTCTTTCTTTCTTGTAACAGTTCCTCTTCCTCCTTCCTTCTTTCCTTCTTCGCTCTTTGATCTTTCTTTCTTTTTTGTCTCTGTTACTCGTCCTCTTTCTTTCTTTCTTTCTTTCTTTCTTTCTTTCTTTTGTTTTGTCTTTCTTACTTTGTTGATTTCTTTATTTCTTTCTTGTCTCTGGTCCTATTTCTCCTTTTTCCTTCCTTTGCTCCTTGATCTTTCTTTCTTGCTTTCTTTCTTGTAACCGTTCCCCTTCCTCCTTCCTTCTTTCCTTCTTCACTCTTTGATCTTTCTTTCTTTCTTTCTTTCTTGTAACTGTTCCTCTTCCTCCTTCCTTCCTTCTTTCTTTTCTTCTTCATTCTTTCTTTCTTTTCTTTCTTTCCCTCTTCACTCTTTCTTTCCTTCTTTCTTTCTTTCTGCCTGTCTGTCTGTCTGTCAGTGGAATAAAAGTGTTGACGTGATGGTGTGCTGTGCCGTGACTGACACTCCACTGAGTGCACACTAATTACAGCATTCGACTGCGAGTGTTATCAGGAAGCACAGAGCCGCGAGGCAGCGCTGCCCTTTCTGTATTCTCTTCCTGCTTAAATGGAGACTTTCGTTTCTTCTGATATGATGCGATCCACCTCACACACAGCACCGCGGATCTCGCAGGTTTGTGATGAAGACTGTTTGCATTAGTTTAGGTTTATCATCCCCTGGATGCTGTTTGTTAGTGATTGCTTGTCATAATTGCTGCTATCTGGATTACAGAGTGGAAGAGCTCAGCGTTCTGAAGGAGTGACACCAGTTCAGTGTCCAGTGCTTTGTGTTGGTGCAATATTTACTCAGAGAAAGTAACTGGTGTTCAGATTCAGGTTGTGCAGATGTAAGTGCTCTGGGCTTCACATTGAGCTGTGTGGAGTTCTCTAAATGTCTGCAATGTTCCTTGAGAAGCATATAAGCAACAATATTTTTTCTCTCTTTGTTACTTTCTTTCTCCCACTCTTCTCTCTTTTCTCTCTCTTTTCTTTTCATCTATATTTCCTTTATAAATTGTATGTATTTCTTTATTTCTTCCCCTCACTTTGAAACTTTTGAACTCCTTTGCTTTTTTTGTCTCTATTCTTTTCCACTTCTCCTCTCTTTCTCCTTTTTCCTAATTCTTTTCTTTTCTAACTCCTTTAATTATTTCTTTACTTCTTCCTCTCATTTATTTTTTTTATTCAAAAAAAAAAACATTGCGTGTGTGTGTGTGCATGTGTACTGTACGCGTGTATGTGTATGAATGCATGTGTGTGTTTGTACTGTATATATGTATATATACTGTATGTACTGTAAGTAACACTTGACAAGTGAAAATATGTAACATTGTTTCCATTATTAAAGTGTGTTTAAATCTCAATCTCTCTCTCTCACCTTAGGTTTGTCTTCATAATTTTTCTTCCTGCAGAGACATAAATAAATGATGACTAATGACCGATTGACCTGAAACTAACAGCTCAGAAGTAAGCGATGTAGAAGCATTAACTAACACCTGCTTCACCTGCTGTACACTCTCAGTGAAGTTCACTTCTGTACTCTCTCGCCAGTCGCTCATCAGATATTGTGATCTGAGTTACACAGAGAACTTCACACACTTCTCCTTCCTCTCATCATCCAACACACATGAGTGCTGCAAAACAGCAGTGACAACATGATGGTCAGACAATGAATAAATTAAACAACAACACAACAAAAAAAAAAAGGAAAGATGTGTCACTTTTGGCAGCATAGAATTTGTCTTTGACTTTGCTGCTCTTCCCACGTACAGTGTGTCATTTTTAAGGACACGTCTGTCAGGACAGGAAATGAGGAGTGAGGAAGTGCTGTGTAAAAGTGTCCCAAAGAATTACTTTTCCAAAATATCCAGTGTTCATCATGACATTATAATATAATGACACTCAGGTTTTCTTTTAAATGACACTTAGGATCCTCTTTATTTTGGATTATGCATGTTTGTTGGCTGAGCAGGCTGAGGGTGATGGGATGAGGGTGAAACTCCCTGAGATGGGAAGAGGAAAAGACCTTGAGATGGACCAAACTCAACTGGGAACCCATTCTCATTTGTATAATATCAGAAATCAGGAATTGATTGTGTGTTGGAAGGCTGGAGGTTCAGTATAAGAAGAGAGGTTTTAAAGTTAATATGAAATTCGTTTTTGTGGTTGGAGGCTCGGATACAAAACTGTTTATAAAGAATTTTATAAGGAGATGTTTTGCCAAGACTTTACTGCAGCTGGCTTCAGCTATTGCTTGTTTGTGGGTCTGCTTGCTTTTAGTCTTGTCTTCAGTAAGTAAAAAACATGTTCTATGGGTTGAGATCAGGTGACTGTCTTGGCCAGTAAAGAATATCCCATTTCCTTTGGTAGTTTTCACTGTATGTTTTGAGTCATTATATATCTGCAGTGAGTTTTGCAGCATTTAGCCGAATCTGAGCAGAGAATATAGCCTTATAGAGTTTATCCTGCCGTTTTTATTCAATAAACACCAATGACCCGGTTCCATTTTCAGCCATACAGGTTTATGCCATACTGTAACACTGCCTCCACCATATTTGACTAATGATGACATGAGATGTTCCTTGCTTTCTCCATACTTTTCTCATCCTATCATTCTGGTACAAGTTAATCTTGGTTTCATGAGAATCTGGCAAAGTCTAATCTAACCTTTGTGTTCTTGAGCATTACCAGTGGTTTACACCTTGTTGTGAAGTTTGTGTATTTACGTCATAAAGCCATCTCTTGACAATGACATGCCTACCTCCTCAAGAGTGTTCCTGACTTGGTTAGATGCTGTAAATGGGTGATTCCTCACCATGGAGAGAAGACTTCATTCATCCAATTTAGTTGTCTCCAATGGTCATCCAAATATTCTCAGGTCTTCCACATCTGGCCATGCTACTGTCGAAACCATTTGAATTGAATATGAAAGTCTTGCCCACATCTTAAATTCAATGTGGTGGTGGTGTGAAGAGTCCAAATGCTAAAAAAAAACAACCTCTTATTCTTAGACAGACTATTGTAGATAAAAGTAGTTTTCAGTTAGTTTTCTAACTTACACCTACATACTGTAAGCCTTTGTAGACTTAGAAACAGAATTCATTGAAATGTTCTTAGTTTTTATAAATGAATGAATAAATGAATGAATGAATGAATGACTGAATGACATCAACTGTAAAACTACAGATTTGTCATTGTTCGGATTTAGTGAACTCATTTAACAGATAAAATGTGCAGCTGAAGAGACATACAGTAGCTACAAAGCAGAGTCATGTTTACCACCCACATGTTTACAGTATTATAAGTGCTTGATTTCAAAATAACCACAAAAATGTTCAATTACTGTACAATTTCCTGTGAACGAGCTGTTGCTACAGAAACATATTTAAATGATCACATTGAAATTAACCTGCACTACGGTCAGAGCTGATGATATGGAAAAGTAACCTCATGACCAATCAGAATCCAGTATACAGTATGGAATGTGCACTTACTGGGGGCAGGACACATACTGTACATCTATACTCAATCTAAAACCAACAGTAGTATACTATAGTAGTATATAACAGCTTTGTTACTGTACATGGATAACATTTCTTCAATCTGATTACAATCATTCTAATTAAAGATTCCAACTTGACAGTTTATATGGACCTAGATTCTGATCTAATACTGTAAGATGTGTGTTTACATGCTCAAATAATTAAATTAGAATATAACTTTTTTGACAGTCTCATTATTTTTAGAACATTTAGTAAAAAACGATGAGCAAGATGGACCCACTTGGTGTCATGGGAACAATATTTGCATCTCTGATGCTCTTTCTAATTAAGCAGCAACCTCTGTAGATTTTTCTGCTCCTGCAATTTTTAAACGGTAAAAGAGTTCAAGAGTCCAAGAGGTACAGGGACCCTAAAGGGATGGGGAAGAAGGAAAGAAAGAAAGAAAAATAGCCCATTTTGTGCGATGGGTGAGAATATATTTAGGACAGTGTAATAAGAGTTATTGTTAGACAATTTCTAAAATGTTAATTCTTTGATTGTATTTTAAATGGATTTTTCAACTTATTTTTGTAAATCTTTTTGATTTATAATCTCATAACAAGCTTATTTTAGATTTAGTTTTGTTATATGTCACATCTTTTTCCCAAAACACCCTATATTCTCCCTTATGATTGGTTGCCAGCATTTGGTCTCATCAGTGATTGGGTAGATTTACACAGCATGTGAAGAGTAAGCAAATCAGTGCCTCTTCCCCCACCAAAGACCAGGAGCCAATAGATGAAATTAAGCAAAACGTTGGGAAACAAGGGACATTTTATACAAGGGTTAAATAAACAAGACTTTTTAATATAAGAACAAGTCAAGGAAACAAGAAAGTACTCAAAATAAACAGACTAAAGAAAGTGAAACACCGAGTAACAATAACTATCTCAGGAACGTGAAGCTACAGAACAGGTGAGGCAGGGAATTGTTTGGAGCCCTAATAATTAATCAGCTAGCAAAGATTTGGAGGTCAGTGTGAAAAATTTTACACAACAGCACTGTTGAGGTGGAAGATAATTAAGGTAACTAAGTACATTTACTATGTTACTGCACTTAGCTAGTCTTCCTTAGATAGTTAGTTTTTAGTTAATTTATGTTGTAATTTATGTTAGGTCTATCTGTCTTGTCTTT
>JAQMYL010000012.1:5262085-5279037 GCA_030014365.1 Clarias pachynema | reverse complement strand
TGTATAATTTCATATTGCTATTTCTCTGTTTTAATATTCTAGTTTTTTATAAAAAAAATATATAGCACTTTAAATTATTTTTATGTTTATTTGTTTGTTATGTTATTATTATGTTTATAAACACATTTATATTTTTTATTGTATTTGCATAATTACTGTGTAAATCATAAATAATAGCAACACTTACTGCTCATAACCCATAAGGAGATAAAACAATATTTTAACAATTAGGAAGTTTGCCTTTTTTGTCTTTTTTTTGTCTGTTTTGGTCAGGAAAGAGCCTCCAATCCCTAAAGGTCAACACAGAAAGAATGAGAAAAGATCTTTCCCACAGACTATTCAGGATCTGAACAGAGACAACACCCCAGACTCATCTTATTTTTACATTTTTACAAGTTAAAGCCACACACCCCTTTCAACTACCTCAGCTGTTGGTCTATTCTGGTTTGACATTTTTTTTTGCACATGAACAATCATGGACATGGTCACTCTATATTTTATGTTTTTATGTCTGGGAATCCTAACTGCCGCTGCCACCCATCCTTCTGCCATTTATATTGTTTATTGTAAAATCACATTATTACAAATTGTCACTGATGCACCAGTGACTAGTGTGTGTCTAAATCTTTTTCCGCTCCTCGCTCACTCCAAAGAGCTCAGTTGGCACGCGGGCCTCGTCTGTGTGATGGGGCGGAGACGCTTAATATGGCACGGCTGGTGGTAGATAATCATCAAAGGACCTTGGGCTTGCTTCGCTCTTTAAAAGGGAGGTGAGGAGCTTAGCCCAGGGTTCAGAAGTCTGGAGAGACCGTGTGGACGTTAACCACAAGAGTGGCATGTGAGTGGAGCAATGCCATGCACCCTGAACTGTACACCACCATTTGCTTGCCGGGCAAGAGGTAGCCACTTAAAGACTGCATTTTCTCCCCTTCTTTCCTTCCTCCCTCCTTAAAATCCCTTTCTTTTCCCATTTTACGAATAAAATTATCCTTTTACCAAGACCTTGCTTTGTGCCTTTGGTACACCCTGAGTTAAAGATCTTACAAAATCTATACATATTTATACTTTGTATTTTTGCTTGCACTTATTTATTTAATTCATACATATTTTTATACCACTTCCATAATTTTCTTCTGATTCTATAAAAATCGCTTTGCGACAATAATCATTATTAAAAGCACTATACAAATGAAATGTAATTGAATTTATTAAATTTCTAAATGTCTATTTTATTCCCTTGCAAACTTCAATTCTATTTTAGTGTGGATTTGATTTAACACTTTATTTGAATTTTTCTGCTGACTGGCAGTCATGTAAGCATTTACATTGCATTGTGTATTGTTGTGTATGTGACAAATACATTTTAAATTTGAATTTGATGGTAAATTATTTCATTATTCTATTATATCCTCTACATTTGGTCTTTCAACATCCAGAGATGGCACCAGTGTGTCAGTGACTAGAGGTGTCAAGAGGGAGATGTGAAAACTAGCTGGCAGGCGATAATGTCTAACCATTTTCTACTGTACGGCATCTCATTAATGGATGATTCTTAAAGGGCAGATATATCAAGGAATTGACTTCCAATCACCTTGACACAAATGAGGGTCTCTGATGGGAAGTCATACTTGATCCCCAGATTCATATACTGGAATCTCAGTGTATCTTAATGAACCAGTTTTGAATAACTTTTCTTTAGTCTCTTTACTTTTGGTACCAACTGAGGCTTAGATCACTCTAGAGAATCGAGTGACACTGACTGCGATATCCATTCCTGCTCCTGCTGTCTTCCACAATTACTGTCCTAGTGCTGCCAATCTACAGTATTTGTCTCCCCACCCCTATAAAAGAGAGAATCCTATAGTTTTATTTAATACAATAGCAAAATTAACCAGGAATAAGACCACCACAGACACATGTTCACCAATACTATGTAGGAATGAGAACTTCATGATTTTTTTTTTCTTTCAGCAACAAAATTTTATATACAAGGAGGAAAAAATCTGATTTTAAACTTTAAGCAAGCAAAATCACAGCAAGACTGAACTCCTACATATCCCTGGAAAATTCTTGGCTTATGCCATCTGACAACACATGCAATCCGCTGTACTTCTCTCACCACGTTGCTAAACTGGTTTGTCTTATAGGTTTCTCTCAGGTGTTTATTCAGTCCCTGGTCTGCCCCTGCATTTACCCTGACTTCTTTTTGGAGTTTTTCCCTCTGAAGTTCTCCCACCTCAGCCTACTACAGTACTTCATTTCCTCCACTAGCTTCATGGAAAGTCAAATATCGATTATCATCTCCCAAGATATGTATTATGCATTCATCAAGACCCTTATCTGTGTTAGCAACCAGGGTGATGGAATGGCCCTTCTTTTTATTAAGCACTTAACCAAGACCTAAATTCAGGGGAAAAAAGTCTTGAAGATGCTGTTTTAACTTTAGCTCATGACAGCTTAATTCTATTCTATATTATCTCATTTTTATTTTTGTGATACTGTACATAGCTTTCACCCACTACCTTTTATTATAAATTGTCCATGGTTTCAGACCCTGCATCACTGCAGCTGGTTTTAGCATCCTGTTTCTGCTTTATTACTGTAGATAGTGTTGAATTTTTAGCTTGTATTTTACCTGCTTCTTCAGATTCAGATGATTAGTCTTTTGAATTGAACTGACACCTAATAAAGGAGAAAATTTTTAATCTGATCTCAAGCTTTAAATCAAATTTTAACTCCCAGCCTACATTACTGTGATACATTTAATTTTCCAAAAGCCTGACCTCTCCATCATTAGCATTCATCCTATTAAATAATGTACAGTACAGGGAGGATACAGGATACAAGGCTTTTTAAATTTTAACATAAAAGAATAAAAAAATAAACATTCAAAATATGGTATATACAACAATCATTCATAACACGAACATGACTAAGCATTATTAAAATTGATTATCATTTACATACCTGCAAACTGGCGAAGAGTGTTGTCAGCTGTTTGTCAATCAACTATGATTGTATACCCGGTTCGTTTCACCGCCACTACAGGTTACATGAAAATATTAGCGACAGTTTGGTGATTTTAATTTTTATATTTGTCTATTATGGCATGTTATTGATAAGTTATCCCATGTTGAAATAAATGCTATTGGAAGGATTTTGTGCAATGTTTAATTTGCATAGAAAGTGCCGTCTTTCTTAACGCTGTCATGCAAAAGGAGTGAAAAATAGATTCCTGAGCAACCGATGTCAGCTAATTCAGTACCTTCACTGTAGACAGCGCCTTGTAACATCGAACGTAAGAGGCAGCGACTTAAGAAGACTTCTAAGGGGCAGTTCGGGGAACACGCTTACGTAAAGTAAACAACTTACGTAAGATATATCTTAAGAGTCTTCTTAGCTAGAGTGTGCGTTATTGGGATACCAGGCCCTGGGCATAATGCAGCAAATATGTCTGGAGCAACATCTCTGACTCTTTTAGAGCCCTATTTGTGTTTCCTTAATTTGTAGAATACCAAGACTGTCTGTAGTTTAGTGACCTTTACACAGTCAAAGAAGTTGGCATTTGGGTGCTGATGAACCATAAGTGCTGCCGCGACCCTAGCAGCGATGAGTGGGTGGAGTCAAAATGCCATAGACAGCTCATCTGACCCCAAAAGCTACGGCAGTGTCCAAAAAGAATGCTATGAGAAAGGAAATAAACAGAAGACACCAGTGATATTTAAAATAAAGATGTATTAGTGAATTGCCCAGGCGTTGATAAATTCACTAATGTCAGTGACGATTACACACTGATTTATGTTGATAATCATTGTGAAAGATATCTCATGGGATCCCTCGGGTTCTGCACAGAATATCAAAATTAAACTGATGCAACAGTCTATACATATCATGCACATAGCTATCTGTATACTATACAAATATGAATAAATAAACAAATAGAAATAAATTACATCTAAAAACTATCAAAATTATTCAAAAAATCCTTTTGTCATGTGCAATCAACTATAAACGTATTAGTGCTCTGCATACGAATGTTTACGTAAATGAACACAAATAGAGAAATCAATGAAATTAAAAGTGAACTTGCCACAAACCTTGACCAACCTTAGAATGAACTAAAATCTAGAGGAAAAAATATGGATCTTCAAGTCTGAATTAAAAGTGATGGTAATGGGAGAGGATTTAATGAAATTCTAGAGGCTATTCCAGAGACTGGGGGCATCAACTCCAAAAGCCTGGTCACCATTAGACTTTAACCTATAGAGTGAATGATTAAAATATTTTGTTTAGAAGCTGATCTAAATGACCCAGATTCAGGATATGGAGCTAACAAATCAGTAACATTGAGCATGTACAGTTGAATATTAATACGTATTCTATATTTAATAGGCAATAACAGGACGGATGTGTTGTCTTTTATTTTTTCACTTAAAAATCTGGTCGCTGACTTTTGAACAATTTGAAATTTAGCAAGGCTGGAATGGGGCAACATCATGTACTGGGAGATACAGTAGACAAAGAGCTTAAAGCACGGATAACTATTCAAGGAAGTTCAAGGTCAGACTCCTAGGTGTTCTATGAAGCATTATATTTGACAGATTAATCTACTTAATTTTCTTTTACTGTACTTTGATACAGTATACCCATGAATGTGTTTTTTCAATTTTCAATATGTGACCCATCAGATCAAGTCACACTGGATAATTTTTATGTTTTGGCCAACAGAGGTACAGTATCAACTGCTCTGATGCCTCTTTTCTCTTGGTTGTATCTGGTTTATATTCTACAAGGATGATGTTTCAAATAATAAGTCCTGTATATCTAATCAATGAACGCTTCAAATTACAACTTACTCCAACGAGTACGATTCACAAAATGATCACACACTGGACTGCAGATCCAGTCCCAAAGAGCCATGACTTATATCAACTGTCTGACATTTACATGAAATAAAGTGGGAAGTGTTGAGACTGTCCCTGCTGTAACACCTATCTGATAATTATCAGCTCCTTCATGCACTGACTCAGGTGTGTGGGAATGTGCTGAACTCTGAGCTGTGATCCAAGGCAGAGAAATCCGGACCATGACACATATCAGCCGCTGTATACTAATGATGTATTGATATTTTATTAATTTTTTTATTTTTTCTCCGCACACCACCGACTACAAACAGTTTCACACTCTCTACTATGAGTACAGATCCTGACAAAGACTTATGTAACCAATTCAATATTATTCAATCAGGAACATTGCTGATCATTTAAACAGTGTGCATGAAAATATTTTACAGCTGTACTTGAAATATGCTTTTATTTTTCATTGAATTGAAATCCGGGAGAATCAGTTCCCCTCCTTATCAAGAACAACATACTGGGTAGAAGCTGTTATTTTACTAACCTAGGGCTGTCTGTAGGCATTGTTCTCACCTATACAACATGTGCATCTAGAAATAAACTCCTCATACTGAGTTTAAAGAAGTTTTATCAGGTTACATGAATTGTAGATAGTTGCCTCGGGTCCTCACAATTTGCAGTTTGCTTTGCATTGATTGAAATAGTTATTTGTAAAATAACATTTAGTTAACGCTATAATTATGTTGGCAATAGAGTTGTTATTTGTTTGTTTGTTTAATTAAGTGGAAAGTATTATTATAATGTAGGGTATCAGACAAATACTTCATACAGTATCAGCACTGATAGAGTAGCTATTTTTATGTGCACTAATCATCATTTAAAAGCGAATATTTATTACAAGCAAAGGCTTTTGCATCATAAAAGACATTCCCTCACTTCCTGTATTCTGTGAATAAAGGGGAAGAGGTGAGAAAACCCCCGGAGTATGGAGGCAAAGGGAAAAAAACAAACAGATAAAAAAAACAGCTTGGTGAAAAAATCCAATTGTCTTTGTGTGCACCAGGGGTTCATATGCAAATTGAATTTATTCCACTATTCATCTTTTGTTTGCTTGTTACTTTAATTTCACTTGCAAGTTGAACCCAGCTGCTTGTTTGGGAGTAACACACCTACTTGCTGGGCCCTTCTCTGAACTTCCAATTGAGATCTCGGCTTTCATTTTCCCCAAGAATTAACAGGTTTACAAGAATTCTGCCAAGCTTGATCATTCATCTTCTGCCCTAAAGTGCACCGTGCAATATTTGTGTCAGCCAGCACAGAATTCTGAGATGTGCCAAAGCAAGATTATCTTAAAGTGAGACTGAGAATCTGGATTTCATTAACCACAGGAAATAAGGTTTAAGGTTTGTAGTTGAGTGATTTGTGAGTGATTTTGCAGTATTGAATTTAACCTGATGTCGATATAGGCGGATATAGAACCTTATAAACCCCTTACAAAGTGCTTATTTGATCGTTTGATCTCTCTCTCATCATCATCTGAGTCTTCCCTACCACGACTCTCCCATCGCTTTAGAATTGGATCAATCAGGATTCGTCAGACAACATGGCATTTTTTTCATTGGTCCAAAGTCCAATTTTTATGCCCCCTAACAAATCCAATTCTATTATTATTAGTCCCACTAACATGTGGTTTTCTTATGGACACACAACTGTTCAGTCCCAATCCTGTGAGTTCTGTTTTTTTTTTTTTCCTTTTTTTTTTTACCATGCAACTTCACTATTTTTTTTTTTCTGACTACATTTCTTCCACAGTGTTCACCACTATCCTTCCAAGTTTTGATTATGTATTGAAGGGCTCTTAACCCAGTTCCAGTAACTTCAAATCTCCTTAATTGTTTTGTTGCTTGATGCAGCACAATAATTTGACCCTTCTGAAATGGTAATATTTTTGCTCTGGCAGGGTGTATCTCATAATTATACCCAGTTTATTACTTTAAGACCCGGTAACCTTCATCCACAAAGTGTTTTTTTGTGATCATATATTTATTTAAAGGACAACAAAATAAATTCATCAAATTGCTCCACTTTTTAACCCACCTATTTAAAAACCTCCACTAATTAGTTATTATAACTATTATGAGTTATTAGAACTCTGCTGTAAGTCCTAGGTAGGTCTGTAGGTCCAGTCCTAATGCCCATGGAGTGTCAACACCTTCCTTTTTAAATTGCCCACTATTTGATTTATGCGAATCAATGTTATTGGGATTAATATGCAAGGTGAGTTCAAGTCAATGACGTTTGATTGCACAGTAAAACAGAACGCAAAGTAAAATCTCCCTTTATTTCTTTTTATAATCCTATACTAATGCACCTTGTTTCACTAGTGCTTGGATACCATCACGGTAGAGAGTTTTCTTCTTAGGAAGCTGGATTCATAATCAGAATGCCTGCTACATGTCTGGAACGCTGGCAGGAACTTGTCTCCCTAGAACTTCTTTAAAGGCCCAAACATGTGGAAATGGCTTGGAGCGAGGTCAGGACTGTATGGTGGATGTGGCAATAACTCCCATCTGAGTTTCTGTAATGTTCAAGTGGTCTTGGCGAATAACTGATTGTGCAGTTTCCGCAGACAGATGCATCTCTTCTGCAAGGTATTCGTCAATTTTCAAGGATCAGAAGCTATGTATACTTTGCTATATGTTCATGGGAACAACTGCAGTGGGCTCTGAGCCATCTCAGTTGGGATTGCCATTCATGAATGTACAGTATAACTTTCTTTAAAAATGTTTGCACCATTCAAATGTTTTACTACAGCTAAGAGTCTCATCACCGTATTTTCTTTTGTTAATTTCGGATTTGTTTGGATGCTGTCTTCCCCACTCTCATTCATCACTCAGGTTTGTTGACGGTGAAGTGACTGGTTGCTTTACATCCCTGGAAATCCTCATGTCTGTGTTTCCTTCTAGCTCTCCCTGTCATTAGTAAGCTGTCATAGTTAGTCCTGCCGAAGTCCCTGCTTGCACTTTGCACTTTTGTGTGACTGTGACCATACTGTAACAAACTGTTCTCTCCCTCTCTCTCTTATTTCTCTCTGTTTCTCTCTATTGAGCTACATATTTCGCTCCTGAGCTGCCAGTGATCCACAACCCCTCTGCCCTCTGGACCTGTCAGAGTCGTTCTGGTGCCCCGCTTCTGGTTGGAAATGTTGTCATTTGGATGCCCCATGTTGTCTGTTTAGGATGCGTGTGGTGACTGGGGACGGTTCCATTTACACTGGGCAGGTTTAGTACTGTAAGCGTCTCAGAATAGGAAATCGCTACTAAGTGGCCAAAAATTCTCAGAATGATGCCATTTTGGTCCTATTTTCAGGATTAGGAATAAGTGATTTATAAAAATTCTTAGAATAGAAAATCACTCCCATCTCCACCAAAATGTAGGAGAGCTCCAGAAGTGTCCTAACTGGTTAGGAGTAGTGGGAAAATGACATTCGGGCGAAGACGCACATGGAGGAGAGATTAGCACTGAGTGACACATAAAAGACACGTTCGGACAAAAATGGATTAATTATTTTTTTTTAATTGCATGTGGTGTTTAACTGGTCCAATACACGTGACTAATACTGTAAGTTCTTTAGTAATACTGAAGATGCAGCTTTGAAACAGTGACACAGCGACATTGTCGGAAATAATTAATTAAACTTTGCTCTTACAGCACCGCTGATCATGCACAGATTCATGCGCAGTGTGAAATCAATGAAAAATAAACTGCATTTATAGAGTCGTGGGCATCATCCATGGCACACACATTAAAATAATCATATTTATACAGTAAAAATAAATTATTTGAATGCACACAAGATTCTCCATTATAAGCAGCACTTTATCACTTCATTAAGGCCTTGTTCACACGGGCGCTAAATTTTTGGATAAATGAACGCGCCCTAGATGTTTATGTTGCGTTTTGTAGTGGCGCTCGATTGACTTCTACACTGGCGTTCGTTTGGCTCTGTCTAATGCCAGCCTGGTTAACAAAATTGTTAATAAAATTGTAGTTTGTGTGTTAACCTGTGGAGGCAGTGTTGGGGACTGGATATTGAAAGCCCTTGTCGCTTTATTTGAGGTGCCTCCTTTTAATATGGACCATTTTGCTATATTAGACATTAATCTTCTTGTTTTAAAAATTCTTGTAATACGGCGACGTAAGGAGAGAAAAAATCATAGCCACTACTGGGTTCACCCTCTGACTGCACAACGTCGGATTAAATTTTTTGTGGTTTATGGAGAAATGCGCAAATTTCCGGGCGAGTTTTTCAATTACTATCGGATGTCAGTTTCAGGTTTTTTTTTGTGCGTTTTTTTTTTTTGTGCTTTTTTTCCGCATTTCTCTATGTATAGCATGTAGGATCATGGGATATATCCGGGCCTCCAAAGCGTAAAATTAATGCAAAGAAAATGCACTAGAAGCGTTTTCCTTGCATTCGTTGGGATTTGAATGGCAAGAAAAAGCTGCATGCAATGTTTTTTTGATGCCGTATAAATGCGCAGCAGGACGAACGCACGTCACCAAAGACCGTGTGAACACTCTCATTGACTCCTATGGGTAGAAAACCCTCAGCGCTTGATCCATGCTCACGGGACACTACGAACGCCAGAAAAACGCTCGATTTTAACGCCAGTCTGAACAAGGCCTAACACGGCATATCCCCATGTTTCACACTCCTCTGGGGTTATGTGCTGCAAAATGAGAGGTGACATTGAAGCTTTCACAAAATGCCTCCATTCATTTTACATCTTTAGAGGTAAGAGTAGGACAGAATTTTAACTTTCATTATTTCTTTACATTTAGTATCTCCTCTGCAAGCAAAATGCTCTCATCCTCTCTTTTATCTTTTTAACTTTTATGTTCTACACTGAGGTAGGATTATTTTCAATCCTAAATGAAATTTGAGAGTGATTCCTATGAGTGATTCTGAGATGCTTAATAAATTCAAATTCAAATTCAAATTTTTTAATACAGGCTATGGCCTCGACTGACGCAGACAGCTGTCCTCTGAGTACTTGTGACTGCAATCACTCAATAGTTCAGGACTGGAATTTCCTACAGTCTACCTGAGCCTCGAATAATGAAACTGTACTCCATATTAACTTAAAGAGATTAACTGACCCCTTGCCGGGAGCAGCCGGAAGACCAGCAACAACAAGTAAATACCTACAACATTTATGGCTTAATGTAATCTCATGTGAAGACAATGTTTGGCTATTATTTACAATCAAACTTATGTAATTGCAGCATTAATGGAGATAACTTTAACTCGCCAGCTGAGGAAACTGTACAGATAAACATGCTATGGGATTTCACTAGTAATTATTTATTACATAAGTTGTTCCTAAATTGATTAATTCCAAGAACAATAAAGTGCATGTTTGCTGTTCCTGTTACTTGCCGTGCACTCAGAAATAACCAAACATGGTTCCACTGTAATCAGACTAAATGGATTTGAATGATTAACAATTTGCAATGTTTTTTTTTCATTTTTTTTTTTCAAATGCACTTCACCAAGTGAAGCATTTTTTTTTACTCTAAATAAACCTCACTTTGTACTGTCTGTGCTGATTGATGTGTCTGAAGGTTGCATTTTGCATTCATTTTAGTTTCATTGTTAAATTGTCTGAGGCATCAGACACAATCCATAACACAAATACATTTGCATGATAATTGCTATTAGTGCAGAAAATAATGCAGCATTATAGATTTAGCCAGTTATGTTTTTCATTATTATTATTAATATTATTTTTTGATGATGAATGGGAAAGACTGTGTGACAGGACTTATTTGATGATGAAGAAAGAGGCAATATCATAAGGCATGTGAGACAGGTGTAGAGTATAATCACAAGAAAGGCTTGATTCTATTTTAATTTGTAAATCTTGTTTTATGGAACTCCTTATCAAAGGCAATCAATGCATAAATTGATTTAGTAAAAAATCAAGCATCTTTGCATATTTACTTAACTTGAATTAAAGTAGCTTGAAGTAGCTTAAAATGTTAATTATGGTCAAACAGACTAGTCTTTGAAAATTAAAACTAAATAGTTAAAATCTAAATGAATTCCTCATGATGTTATTTACAGTATTGGGTATAATGTGTTAGAGTACTTGGATTACTTTTTTGATGTAACGAGTAATCTAATGCGTTAGGTCCACCATTTAAGTAGTCATTTATTTAGTTATATTTTCGAAAATTTAATCCGTTATTCAGACAATTTATGTAATCCATGAGCAAGACAGCAGTGATTCCGTTATTGTGTGTGTGAAACGCTTCCTACAAGCCCCTCCCCCGAGACCCCCCCCTCTGTTATTCCTGCTGTTATACCCCTATCTCTATGCGGTTTGACTCGCGGTGAGAAGCGGTGGTAGGCACTGTGAGCCACCGCGAGTGACGGCCCGACGTTCCGTGAAGTTCTGCAAGGTCTGCGAGGACCGACGCGTGGAAAGACGCAAATCAAATCACATCGTCAAAACTCGTGGTGAATCATGATGAACCATACTTACGCCCACCGCGCGAAACCACGTAGTTGAGATAGCGGTATTAGTAGTTAACAGATTATGAGCCAAACTTCGCTGAGTGATCATGATAAAATAATTCTTGACTAAAACAACATGCATGAGGAATCTCAAAGGAGTTTTGATTTTCTTGCAACGGAAAAGTACTCTAACTAGTTACTTTTATCCGAAAGTACTGCTGTAATGTTGTTACTGATTACTTCCCCCAGCACTTGTTATTTAAGCAGTATCACATAAGCAAAAGTGAGGTTATAATAAATTTCAGCTATGCTTTGCTTTACGATAACAGATCAATAAAATATATCTGCACTCGGCGATCATCACAACGGAGGGAATCTCGTCGCAGCTCGGCCACCTCCTCCGCAACTTCACCTTCTGCTTCTATCAGCCCAGCTCTTCGGCCTTGCATGGCTCGCTGCTGCTACTGCTGCTCTTCACTGGATTCTCTCCATATTAAAGGACTTCTTTATCGCCACACACTCCACTACACTCCTGCCCAGGTATTTCCTCACTGTATGTATGTGTGTGCACTAGTTTGAGAAAGAGAGAAAAAAAATAAAACTGTTAATAAACCACTGGTGTTTGAGCATTGCTACTGTAAATCATCTGCCTTCATCTCTGTCTCTGTGTCAGTGGCCCGATGCTACATAGCTTTACATTGGTGAATAATGCAGGCATCTGGCGCAGGGCAGGGGGCACTGACCAAGTAATTTCCCATCTACTAGAGATGAGTATCCAACAACATGCAGTTCTTGAACAGATCGAGCAGGAATTACAAGCAATTACCACCAAGCTCTCCCGGCTGCAGCAGCAAGGGCTTGAGCACATTCCCCTGCCAGATTTGCAGAAAGAAGTGCAGCAACTTTTAACAAAGCTTTCCCTGCATGATGACGTTGAAGTGTACCTCCAGATGGTTAAGTGCACTGCTGAACAGGAGGGCTGGCTGCTGGAGGACTGGAGGTCGGTCCTAATTGCCTTACTGATGGGCAAGGTGCAACCAGTATGATCGACTGAAGGCAGAAATCCTCGCGAGGTGTGGACTCTTCAGCTCCCAGTCTGCCTCTGAGTTTAGCCGCTGGAGCCATGACTTGTCAGCGCACCCCGAGCCCAGCTTGATCTCCTACATAGAGTCACCTGCTGCAGGCTCCAGCCGGACAAATTCAGTGAATGAGAAGTCATCAAAAGACTAGTGGTGATGCGCTGGAATGCACAGTATCCCCCCTCTCGCTCAGTCCAGAAAAACTAGGCTTCCTGACTGGAGCTCTCTCCATTTCACCATGGCTCCAAGATGAGAAAAACTGCTTCCCCTGGCGAGGGCAAAACCACCTGTCAACGAGCCCATGTCCACCGAACCTGAGCTCCTTAAAGCACTTTTTGCCACATAGCTCTGCCTTGACCAGCTGGGTCCATATTGGGGGAGCCCGCATACCCGCCATTGTCGTCGCTGGCAGTCCTGTGACCCTCGCTTGTCCCACAATCATTCCTGGGATGTGAAACCATGCGGGCCTCTCCTAATCATCTGTGTGCATGGGGATCGTCAGGAGGTCCCAGTGGCAAGCATCACGGTAGAGGATTGCAGGGGAAGACACACCATAACTGCTGGTATAGTCCCTAATCTGCCTCTTCCCCTTTAATTAGGTCGAGAATGGGCGGGCTGTGTGAAAGAGCTGGCTGGGGAGAAAAAAGGAGGAACGAATCACCCACAGAGCACAGACAGTGACAGAGGAAGGCCATGCCCCCCTGCCATGCATGGATGGGCCAGACACAAGGGGAAAGCACAGATGCCAAGGCAGAAGATGAGCTGCCTTCTTCTCCTCACACATCTCTCTCCTTGTCTCAGCAGGTGGTGCAGAGGACAACTTTTTGAGGCTGCAAAAAGAGTACAAGAGAGAAACACCCCAAGCCTCCACCAGTTTCACCCCGTTTGAGCTCCTGTTTGAGAGGAGCTCAGTGGACTTCTCAATGTCGCAAAAGAGGCATGGAAAGCACAGCCATGCCTATTCCGCTACATCATTGAGTACATAGAAGACATGCAAACAAAAATCCACTGTGTGCAGTGCAGCAACATGTGAAAAAAGTCCAGTCTGAGCAACAAAGATCCTACATCCGACCGGCACAGCCACATGAATTAGCAATCTAGTGACCGAGTGCTCCTTTTGGTGCCCAGCGCTAATTGCAAGTTTCTGGGCACCGTGGTGGCAAGGCTCATTCACAGTCACAGAACGGGTTGGGCCAATGAACTACAGACTGCAAGATTTATATCACATTCATTTATCAAAAAGAACCGGCGTTGTCTCAGCTCTGGCCACTCTGTCTCCCAACAAACTGGCACGAGAACTTGTTCAGCGGGGAGAGGATCTGACCCCGGCCCAGGTACAGGAGGTGAACGAACTGATCGACCAGTACCAGGATGTCTTCTCCTGGAGCCAGGGCTCACACACATAATCCAGCACAACATCAAGACCCACCCCAGCACCACCCAAAGCTGAGATGGACAAGATGTTAAAAGTATAAATCAAGGGGGCTACAAGTCCCTGGTCCAGCCCAATCATGATGGTTCCCAATCCCAAGGGTCCCTTCATCTTTGTAATGACTTCCGCCAATTAAAATATATTGTCACTAAATGATGCATAAAAACTAGTTCATGCTTTTATCACCACTAGATTGGATTATTGTAACGCCTTACTGTCTGGCTGTTCAACTAGGTGCATAAACATGCTTCAGTTATTTCAGAATGCAGCAGTGAGAGTCCTCACTAGAAGATAAGAGCACATCACCCCTATCTTATCCATACTTCATTGACTCCCTGTGAAATTTCGCATCGATTGATGTATAAAGCATTAAATGGTCTTGTGCCGCAGTACCTGAGTGAACTGCTAGTGTCTTACGATTCACCACGCCTACGTCGATCAAAGGATGCAGGCTGCTTGTCAGTACCACGTATTATGAAAACTACAGCAGGGGGCAGAGGTTTTTCTTATAAAGCCCCAAAGTTATGGAATAGTCTTCCAATTAATGTTCAGGACTCAGACACAGTCCCTTAGTCTAGGCTAAAAACCTATTTATTTAGCCATGCATTTTTGTAAATAGATTTGCCTTAGGTAAAGGAGCAGATCTGGGGGACCCATGGGCGTAGAGTATTATGGTGAACTGGTATGTTTAGATGCTGTCTTCTCCACTCTCATTGATCACTCAAGTTTGTTGACGGTGAAGTCATTGGTCGCTTTACATCTCAGGGAGCCCTCATGTCTGTGTTTCCTTCTGTCTCTTCCTTTTAGTTATGCTGTCATGGTTAGTCCTGCCGGAGTCCCTGCTTGCACTCTGCACTAAATATACATTCACATTATACATTGTTTGACTCTGACCATACATAACTGCCATCTCTCCTTCTCTTCTATTCTCTCCTCTTCTTTCTATTCTCCTCTCTCCCTCTCTCTCTTTCCCTCTACCTGTCTCTCTGTCGAGCTATACATGTTGCTCCTGAGCTGCCAGTGATCCAGACCCCCCCTCTGCCCTCTGGAGCTGTCTGACTCGTCCTGGTGTCCTACTTCTGGTTGGAGATCTCGTCGCATGGAAGCCCGTGTGGTCTGCCTCAGATGTGTGTGGTGACTGGAGACGGTTCCACTTTTCTACGAAGACAGTCCTGTCCTTGGCTGATGCAGACAGCTGTTCTCTGAGGACTTGTGACTTCAGTCGCTTGATAGGTCAGGACTGGAGTTTCCTACAGTCTATCTGAGCCTCCAATAATGAGCATTTTAATTTAATCTCCTATTATACTCAACTTCCAGTCTCACACAGTTTGCTGCAGATCAAACTTTACTATTCATTTCACCCAAATGAGGATGGGTTCCTTCTTGAGTCTGGTTCCTCTCAAGGTTTCTTCCTATCACCATCTCAGTCCTTGCCACTGTCGCCGTCGTCCTTGGCTTGCTCATCAGGGACAGTCTTATCATTATAATTCATACACATTCACATTTCATACAAACTTAAATAATTCTTTAGATTGTGTAAAACTAACTTTTCTTCTCTCTCAGCCCTCCTCTCAGTCCTGCCACGGAAGGGACAGCCTGAGATGATAAAATGGTCAGAAGAGACAGAATGCGCATTCAAGCTCCTGAAAACCCATGTCACCAGCTCCCCCATCCTCCGCAACCCAGATTTCAGGAAACAATTTATCCTGCACATGGATGCCTCAGAAACTGGATGCTGTCCTTTCTCAGGTATTCAATGGAGAAGAACATCCAATCCTGTACGTGAGTAGGTCGGCTATAAGTGGACTATAAACAAACAGAATTTAACAGGGCAACACTGTTATGGTGGGCTGTACACCCACTATGCTTACAACTCAGCTCGTCACACACGTCAAAAAGAATTCAAGTTCACAGCCAGCAGCAAGACACAAATAAAGGGAGCGGGGCGCCGTAATCCTGCACAGCCGGCTTCCCATTTCCACTCACCATCCAAGATTTAAAGCGGTGCTATAAAAGGAGGCCAGAACGTCAGTTACCGGTGCGTGTGATGTTGAACCAGTCGAGACTAAATTCACTTCTCTCTTTGTTTCTCACAGACTCCCAGAGTTCCGGAGAGCCCCGCTCCTGGGGATCAGTGCAGTGAAGAAAATCTTGTGCAGCTCGGTCATATCTTCCTTGACCTCAACTCTCACCTCTGTCAGCCCAGTTCTCTGACCTCGTGTGGCTCACTGCTGCTGCTGCTCTTCACCGGAAGACGAGCCTGTTGGGTCCTCCCCATATTAAAGTACTTCCCACGTATTTTCTCACTGTGTGCATGAGTTTAAGAAAGAAAGAAAAAAAAGAAAACTGTTAATAAACCACACTTGATTGAGCACTGCTAAACCATCTGCCTTTGCCCTGATACTACAGTACATAGCTTATATATACACACAGAAGATTTGTATCATGTTTGTGGTTTATTACAGTTGTAGGTATTATATTATTTTATGCAGTAAAATTTTCTTCATTTCTTCCTTTTCATGTGTCACATTGGGCAACAGATACTTCCCACCCTGAAGATATGTCTGTTGCTTCTGTGACAGTTACTTGCTCAATGTATCTTCGAAAGGACATTGCTTGAGGGTCCAACAGTGGCAGCCCGGGGGTGTTAGGGCTAGAACTGGGGACCTACTGATCAGCCATCCAACACCTTAACCATCAGACTACCCCTGCTTCCTGCTAACATAACAACAGCCCAAAAAAATGAAAATAATAAATTACCAAGCTGTTTTTAATGTAATTAGCCTATAAACATTATAAATTTCACACAAACATAACACAAACATTTTTCGAATAACTAAGGATTGCAGATTTGTCTGTAGTTTATTATGGTTGTGGACGGTTTTTACATTAGAGGTTGTTAGAGATATTCCTGAGAAGTGTCATATGATGTGTTCCAATGTGAAGTTGTTATTTTTTCATGCATTTACAGGTGTGAAACAATTCAATTCAATTCAATTTTATTTGTATAGCGCTTTTAGCAATTGTCATTGCCTCAAAGCAGCTTTACACAGTCAAAAGAA
>JAQMYL010000012.1:5236869-5250173 GCA_030014365.1 Clarias pachynema | reverse complement strand
ATGAGTATGCTATAACATTTGTGTCTATTGGAAACGGTTGTGTGTGTGTGTGTGTGTGTGTGTGTGTGTGTGTGTGTGTGTGTGCAGAACATTTCTTACTGTTATTGTTCTGATTTCTATTATACAAGTTTACCAAGTGTGTAAAGGGTTTAAATGATCCGAGTTTAGTATTATCTTTCCAAGGGTTAATGACGTGTTGGACAATTATTAACCCAATTCCAGTCATTGCAACAAACTCCTTAGTTGTTTTCTTTGCTTGATGCAGACCTCTAATCAGATTTATTTATTTATTTATTTGCAGCAAATGTATGTAAATGATCAACAATGATGTGGAGATAAGATAAGGACCTATTGTTAGTATCCTTAGATAATATATTCACAGCAATTTGCTGACTATTACAGTTTTTATTTAATTTATTATGCCTTTACAGTTACATTGATAATTACATTGATTCTTCTGAAACACCTTATAACAGCAATAATCAGTCATTCTGTGACCATCATCTTCCTTTTATAGAGATATTGCAAAGTGTAACCTCTGTTCTATAGACTTCTAAATTATAAATTAAACCTCTGGCTTATACAAAACACTGGCACTAGAGACTAGTTATGTAAATGTTATATAAAAGTTTACTTACAGAAAACTTCATCATGTCAAAGAATATTCGCACATTCTCTAAATCCAACTATGTAGAGGTTCTGACAAGCAAGTCCCCAGGTAGATTACATCGTCAGACCTGCTGTTATAGAAAAAAAAAAAAAAAAATCAACATCTTTGTAAAACCATAATATGTCAAGTATTAATTTACGCGTTATGCTGCATTCACGACTACACAACTCTAAACTTCCTGTTTTCTAACTAAGAACATTCATATATCTTTAAGATTTAAGGTCAGAAAAAGGGGATGCTCACAGTAAGCTATTTCTGTATGGATTATTAAAAACAACCTTTCAAGTAGGTTTTATATGTCTCCAGAGAGTTGTTTTCAAAAACTCAATTTATTTTCAAAGTTTTGTAGGATGTAGGCTGTGCTAATCCAACACCGCGTTCAGGGAGGGAAAAAAAAAAAAAACATATGTAAGTTTGATATAACACTTTAATTATACACCAACTAAACAATCCTAAATCATATACACATATACAAACTCTGCCTGAATTGGTTTGTTTATTTGTTTGTTTGTAAATACTTCCATTTCCCGCCCTTTTATCATTATGCAATTTCATTCAATTTCCTTTTCTTTTTCACTACTTTTTCTTTAACTACAAATTTCCCAATTTCACCTCATACAGAGGCACAAAACTGCATTGTTTTATTTAATAAATAACAACATGACCATAGTTTTTAAACCTTTTATATTTCATTTTAATGCTGTGGAATGTGAAGTCAGTTCCTTTTAACACTTTTCTTATTTCAGTAATTTCCACACCAGCTTCTCTTTTCATGTAGACACTCCAGACTTCTTTCAAAAGATTACGTAAATGCCTTTTTGTGCAGAAAAATTACCATGCTATATGCATGCTCGTCAATTCTTTCTGAATGAGCTGCTACTATAGAAAAGATTCAAAGAAATGTGTAATAACAGTGAGCACATTAATACAAACCTGTCTTTTGCATTATTCTACTGCTCTCAGAGTTGCTGTGATAGAAAATTAATCAACACTTTCTGACCAAACACAATCCTGAATTCAGCAGAGGTTGTATAAATATTTTTTTAACGCAAACAAATGAAGGCCTATCTTAGGGGGAAAAAATCTTCAAGGAATGTGCACATAGAGTTAACCCACTCTGGTGTCAGATCTGTAACTACTAGATGATTATTAGGTGATCCCTTCAGAGTATGAATGAGAAGCAGCCACTATTACCTCAAGGCTACAGGTCAGACATGGCTATGTTTCTTACTCTAGATCCATTGGTAAAAAAAAAAATCAGGACTAACCTTGAGGCTGCTGGTTGAAAAAGCAAACACGTGGCAGTTGTATAACCTTTAACAAACAACCCGACCCTGGGAGCTTCTCTCAGGAGGCTATTATACAGCAGGATGGTCTGTCATATTCCAGCAGCCATGCAGGACAGATAAAAAGGCTCAGTGTCTGAGAATAGGGCTTAACATGTCTCTTCACGTGTTTTTCAAGTTCCAAAGAAGTGCAAATTCGGGTACAATTTCTCTACCAGAAATTCATACAAATGCACATTATTAAATTTTAACAAAAGAAAAATACCTATTAATAAATAATATAGGAAAACACTAAAAATGTATTTAAAAACCTTTATTTCTCCATAAAATCCCCTTCTGTACTTATCCCAGTCATTTCACTAGTGCTTGGATACTATCAAGGTGGACAGTTTTATTCTGTACACTGGAGCCATGATCAGCCTGCCTGCTTCACATCTACTGTATAAAAAATATCTATCTATCTATCTATCCATCCATCCATCCATCCATCCATCCATCCATCCATCCATCCATCCATCCATCCATCCATCCATCTATCCATCCATCCATCCATCCATCTATCCATCCATCCATCCATCCTACCCAAACATTTGGAAATGGCTTGAATCAAGGTCAGGATAGTACAGGGAATGTGGCAATAAAGGCCCGGCAGCGTCTCTACCACCAAAGGGGCTTGAGAGACTTCAGACTGCCCTCCAAGGTGCTCAGGAACTTTTACTCCTGCACCATAGAGAGCATCCTGATGAGAAACCGTTCAACCTGGTTCGGGAACAGCACCATGCAGGACAGACGAGCTCTACAGAGGGTGGTGCGATCAGCTGAACGCATCATCCGCACCGAGCTCCCTGACCTGCACTCGATCTACAGCAAGTGGTGCTGGATCAAGGCCAGGAAGATCGTGAAGGACCTCAGGCAACCCAGCAATGGACTGTTCTCTCAGTTGCAGTCAGGAAAGCATTTCCGCTCTCTGAAGGCCAACTCAAAGAGACTAAGGAGGAGCTTCTTCCCGCAGGCGATAAGGTCTCTCAACCAGATCACTACTCAGGACTAAATCATTTCTGCATTTTTGCACATTGCACAATGCACAGTTATGGACATTATACAGGACTAATCATCTCTGCATTTTTGCACACTGCACAGTAATGGACACTCATGGACATTACTCATCTGTACACTCATGCACAGTTGCACATACCCCGGACATTCATGGACATTGTACATTGCACATTCATGCACATTTGCATTTTTGCACATTGCAGATTATGGACATTATGGACCATAGACATCTACACACACGTGCACATTTGCACACTTCCTGGACATTTCCACTTATTTTAATTTAAATTCATCTTTATATATTTTTTCTCATTGTATAGATAAATTTTATATATATATATATATTTCTTAGATATTTTTAAAAATATTTTTATATTTTGTTCAATTTATTTCTTGTTAGCTGTTTTTACGTTTTTAAGGTCACGGGCGGTTGTTTCAGCATTTCACTGCATATCATACTATGTATGACTGTGTATGTGACAAATCAAATTTTAATTTGAATTTAACTCCCAGTTGTGAATGGTAGTTTATACAGTTCCCATAACCAGACAGGTCTCTTGTGCAAGTTGGTGACAAGTTTACCGTCAATTTTCAGGATCAGAATCAGGTGCAGTGTGCTCTAAGTCACCTTGGCCAGGATCGTTAGTCAATGATGTACAGCCTTCTTTAAAATGGTTGCACCATTCAAATATTTTACTGCAACTAAGAGTCCCATCACCTTGAAGTCTTCTGTAAATGTCAATCATTTATACCTTCATTTACATGAAATATGGAACAGACATGAAACAGAGAATGTGTGAGGTATAAAAAGCAATGTCTGAAGTTTATTTCATTTGGAGAATTAACAGTGCACTCTGGGAGATCTCTGAGACCTGTGCAAACTTGATAAAAATTGTAAAACATAGGACATTTAAACTTGAACGGAGCCTCATATGTGACTTGTTACTTATTTGTGACTCCATTTATAAAGTCTTTGGGTTCACTACCGTGACACCATCTGGGCTGAATAACGTTTGAATGCCATAGAAAATTATATTTGTAGCTGGTTAAATTTTTTTTTTTTTACAGATCACATGGTGATGTAGAATATATAAATCAGACTCTGACCTGACCTATGTATCACAAATGGTTATTCCAGGATTGTGAACACGTTTGATGTTAGTATCTTTACTTCAAATACAACCTAATCTCATGAGAAATTCATAGTACATTGAACTAGAGAAAGGCAATGTGACCTTTCTGCCTTTCCAGTAAGTTGAATTGATACTTTTAGTTGTCAGAATGCATACTGTAGTTATATGCAGCAAACTTTCTCAACGTCCACTCTGAAATTAAATCCAGACTCGCCAGGTTCTCATGGAGGCTATCCTTAACATATGCTTTAGGTAGCATCCTATTCCTGGAGATAGGGGTGTATATTTTTCAGCTTCCTGTCATGGTTCACAGGGTAATGCTAAATTCATGACATAAATGTCCTGGTTTCTAGGCTTTAGCATGTGGAGAACTCAGAAATGCAGTCTGAGGTATGCTCCCTTATGTATTCATTTAATCAATTAACACATGTAAGCCTCATACAAACCATTTCAGAAAACGTATTGATTCCTTGCCTGCATTAAATATGTATTATTTATATAGCATTTTAAGATCCAGCATTTTAAATTAAGCATTTTCAGATCCAGCATAGGATCTAAATAGGATGTTTGTCTTTGTGGAGAGAACCTTTGCTTCATGATTTATGGGATGAGTGGAATTCCATGGAAGTTTTGAATGTATTTTTCCAGATCATGTGGAATTCACCTGAATTCAATCAGACAAGAAAATCAGTCCTACTGAAGAGTACCTACTGTATCTCTTTGGCCTCTGTGGCCGCTGTCTATCTTGAAATTGTTGCCAGTTTCTTGATTGCAATCATTGTACTTCTTCTTACAGAGGTTCCTCAACAGCAATGATTACCTTTTCTGACTAAAGGCTGTGACTATACATTTACAATCCATTCAAGGTACTTTTTGACCATTTTCAGTCTAAACAATGAAAAGCAATGAAACTATGAATGCCACATGGCTGCATGGTGTCATTTTCAATATATAAAACATGGAGTCAAAAACTTCTTCAACTATATCAAGTCAAATGAATAGAAATCACACAATGCACAATTAAAATTCTTAATTTATTCTTTAATTTATTTCTGTCAAATTAAAAAGAAAGTTTGATTAAAAAAAAAAAAAAAACGTCAACTTTGGCCCATGATACAGTATCATTGATTGTCCAGCAATTACTGCTGCACCCAAACACTGCTGAATAGTCTACCAGGACCAATTAAAGTGACAGCATTTATTTTCTCAAATGAAACAATTGAATTAGTCATGGTTTGTGACTCTTGGCCTCCCAGACCTAGGGTGATGAGCAGAGCAACCAGTTGTTTCCAATCTGTCCCAGTGGTTGGAAATTCAGTTTCTAGCAACTACAAACCATCTGGCAACATCTCCTTGTGTTGAACAGAGTTGAAGCACGGCCCTCTCTCTGCATGGCATGGACTAAATGGGACATAAGACAAAATGCACAATCCTCACTTTTGATACCAAGACATGTAAGTTGGAAATAATGACGACAAATTTCTTGTAAGTGCATGGAGCCCCTTAAGAAGCTGTGAGTTAGATTATCACTCACTCACATCATCTATACTGTACCACTTAATCCTGTATACAGGGTCGCGGGGTGTCTGGAGCCTATCTCAAGAATAAATAAAATGCAATGTTATCTTGGCCATGAGTATAGTTTAATCAAGTCCCTTATTTTAATTGTGGGCTCCATTCTGAGAGGTCCTCCATCACTGGGTTTTGTCTCAAACCATCAAAGACTTAACCAAACATACAGCAACCTGTTCCTGATTCATATTAGCCAGACCACAAGCTACAGACTTTGAGCATGGATCAGCTGGAGACTGCCCAAATACCCTATGAAATGTGTTAATGAAGTTACACTTTGGCATAACAATTCTTGTTGAAACAGGTGCTATGTGAAGCAGTGCATTCAGTATCATGGGTTGTTTTGCTTCATTTGATCCTACTCTAGTCACAGACATATTGAGAATTGTTGGCACTACTCATTTGAACACTGTCTTGGGTGACTCAGTTCTCCCTAGATGCAGCTGAAAATTATGTCTCAACTGGTAGGCCATTATCAATCTGGTAGCGCTTCTCAGATGTGGCTTTAGACATTTAAACACAATTCTGGCACTCATTAAGAGACTCATTAAAGTAGTTAGCACTAGCCACTGAGATTTAGATGGGCTCCGTTGAGAAATACTGGTCTACATATTGCTCCTGGTTCATTGATTTCAGCTAAACCATATCTGGTGCCAAGTAATCTAAAGGAATAACTCAGTCCTTTTTCAGATTGTTTTCTGGGCTTTTATATCCTTGTTATATCCAGTATCCAAGTCAGGGTTGTCTATGTCCTTGATATGGTCATTTCCGGTGCAACGAACTGATTGTGAATGCCAATCCTTGTCATTGAAGAGCTTCAGACACTACCTCCATAAAAGCAAACGTTGGCTCTTAGTTATTTGTGGCTTTCCGTTCAATACAGGTTACCTATGGGGGTTAACTTATGTAGAGGATAAGAACTGTTTGTAGGAAATAACAAATGAGAATCAATCCAGCTAACTGAGTAATTAACAGTCTATAGTATGGCAAGGGAGAAGCACTCAACCATGCAAGCAACACATTAGACACATACTCAATTAATCAGCAAGTGTGCATCGGTTAGGGAATATTCAAATGAGAAAACACAGAGGGAGGAATTGACTTAGCAGGAAAAGAAAGATGAGTGGTTAGTGATAAATGGCAAAGAGCAGTGCAGGGCAGCGATGCTAACATGAGAAAATTATTTCAAGGCTGATAGATAATGTCCACCACAGGTACTTCAGAGATTCCTCTCATTCCTTTGTACAACACCGACTGTGCTTTTTAGGCTTCTTTTTTGTCGAATCTTAATCGACTTTCACTGATGTAGAAAGGAAGAAGACACCATCCTGAGTTACACAGGCATAGGTACTGTACACTGACAAGGATGAGAAAGGTCATATGCATATACTGTATAGTCCTCTCTGAAAGTGTTGCAACAGCAAGGACAATGCAATTTTTTTATGTAAATACTATACATTATAGACTGTTGTGTTTGAGCAGAAGAAAAGAGGATATGATGACTTCAGAGGCAAAACCTAGGGCTCAATCCAATATTAGATGTTCAGAGTTGTCATTTATTTAAACAATCAACCTGGACAACAAGAAACACCTGTCAGTCATGTGTTCCAATATTTTTGATCACCAGGGGAAATGGTTTTTAAACAAATGCACCATGTTCTAAGTTGTTTAATTTGGAGTTAAAGCTGAAATTCGAAACCATTTGTCTCAGATTAATTGTTTAACCTCAAGACCTTGAGGTCTTCAGTGTATAGCAAAGAAAAATAAACAATTGACTTTACTTTAACCTCAATTTATTTTCATTATTATTCATTTTATGTTTACTTTTATGCTTTGCAGGGCTAAATATATTATCCCCTGCTGCTCAGAACCACATGATCCAATCATCTAAGTACTGTTTTTCATAAGGATAGATGCAAAATAGACAGCGGTATTGAAAGTGTTTTAAACCTGGCATCTGCTTTATGCTGGCTCGACTAAACATAAAAGAAAAAAAAAACTTGCATAAACAATTCTAAGACAGAATTTATTTGGGCAGATGGAACAAACATCTAAATGATGGCTCACAATTCAAAGTCTCAGTTACTGCACTGACTCCTGAACGTTTGCCATTGGACTTGGTGGAAAGCAAAGAAATGAAACAGTTTTATAGGTCTTATCTGTATAATATTAAAGGGTGCAATGCTATTATATTCTTTGTATAACTTTTGACAGTTTGAAATGAGTTGGGTAAAAACAAGCAGGATCCCTAGAGCAGAAAGGTTAAAAAAGAAAGACTCATGCTTAAACAGTGGTACCTCTCTCAGCGTTCTGTTCAGCGTCCTGAATCTTCACCACCAAACACTTTTCTACCACAACTAATTATGTGATTGCACTCTGGACTTCTGTGTCAGACAGTAAATCCCCCTAACAAACCTGAACCATATATATATATAAAATAATGTCTATAAAGTTGATCCACATGTTTTTTTTTATTTTTATGATAGACCTAATGTAACGATATTCAACCTGTTAAAACAATTAGCAATTTCTGATGTTGAAGAAAGTATAGAAGAATGATGATTTACACTTATTAGATGAATTACACTATTCAGTGTCACCCAGATGAGTCTGGTTCCTCTGTCAATGTTGGCTTGCTTACTGTATATTCAGACTTTCTGCAAAGTTGACTTTGACTAATCATCATAAAAGTGGTTTATAATTAAGACTGAATTGAATTTACTTTAATTAAATAACAAAAAGAAGCCAATTACTTCATGGAAACCTCTCGATCTTTACAACTACATGTTCAGGATGTAAAACAGTGCCACAATGGATTTGGATAAATGCTTCAAATATCCATTCATATGTCTGAAAGTGGTCATGGCTTATACAAGAAATGTGCCAGGGGGCTGAGACATTAAGAATTAAACAAAGGTATAACACTTCTGGAGAGAACAAATACTTAACGATATGCTTTTGCAGTAAGTTTGCTTAAATAATGTAAATGCTAATAGAGTCTAGAGTCAAGTGCCTGGGAATGTAATATTGAACATGGTGCATAAGTGTTGTCTGTACCGTCCGTGTTTGTAGGCAGTAATGTACTGTGGGATATAGAGTCTGGTGCGTAGTTCAAGTGTTGACAAAATGGAATCATTCATCATTAACATAACTTTATTCAATGGCGGCACTGTCGCCTTGCAACTCTAGGGCCCAGGTTCAATTCCCACCTCAGGGTCTGTGCTTGGTGGGTTTCCTCCGGGTACTCGGCTTCCTCCTACGGTCTAAATTTGCTGTAGTGTATACCGATGTGGCCATTAAGAATGTGTGTCACGAGGAAAGGGATCTCACGAGCTGGGTGGGAAGCTCTAAAGTTTTCAGGCGCATGACGTACATTACCTGTAGGGGGGAGTCATGTTTCAATATCAGGTATTGTGTGTCTACTGAAGCCAATATTGTGGTAATCTTTCTTAGACGCCTCTTGACAGCAAGTGGCTCAACTGTAAATAATGATATGTATTTATTCTTAATTTTCATCTCTCCTTCTTTTGTATCAATAATGATTCTTCTTTGACTGCGCTTTCTCCATTCATTATTATTATTATTATAAGTAGTAGTAATGCTGTGAATTTTAACTGCAACTGGAAGAACTTTAAACGACCAATGTTATGTATTTATAACATGTCTCTTCTGTAAATATCTCAAACCAGAATTTATGAATGGCAGCAATTAAATCTGAATTTGTAAATTAAGGATGTCTTGAAAGTTTTGGGCAGTGGCGCACTGGCCATCTGGAGCACTGGGAGATTTCCTGGTGGGCGGCTGACCAATGTGGGCCAGCCCAGTCAGTAGGCACATCTATTAAAAAATGATGGAAATCATAATATTGCAACACTTTTCTACACAGATAGATGAGTGCGTCGACTGCACAGGCGCCGCCGTGTTTGTGTGCCCCTGGTCTTAGGTATGTCCACAGTAAAACAACTAAATTATAACACTCAGAAAAAAAACTTTTGGTTTGGGTTAAAGTGACTGATGTGCCTAACTTTTTTTCAGCAGAGACACATGAATATGTAAGACATGTCACACCTATACACTCAGATTCCTCACACAAACACGATTCTTTTGAGAGAAACAAAAACATAAATCATGGTTACTGAAAGATTAATGCAATTCTTATGCACAAAAAATACATAAAACATGTAATTTCATATTATGACTTAAATAAAGCGGCTTACATCAGAGCGCGCTGTTGCATTGGAAAAGCCAGCGTTTATTTAGCAAGTAGCCTACTGTATATATTTGTGTTTGATGCATTTCTGGGGGAGTATATCAGTATTTTTATCGATAAGTTTGGTCAAAGCGTTTATCAGCCTTTAGATCAAAACACTACCGTTTGTAAGGTGAAAGTCAGCGCGCCGCGGGTTCACCCACATTGGAGCTTTATTTCACTCAAATAGTAAATTCACAACCACATTCCAGCCATTATTTCCGGCCGTGTTCAAATAATGCTGAAATAATTATTCAATGCTGGACACAAACAGCAAAAAAAGATAATTGCTATTATAAAACGCCTGAAGCGCTTCATGTGGATTTATGTGACAAGTCATTTTCTCGGAGAAAGATTCTTATGTGCATATACTGTAAGAATATTTACTTGTTTTTCTTTGTTTCAGAAGTGCTGTTTTTCACATATTAACAAATCACGACATTTGCAGATATCTTGCATCAGATAGCCTACTATCAGGAAATAAAATTAATTTTAAGACAATTTAAATCGAACCATTTCTTACACCGTTTTGTCCCTGTTAAGACATTACAAAAATATATAACAAACTTTTTATCATGAATTTTAAAGCACGATTTGGGATATCTCATTTTATTATTATGAACATAATTTAAAGCATGTTTACACACATTCATCATAAAAGATCTATGGTAAAACTAAGTAAAATGCATGTTTGCTTGAGCATTAGAAACAATATTGTTTTAGACTAACTGATTATACACAATTCTTTGTTGGCTCCAGGCTCCCTACGACCCTGAATACAGGATAAAGCGGTATAGATGCTGAATGAGATTGAATATTATCCAACTTCTTGACTTGTACAATTTCTAAATCTCAACTACATCATTCAAGTTCATAACTGGTTTCAACATACTAATCTGGAACTTTTTTTTATCAAGTCTTCCTATCTACAGTATGTGACTAAATAAGCTAGCCAGCCAGGGGACCCAGTAACTTCAGGACAAGCCATTACTGTTCACCAGCTGACTGTATTTGGGATTGTCTAGCACTTAGCCAAGTTCCTAAACAAGAAAAAATTGTAATGCATAATTTGATTCTCTCGATCATACAATTTTAAAAGCAGCATCCCAACCTGCTAAGTTCCCTGGATGATCTCAAAAGTTATTGTTTTTTCTTTCAGCTGCTCCAGTTGCCGTCGTGGTCCATTCAATCCGCACAACGACTACCATAGGTTTTATCCCGGATGCCCTTCCTGATGCAACCATCCCAATTTATCTGGCCTTGGGACTGGCAGTGGTTGAGGTTTGGGCATTGGGTGGGAATCGAACACAGGCAGGTGAGAAACCTACCACTGAGCCACCAATGCCACTGATTGATCTCTAAGTTGTTCCATAAATATTTAAGATAACATGGCAACATGATTAGCTGATATCATATGAATAATGTTAATTGCTAAATTGAACACCTACATAATGTAGGCTGATTAGCAAAACTAGCAGAGCTAGCGCATGTGTGCCTAAGAGTGTGATAACAGAAGATTAATTAGTGCATTTGTTCTTGCAAAGTATAAGTGACAGACAGTGTTTTGTAGGTGAGAATTTTCTGGCTAAATGTCACACTGTTAAGAGAATACTCACATTTGTCAGTGTGAAAACAATGTGAAAAAACATTTAAAGAATCTGCAATCTGAAGCAAGCTTTAACTGATACAGATTAAAGGTGCAACAAACACATTCGAAAAGACTAGTTTAAGGCAAAGACAGTTTGTAGATTAGTGCAAAGCAAAAACGATAAGTTTGGACACGTAAGGTATAGCAGGTTTAAACAGTCATTCTGTCAGCATTTGTACAGCATTTCATGTCACCAAATAACCATAAAGTGTAAACCTTTCTCTCCTGAAGATGTCAAAAAAAATTATAAAGATACATCTTTGTCTCTGTTGCACCATTAAAGCACTAAAGCAGATGGTGACATTTTAAATCATATTTATGGCTCAGAATAAAGCAAAGCTTGTGAACATGAATATTAGAATGTGTGTATGATTGTTTCACTCTAGTATGTCTCAGGTTTCTCTGTGTTCACTTCTATCTACAATATCTAACTGGTTTTCTGCCTATAACTATACACACAGCACTGGGATCGCAGAACTGATCTGCTGTAAGCAGTCTAGTGTCCCTGTTGGTGGCCCCTGATGGGCATTGTGTGCTACTTGCGGTTATACATGGCCTTTAGAAATATATAAACTTGGACCAAACTTGTGCAAAATACAAGCAACAAAAGAGGTTTTTTTTTTTTCTAAAAAAAACTTTGCTCCTTACTTTTCTTAAAAGCATTGTCCAAATTTGGTTTATACTTCTTCTATCACAGTAATTTAGTGAAATTTAATTTAGTGAAAAACAAACAAAAAAAGTATTAAATAATGTCTATTAATTACTTTGAATTTTGTGGACTATGTTAAGAAGCAATAATCAGTTTTCCCTCGCTAACCCTCAGTTCTATTTGAAGTTATTATGACTTAAAAAAAAATTTGTTCTTACTACAAGGGTGAGAATAGGGACAGGAAGCTTCACACAAAGATAAGCTATAATTCAAAAATTTAAAATATATCATTAAGGTCAAAACAAGGAAACACAAGCGCAAAGAACAAGTTAGTGCTGGCTATGAAGGAAATGTATCAGAAAATTCCATCCAATGCATCTCATCCATGGAAACTCCACCCTGCCACGCACAACACTAAAAGGATCTGCTGGTAACAATGTAGTGCCAGACACCACAACCCCAGAAGTCATGCCCCGAGGGGGATTCCATCCAGCCATCTAGGAATATGTTTAGTACAACTAGGGACTGTGGAATCCAATAGTGACTGTTGTTTTTATTCCATTTATGTAAGACTGTGATAGGACCTCTGGTCAAAATTTACACATACATTCACATATAGGCAATTTGGGAATGCCAATTAAGCTAATCTGCATGTCTTTGGACTGTGGGAAGAAATCGGAGTACCCAGAGGAAACCCACCAAGCATGGGAAGAACATTCAAACTCCATGCACACAGACCACAAGGGGGGAATCAAACCCTGACCCTGGACATGCAAGGTGTTAACCATTTCCCAAGGTTTCTAAAATGCCCCTAAAATCCCAATCAATAATTCCAGCATTCTCTCATTATGCCTTAAACAGAATTTAAAATGTATAACTGTCTTAGTGTATATATTTGTCTTATACACTAATACTGGGGATTTCAAAACTATAAAATAACACATATGGAATTAGGTAATTACGAAACAACAAGAAAAACAACAGTTAGTTGTTATTTTAAGACACAGAGGTCAGCCTTTCTGTAATAGTTCTTGCAAGAAC
>JAQMYL010000012.1:5206024-5217221 GCA_030014365.1 Clarias pachynema | reverse complement strand
CACATATAATTTTCTTCAGTGTCACTGTCTTGTTCATTATGGATCTAAATCTACAGCCTGATGTCTCTAAAGCTGCTTCGTCAGAGGATCTATTGTGAAAACTGCTAGACAAGTTAAATTTAATTGAATTGAATTAGGTTTTGCCAAGTATTCAGTCATCTTTCATTGTTGGTCACAATTCTGCCTAGTATATTGAGTTTTATGAGTTTTCATAGACTGTCAATAAGAATGAGTGCCAAAACATATGGCCTTCCAAAGCCAGTGAGTGGGGTTTTTATTAATTCATCAGCTAAGTGAATGCCATCACACTCAGCTGGGTTATTAATTTTTGTCTGTAGCCTGAAGCAGGGAGACACATGGACCAAATGCCAGAGACTTATTTTCACAATCTGTGCTACAATAAAAACAAGCAGGTAGCTTAATCTCAACACAGATGAATTATTATTATTATTATTATTATTATTATTATTACTGCATTATTATTATTATTGTTATTATTGTTATTGTTATTATTGTTATTATTATTTTATCCTGTCTTAAGACAATCTTTCATTAAAATCCTTGTAATTAGCAATACTTTTATTTTTTTTTGCAGTCTGCTATATGCCAACATGTCATTAAAGCTTGTATTAAGAAGAGATTTTTAGAAAGACAGAACTTCCCATTTATTTATTTTGACCCCTGGCAGCACATGTAGCTGAGGTCTTTTGGGACCTGTGTTTTTCGGGACTTTGGGCGAAGTTATTATGGTTGTTCATTGTTCCACAGATGTGTTCAGTTTTCCTGATTTGTATTATTAGGGGGTCATATTAAAATGTTTTCAGACTAGTTTTGTAAAAGTTTTGACCAAGGTTGCATGCACAGTTACAGAGAGCACCAACCTTCATAAGTCAGTGTACATCGGGAACTGTGACTGGTGCAATTTTGACTTATGTGCATTACCAAGTCTGTGATTTCATCATGGACAGCAAGTTATAACAAAGAGCTGCCACAAAGGTGTTTGACATAATTCGGGAAGTTTACAGCACTGTTGAAATGAGTTTTTTGAGGCTTTTTTGAAAGTCACACACTCTTCATGAGTGGAAGAACATCACTGGAAGAAGATTAGAAATCAGGTAGACCTTCAAAAATCACCCCTCCAGGCCTCCGAGAGGTGCAGTGGTAAAGTGCTCAGCCTATCCCTGAGTGGTAGTAGTAGCCTTAATGTGTGGGCGCCCCCTAGTGACGGGGAGGAATTGGACACGACTAAATTAGGGAGAAAATTGAAGAAAAAAAAACATTTTTTTTTACAGTCTTGTGTCTTGCATATGTTATACTTACTGTTCTGTTTTAGTTACTGTTTCTTTTTCTCTGTTTTTCACTCTGCTGGGCTGGATCTCAGCTCGGAATATGTTGTAAGCCTTTAAAAACACAAACCAAACAGGATTAAAAGGCTCCCCTTACCAAGTGGAAAGGAAGGACCAACAGTTCAAAGCACAACAATGTTCAGGGTGATGAGAAACTCTGTATCTTGTTACTACAAAGAGTAGAAAGTGTAGAGAATGGAACAGCATGTGATGGATGCAGGATGTCCAGCACAAAGGTACAGGGTGTACCACGCAACTCGTGTTAGCACTAAACAGGTGTGATGGTAGAATTATATTTCATAGTGTGCACCACCTTTATTACATACCTTTAATGTATAGGTGCAACAGATTCAGCAAGTGAGTGAGTAAGCAAGAGAGATTGATTCAGGTTTTTTTCATGTTACTGAAAAAACACCATATTAAAACTCTTATGATTACCCTAGCACATTCATTTCTCACTGCTACTATTGCTCTTGGCAGAATCTCACAATCACTACAACAGGTAGCTTTATAATTCCAACAGATTGACGAATGTTCAGTTGTTTTGTTTTGCTCATTTCAAGATAAGCTAAGGGAAAAAAATTCTAAAAAGCTTAACACCAGTGACATAAAAAAGGACTAAAATCGTTTAAAAATAGATTCCCGGTGTGTACAGGACTAGAAGTATCTGAACTCTTTTCTGTTAGGATTCAAATGTTCAGCCATGTTTGGCCAGAATTCTTCCTATTAGTTCTGACATACTTCCTGTTAGCCCTGAATTGCTTCCTGTTAGTCCCATTAGCACTGAAGCCTGTAAAAAAAAATCATTCCTTTTAACCCTATATGCACACACAACTTGGAGATGAAATTCCAGGTCCAACTTCTAGGTTTGTTCCCATGCTCACACCCAGAGCAATTGCTATGCCGAGTTTCAACTCCGTCTCCATGACAAGTTCCAGCTCCATTCCTGTGTCAAGTTCCAGCTCCATTCCTGTGCCAACACCCTGCTCCAGTGCTGTGGAACTCTGTGTTTTTGGGCCTTTGTGTTTTGAGAGATGTTTAACTTAAAATTGTTTTAAGTTTGTCTTGTACTTAGTTTACTAATAAGTATTATTTCAACTTTTCACCGTAATGGTTTTATGTACAGTTTTATGTCTTGCATCACGCTGTTTTTACTCCTGTTTTGGTTTGAGTTAAACATTTTTGTTTATGTTTTCACTGATTACAGTCATCATCTGTTTTTACACCGTGTCTCTGACCCCAATTTTCATAACACCCGCTTTTTTTTTTTTTTTTCTGCAGGAAATGTTGTTTTGAGTGCTGAGAAAATAATGGGAAGGATTTTTTTTTGTATGTATGAAAATGTGTTGCTATGATTTTTTTAATTGAGTAATTAGATTAATTTAGCTTCACTGGATGAACCTTAATGATAATGCCAAGCAAAGAAAGGAAAGTGTTAGACCATTTGCAGACTGATTAGGGTGTGGTTTATATACAGGTGGAAAATATAATCTGCTCTAATTTTGTTCAGAGAGTCTGACTCTTTGAGAAAGAAATGTCAAACTGGACCATCACAAAGCCATCTGTCTGAGGCAGGGACAGGTGGTGGTGAAGGGTGGGTAATAATATGAAATGAGAAACAATGACTCCTTGTAAACCCTGTGATCTTTTCATGATGGACAACCTGTATAATTCTGAAAGCATAAAACTAAATCTTTGACAGCCATACTGAGCTTTAAGCACAAACAAGCCTAAAGGTTTGCAAATAGAAGCTGAATTAATTTTTTTTGTTTGGTTGTTTCCGTCAAATTTGACCTCCTGAAGCTGTTAATTTTTTAGAATCACACACCTTGAAGCATTTTACTCCTGGTATACCCCAACATATGCCCACAATCTCACTTGTCCACTTTCAGTAAAATGAGGGACTGTTGTTCAGTTGTCCTCTACAATCTTAAGGTGATTTTGTCCTTATAGTTTGGAATCATACCTTAAAAAGATATACATTTTTTTAAAAGTCTGTCTTAAATCAAAATGGACTGCGTATAAATACATTACCATAAGTATTGGCCATTGTAAATTGTCCTGCTCTGCACAATGTCTGTGAACTTTGCCACCCAGAAAGCGAGAAGACATAGATATATAATGATAGTACATAGGTAAATAATGTTCATGCGTATGCAAGACAATGTTTTGTTGATAATTCATTGTAGGAAATAACACCACTAATGTCCTATTGTACATCCAGTTAGGAGTTATGGTATACTTTTAGAAGTATCACAAAAACTAAGAGTGTGTGTAATCCATCATTTTGTCAGATATGGGGCAAAATATACACAGAGAAAGCAGTGAGTTTGGCTTTGCAAGAAGGTCAGTCAAAACTGTGAAGTAGTTTTCAGTCAGGGCAAGTTCAATTAGTTGTGCACTGGCCAGATGTTCATGTTAGACTCTTGTTCTAACACCATTCTGATCTTTAGTCCTTTGCTACCTGAGACCTGTAAGCATATTTTAGTAAAATATACTTGTGTATGCAGCAATGTAACAATATGATAATATTAAACAACATAATGATTGAGTGGTAGGTAGGTAGGTAGGTAGGTAGGTAGGGTAGGGTAGGGTAGGTAGGTAGGTAGGTAGGTATTTTATTCATCCCCATGGGGAATTTGACAAGATCCAGCAGTCCACAGATACATACATCTAGAAAATAAGAAAAATCAGGTAAAAACAATCATATAAAAAAATTGGTAAAAGCTCCTATGCATATCATTGTGCAAAGTCAGTGGTTTTGTGCATAATCTGCAAAAAGTTTGTGTTTAGTGAGAATGTTATCCTATGGCCTTTCTTGTACATAGCATCTATGTTAGCAGTCCAGTCCAGTTTGTCATCCAGCTGCGTCCCCAGGTATTTGTATGTCCTCACAAGCTCCACACAGTCACCATAGATAGTCAGAGGTTCTAGTTAAGGCCTGGGTCTCCTGAAGTCCACCACCATCTCCCGTGCCTTAGTGGTGTTAAGGTGCAGGTTGTTCAGTTTACACCATGTAGCAAAGTCCTGGATCAGTTTTCTGTACTCCTCCTCCATTTCATTCCTGATACAACCCTTGATCGCCGTGTCATCTGCAAACTTTTGTACATGGCAGGACTCTGAGTTGTACTGGAAGTCTGACATGTACAGGGTGAACAGGACTGGAGAAAGCACAGTCCCTTGCGGTGCTCCTGTACTGCTGATCACTGTGTCCGAACTGCAGTCCCCTAGCCACACATACTGAGGACTGCCTGTCAAGTAGTCTGCGATCCAGGCCACCAGCTGTGAGCTCCCTCCCATCTCTGTCAGCTTGTCTTTGAGGAGCAGTGGCTGGATGGTCTTAAAGGCACTGGAGAAGTCCAAGAATGTAATCCTCACAGCACCACTGCCCCGATCCAGGTGAGACAGAGATCTGTGGATCATGTAGGTGATGGCATCCTCCACACCCACCTCCTCCTGGTATGCAAACTGTAGGGGGTCAAGACAGATGACATGACTGACCTGTGGCCTCAGGTGATGCATCAGTGTCCGCTCCATGGTTTTCATAATGTGTGATAGCAGAGTGACTGGTCTGTGATCGTTCATCTCCCCAGGGAATGGTTTCTTTGGTACTGGGATGATGCAGGACGTTTTCCACAGCTGAGGGACCTTCTTCTGTTCCAGGCTTAGGTTGAAGATGTGCTGAAGAGGCTCTCCCAGCTCCAACGCGCAGGCCTTCAGTAGTCAAGGTAATACTTCATCTGGGCTGGCTGCTTTGCTGGGGCGGAGTCTCTTTAGCTCTCTACGCACCTGGGCTGTTGTGATTTCAGGTGGAGGGACAGTTTCCTCTTTTCTATATTCTAAGCTAGAGAGGATGGAGTTGGAAGGAGGGGCAGTGAGGTTTGCAGTGTTCTGAGTTGCAAATGAGTTGGTAATCTTAGTGAAATAATATAGAAGTAGGTAGAGAGTATTTAGACAAGTCATAAAACATAATGGGTTCACTTAGAGGTGAGATAAGAAAAGGAGACAGAGTATGACAGGGCGTAAAACATAATGGGTTCACTCAGAGGTGAGACAAGAAAAGCAGACGACTATGAGACAGGTCATAAAACATAAACAGTAAGGGGATGGGTAGTGATACTCAGTGTACAGTGTGTACCCAAAGTACATGGGAAAAAACCCTAGAGTGACCCAGACATGAACTGTACTTATTTTATAATTAGCTGTCGTGTGTATGATAAATAGACAAGATAAGGCGCCAGGTGCCGGACCCGACAGAGACATGAGCATAAGATAAGGCGCCAGGTGCCAGACTTGGTAGAGACATGAGCACACTTAATGAAGGATTGAAACGTGTTGGATACACGTGCTACAGTACATGTGCACCTGCAGTCGCGCACACATGTCTAAGTAAGAATATAAACAAATAACCAAAAGACACACAAGACAGTTCAGTTTTATGAATACCGAGTTTAATAAGAGTAGACACAGAATTTTGCCTATAATGGGTTAATAATTTGGTAAGGAGGGGAAAAAAGAACTAAGGGAGGAGACAAGGTGTGCATCCCTCCCTTTGAAAACTGTATATAATGAGTTTGCATGAAACCATCAGACAGTCTGCTCTTGATAATGTTTGGATTTACGACCTAAGCATTACAACTGCGGCTCACTTGGGTTTTATTGCTGCAATAAATCCTGCTTACTTCATCCAGATCTGCGCAGAGTTCCGAGTTGTTCTTTTGGTTCTTTTGACTAGAGATACAGCTATTGTTTATTTTTTTTAAATTAGGTAACATTAACAAGTGGAAGACTAAAAATCTCCCACAGGCCACATCTACACTTATAGGGATTATTTCTAAAAATGTCTTTTATAGTACATGTAAAATGTGTAGGTTCACCACTTTGTAATTTTTAAAGAATATTTAGAAATATAAGTTGATCCTGCTAAAGGTTGTATGTGTTGTTCTTTATAAACTACTGTTCTGGTAGTCAAGGTTGTATATATTTAAGTTACCTTAGCCTCAAACCGGACCGGTGAAAATGTTCTTGATATGTCTCATCAAGAAGTTTCATTTTAACAAAAAAAAGCAAGAAATAATGTCAAATTGACGCTGTGATTAAAATCATAATTTTTTATGTCTTTATGGCATGATGTAGTGCTAAAAAGGATCACTTCGTGCCTTTGAAAATTATGCACTAGTTAAGGAGAACAATAAGGTGCCTGAAATATCAACAGGTGCAGCAATTTAAGATTTTTTTTCAATCACCCAAAATGTATTTCTGCTTTTTTTTTGTTGAAAATTGTCAAATTAAAGATATTTCAGACTAACTGATTTCTTGCATTATTTTATGTTCTTACCTCATAAAATCCTGTTCATAACATGTCATACAAATGTAAAATATACTGACATTGGCAATAATTTGATTGCATGATTGCATTGTAAAAAAAAAAAAAAAAAAAAAAAAAAAAAAAAATTTTTTGTTTTTTTTTTTTTTTTTAAAGATTTTTTTTAAGTTTGCTATTTTTTTGAGGAATTTTCGTGGTCAAATGAAATATTTCACATTGCTGTTTAGTTGACAAGGTCAAAATCTAAAGTTGACTCCACCTTTAATTTAAATATTTACGTCAGCTCGAATAGTATTGGTTGTGGGCTCAATGAATTATATTTCTCTAGGGTTGACACCTACTCAAAAAGGTAATTGTAGCCCACTTATGTAGTTGGTTCAAGTGATTGTTATTCTATAAAAGCAAGTTGGCCTAACAATACCCCAACAATAAAAACATAAAAATTACTTTAACAAATTATTTTTCCAAAACTAATTAACGTTAAAACAGTGATCTGCATAAAAAAGGAGAATACACATTCTATTTTGTTTAAAGGTGAATAAAATACCTGTATAAAACCAGATGCTTATCAGTATCTTACTGACTATTTTATATTACAGTATCATAACCATTTTTTTTTTTTAAATAGCAAAGATGAACAGTTTTTTTTCTGAATGTGTTAGACACAAAAGAAAACAGTCTATAGCAACAAGAATCTGAGGGAAGCGTGTCTCTCCAAGTCCAATAGAAATCGTTTGGATGGCTCCAAAGGTGGACACTCAGTCCTTTTGGACTTCAATGTTTAGAGCACAGACCTGATTAAACATTACTCCTAAAACTGCTGCATAGTCACCCAGACCCTCAAGGTCTACAGCACCCTTTATCAGCTTGTACACACTCCTCCAGTAGCTCCACAAGGCCAGCCGTCACCTCTCTGATCCCAATCCTCCACAGCATAGCTCTTAGTTATGATGAAACTGAATGAAAAATACATTAATTGTTGAAAAAGATTGTTTCTGGAATTCTAATGATGGATTAAAGTTATGAACTGCTTCATATTTAAAAGAGTTTGATAGTTTCAAGGGTTTTACTTTGTTATTCTCAGGAGTAATTACATGTTTGAATTAACCAGGTATTTACTCAATTCAGTTTTCATACAAATAAGTTAACATATATAACACTTGTAGATGACCATTAGGGACTTTGGCAGTTTTTATATTTTAATTATAAATCATGCAATTGCCTGTCATTGAAAATAAATTTCTGACTCAACTTGATTTTCTTTTAGTTTATTCAATCTGTTTCTCCAAAGTTTTCAAGAACACAATGTTACCTGTTGCTTCAACAAATACCACTGTAAGTGGTAAGTTGGTCCAACAATACAATATTTATTCATTCTAGTTGGTCTATTTGAAATGATCCAAATCTTTCTGACCAATCAGAATTGCAAACTGAACATATCTGTGTAAACTTTGCACCTTCCTGTAAAGGGGTCACAAGTTGTTCTGTCCAAATCCTGTCCTTTACCTTTATCCTCTAGATGTCTTGCAGAATATCTTCCTCATTTATAATGCATATGATCTGAACAGGGAATATTTAGCTCGAGGGCACCTGAACAGTCGGTGTGTGGGAGTCCAGAAGATGTGAGCCGAATCACGGCGCACAGCTGGTCTCATTGCTAGAGGACAGATGAGGGCAAAAAGCCAATAAAGTTTCCTGCCAAATGTCCTTGTGCAACATATTTCCAAGATGTACTCTACTTTATAAATTCTGCATCGTATTTTGTTCACCCATATCTCTTCTGGTCCGATGAGACCAGAAACAAAACAAAATGTTTTTCTCTCGCTCTCTTTTTTTTTTGTTCCTCCTATGAGCCAGCTGGCTTTCCATCTCCTAGGCAACACTTAAACAGAGATGGAACAGCTCTGGTGATAAAGGGAAAAAAAAGAAGAAAAAAAGTTATGTTGCTTTGATTTTCTCAGCCCACTCTTAGCAAGAATTCACTGATGGTGCTCGGCTTCCTGTCCTTCATTCTCTTGATTTGCAGGAAATTATAAATGGTCAAGAAGTTTGACTGTTTTAGTGTTATTTCCAGCATCATATCAGACATTCACAGATATACCCGTCATTTATTGGCATAAGAACATATGGCTTCAGTGTTTCCTCCTAATGAGCAGATCAAGGCATTCTTGCCCACCCAGAGACGGACAATCGTCCTCATCCCCCTGGCATGCAGCCCTGCTGGCAGACCGTGTTTCCATGGAGAGCACAGGAGACAGAGCCGAACATGAATATTCAGATCTGCAAAAAGGAGTTGCCGTCTCTGGAGCAAAATTACTGTGACTCTCCCCTGAGCTAAATGAGCTCATCAAGCTAGGGCTAACTAAAGGCATATCCCAAGGGGAAAGAGAGCTAGATAGAGAAATCGAGAGAGAGCATGAAAGAGAGGGGAGGTGGACTGGGTTAAAACAGGTAAACAAGTTTTTTATGCAAAGTACTAAAAAAGAAGGAAAACATTAAAAGGCCGGGACCGAAGGGAGAATGTAAAAGAGGAATAGAAAGAGGTGCTGTAAAAACAAAAAACATAAAGAATGAAAGATGATAAGAGAGAATTTGGAAAGGCTTTTTTTTTTAAACATCATTTGGTTGAACCTGTTTGTTATTACCGTTCTTTACACCTGCAACATTAAATTCATTTCATTGCTAATTCATTTCCTACACCTGTAGCTCTGACAATAGTGCAGCTGCAAATCACAGGTTATTTCAATGCATTGGTTTCTAATAAATGATTGTTGGTGTAGTAATGGCTCATTCATGGATGGGTTTGAACCCTGTTTGTGTTGATATGGTGAAATGTTTATCAAATAGACAATTATTTAAAATTTATGGAAGTCTTAAAAGCATTTTACACTTTCTGTTTTTCAGGTTACATAACAAGTAACCTTCTTCTTGTTAATTTTGGGTGAAAGAAAGAGAAAGAGAGAAAAAGAGAAAGGCTGGCGACTTGATTCTAAGATGTGTTACATCATCCGGAATTACATTTCCGTTTTTTTTTCCCTCCCTGATTCCTAACAGCTCCTTCTGTCCTGATGACATCATCATTTCCTCTAGACTGCCTGATGTTCGGATAATACAAATTAAAGCACGATGACTGTTTGCGTCAGATTTATAGTTTTTAAAGGAAAAAAAAAAGAACAAAATCTTTTTGTCCATGAACATCAGTCTTTCTGATGTGTGTGGTTTGGTTTGTATACAATGTCTGTTTTTTCCTGCTTCCTCATTTACACCTCACAGTCTTAATAGGATCTGAGACCCTGTGTAAATGTCAGCTGTCTTATGGGCTTTGTGAGTTTCTGCTCCAGCATCTGCTGACCTTTCCTGTAATTGTGCAAATTGAAATCAAATAAAACAGCAACTCCATAACGCAATCTTCTGTGCTAATGGTGATCACAATGCAACACCTGTTATTCGAAGTGACAATGTGACAAAGGGACAGGGGTGGGGAGGGAAATAGACAGCGTGTTGGTGGATATAAAGGTGGAGAAATAGATGAGGTAATGGGTGGAAGGGTTGGGGAGACAGATATGGTGGTATGTACAAAGATGGGGAGATAGTTAGACAGTGTGGTGGTCAGGAATGTGGGGAAATACTTAGACAGCATGGTGGTGGAAATGCTGTGGAAACAGATAAACTGGGTAGTTGGTGGAGATGTTAGAATGCAGAGTGGTTGGCAGGATAGACACAGGGTGATGAAGAAGGATAGACAGGGTGGTGGTTGAGTAGGTGGGGCAGCAGCTTTACAGGGTGGTGAGTGTAAAGGTGGGAAAATACACAGGGTAATTGGTTGAAGGTGAGGAGAGTGATAGGGTGGTGGGTAAAGAGATGGCTAGACTTAATAATTGTTGGAGAAGTCAGGAAACGGTTAGGGCAGTGGATAAGAGCAAAATATAGGAGGCTGGAGGATTAAAGGGGGGGGGGGTCGATAGATAGGGTAGTGGGTGGAAAGGTGGGGATGTAGACATACAGGGGACAGATGGACAGGATGGTGGGTTAAGAGGTGGGGAGACAGAGGACAGGGTGGTGGCTGGACAGGTGGCAGATACAATAAACAGAGTGATGGGTGGAGAGGAGGGGAGACAGATAGACATAGTGATTGGTCAAGAGACAGGGAGACAGATATGGGTGGAGGGATGGGGAGACAGATACACAGGGAATTGAGTTGTTAGGTGGGGATGCAGATAGACAGGGTGGTGGGTGGAGATGTGGGCACGCAGGTAGGTGATTGGTCAATTTTGTAGTCGGTCTCTTTATTTTCAGACATGGATCTCTCTCTCTCTCTCATTGCCTCTATACGCTACAAACTGCACACTTCTTTTAAACCACAGGTGGAGGTTAGTTGTGCTGTGTAGGATGTGTTTGTTGATGTGTGGGTGTAAGGATTGTGTTTTTGTGCCTGGGTAGGTAGAAGTAAAGTGTGTAATTTTGTGTGTGTGTGTGTGTGTGTGTGTGTGTGTGTGTGTGTGTGTCAGCTTTGCAAACTAATAAA
>JAQMYL010000012.1:5135373-5160578 GCA_030014365.1 Clarias pachynema | reverse complement strand
CCTGTGATGGATTGGCACCCTGTCCAGGGTGTACCCCGCCTTGTGCCCTAAGCCTCCTGGGATAGGCTCCAGGTCCCTGTGACCCTGTATACAGGATAAAGCAATATAGACGATAAGTGAGTGAGTGATTAACCTAAATATTTAAAAAACAAATAGGTCTTTAGCCATCACTTGAAGATTGGTAGTTTCTCAACTGTATGGACATCTAGAGGAAGTTCATTTCACCACCTAGGTGCCGGAACATAAAACATTCTAGGTGCATGTCTTCTTCAATTCCTGAGAGATGGTGGGACCAATCAAGCAGACCTGGAGGATCAGAGGGACTGTGGTGTGTTACAGAACTGAGAGATACTGTAAGTGGTTGCTGGGCCATATTTTGCTTTGTATGCAAGCATCAGTGTTTTGAATTTAAACAGGAAGCAAGTGCAGGGAGCAGAGAAGTGAGGTGGTATAGGAGAATTTAGGAAATTTAAAAACAAGCCTTGCCGCTGAATTAAGGATCAGCTGGTGGTGACGAATTCTGCACAGAGGCAGACTTGCCAGGAGTCGGTTGCAGTAGTCCGGTCTTGAAATAAAAAGGGACTGAACAAGCACTGAGTATCCAGTATGGAGAGAAATGAGCAAATTATTCTGATGTTGTAAAGAAGAAACTGACAAGAGCGAGTAAGGTTAGCAATGTGTAAGAAAAATACAGTGTATTGAGTAGAGACTTAAGGAGTGATCCGATTGCTGTCCAGCCAGATCATAAGATCCTGACAGGGATAAACCATCTGGGATGCAGCCGTTTAGTTTTATTGTGATTAAGTTTCAGTTGATGAGCTGCCATTCAGGCTTAGATGTCTGCCAGACATACCTGAGTGTCTGAAGGAGAAAAGGAGAGCATGAGTTATGTGTCATCTGCATAACAATGGTATGAAAATCCTGTGAGGTTATGATGGAGAGAATGGGTATAGAGGGAGAACAGAAGACGACCAAGTACTGAGCCTTGTGGAACACCAGTGGTGAGTCTGTATGGAGTAGATGTGGTTCCCTTCCATGTCACCTCATACGACTAATCCAAGACTACTGCCATGCTGTGCCACAGATTGCAAGGCTTGTAAGTATAGACAAGAGAATAAATTCTCTCAATTCAGAGTTAGATAATTACTTACACACCCACCCACACACACATAGCTATATGAACCTAATTAAGTTTTTTTTTTTTTATAAAATAGTTATAAAATAGTTACTGTTACCCCCTGAAGGTTTATTATTTTTAATCCCTGCATATCATTAAAGCTTTATTGTTCTTATACCATGGCAATTTGCCACTGCTAACATTTTTTAAGTCTGCAGTAAACAACACTTTTATTGTGTGACAAATACATCCACGGATGGCTAAACACCAACAATTAAAAGACCAGAGATAGAGACTTTAATTAAAGTTTGTATACCTGCATTTAAATAGTTTAGGAGTGTGTGTGGGCATTATCGTCCACTTCCGTTCTAACGAATACAAACCATTGGAGATTCCTTCCATAATACTCCCGTTACACTCTGATGAAGACTATGAAGTTCCCACTGCATCCTAAAAATTTCGAACAATGGAGGCAAAATGGAAAAATTTGCATTAACCAAATTTATACTACTTCCTAGCCATACCAGGTTCTCAATCTGTCGCTCACTTTGTCAAATTTCCTTACACACACATGGTCACCTTACCAGGTCCAATGAGACCGAATCAAATAATTACTACATTTGATCAGATCACACAGTGCTCTTAAAAGGCCCTTGCTTTAGTACATTGTCATTGCATCTGGTGAGTTGGTATAAATACCGTGACAGCCAATGCGTTTCATCATGATGTGATGGTGTGAGGAATAGAGATCCTCTGAACGTGACATAGATGCTCTTATAACCGGCTGCATGAAGGCTATAAACATAGTAATCACCAGAATAATGTAACATAAACTTACTGTAGTCTTCTACAACATGGAATGGCCATATAGCACAAGCCTGAAGAAGTTATTGTGAGAACATTGATGTAGCAACAAATCAGTGACATATCAATGCATCCAGTCTTTCCCGTCTGCACCATACTTGTGGTACGTCAATAAAATCCCTAAAAGGTGTTAGTTAGGCAGTTAACTGGTAAATACCATCATTGATGCATTGATGAACTTTATAAGAATGTATCTATGTCTTTTTTTGGAAAATATCCAAAAAAGTGTGGCAGCTCCACGTCAAGAAAGACAATCCTATGTCCTTACCATTCTACACGTCGTTCTACATTTACACATTTTTAGTGGGTATGTGGCTCAGTCCAATGAGGGGCATAACTCAATTTCCTGGCAGAAAACTTTACAATATCGACATTTATACTTGCAGAGCTATTTTATAAAAGGTACAACTAATAAAAATTATTAATACTCAACACCTTTTGACTACTTGTAGAATGTAACAGCATGGTATGGAGAACATTTCTGGCTATTATTGGCTATTACTAAGTTAGCATGTGCATACTTGGATTGTGAGTGATTTTCATTTTCCATTTTCTTTCCAATTTGGTTACTTACCAATTTTCACCCACCAGCCGAATTTCAGCCATAATACGACATTTACTAACTGAGTAGGAAGAAGGCTGACACATGCTTCCTGTGAGAAACGTGAAATCCATAATTGTTGCTCATTAATGGAAGAGTTATACAGTCTCTTCAATCTATGAGAAAATCATGGTTGGTTTAACCCTTTTTGCATGTGATCTGACCCTTGCAATCAACATAGAATATGATTTATAGACAAGAATTAAAGATGTACATGCACATGCAATGACAGGAAAAAAAGAATATAAAAGTGTTGCAGAGAAGAAATGAATGAAACACGAGAGTACTTAATGGGGATTAAGAAATATACTCAAGACAAGCGAATAGGCTAATGTTAACTGTCATGAATGTCATGTTTTTATCCGAATACAAGTGGATGTTTTAGAAAATGTCAGGATTTAGACAGCTAATTGTCATGAGTAGTGTTTTGGTTGAATAAGCACAAAGTCTCGGGCTGCAGAGGCAGCATTAGAGACCCAAATGCTCAAATAAGCAGGGGTAATAAAAAGACCAGAAACAGGTCATATACCAGTCATGGCCTGTAGGGTGTGTGTGTATGTGTGTGTGTGTGTGTGTGTGATGGTAAAAGAGAATAAGAAACCAGAAACAGGCAGATGGTGGGGAGAAAGGGAGAGTGATAAGCACAATCTGGAGATGATGGAATGAAAAGGTGATGAGAAGGCAGAAATACAGGAGCAGAGGAATGAAAATAGAGATAAGAAAGAGAGATGAAATAAAAAAAGAAAAGAGAGAGAGAGAAGGCAGAAGGCAGAAAGTGTTACAGTGCCCCCTAAAGACACACTTGCAACCTTTTAATCCGATAGTTATATAACGTGCACAAGAGTGCCATTTCCTCATGTTCCCTCCATGAAAGTCCATGACAGACTTCAACCTGTGAGCTCTGAGCAGACGTCATGCAGTCCAGTGCATCCTGGGAGATGAAGCACTGATTCAACACTATCATTGGTACTGAATTGGTGTGTGATATTGTGTTAGTTACTTGCAAGGGAGGTATAGACCTGGTCTGTGAGAGATTGTTTTGTGAAAATGTAAGATATTTTAATGGAAGTACTTTTTTTTTTTTTTTAGAGTTGAAAGAATGTTTCTATTTACTCTATATTTCTGTCCTTCACGTGTTAAGCATGTGGATGGTAGAAGAATGTCTAATGGGATTAATAAAGTTTCATCTCTTCTTGTCTTATCTTATCTGATCTTATCTTATTGTATGCGAGGATGTAGACTTGGTGCACTGGTGTCCCATGCAGGATGTATTCTGTGTTATAAGATAACTTGAGTTCTTCTTTTAAAGAAATGATGAACCCTGGTGTTAGACAGGTGGGATAAGATATATAAAGGATCAGATCGACAAAACCAGGAGCATCTCAGTGAACGTGATCTTGGTGTGAACGTGATCCAAGTGAACTCTAGCACGGTTCTATTGCAGTCAGATCAGAATCGAGTCATCTGCAGGAAATGGCTGAGCATGCTACATGTTTTGTGTTGGGTCAAACATTTTCTGCCAAACCAGACCAAATGATAAAGCTGAAGCACTGCAATAATGCCGTGTGTTTTGGAGATTCAGAAAAGAAGAGGGGGGGTGGGGGGGGGGGTGAGAGACAATATGTTTTAAATTGGCAATTTATATAATTGTCTGAGTGCTGATTTGTTATTTGACCAATGAAAATATTTTTAGTTTTAAAAGGACATTTAGAGCTTTACATGAGAGTGGTGGTATAAATCTTTAATAATCTGTTGAATAGGTAAATATTAAGTAGGAAGGTGGCATAGCAGATAGCACTGTGTCCTCACACCTCCAAGGGTTCTAGTTTGACTTTGGGTCCTTGTGTTTGGAGTTTGCATTTTCTCCCCGTGTGCGTGTTTGGTGGGTTTCCTCAGAGTACTCCAGTTTCCTCCCACAGTCCAAGGATATGCAGATCGGTGTAAGGCAGTTGGTGTTTCCAAATTGTCCAATTGTTCATTCTCTTTAATTGAAATAAATACAGTCTTTATTTCCAATCATATCTCTGACTTGGTAAATCGTCCAACAATTCATACAATGTTTGTGTTTGTGTGTGTGTGTGTGTGTGTGTGTGTGTGTGTGTGTGTGTGTGTGTGTATGAATCTCATGCATAGTAATATGTTCATATTGAGTTGCAACCACACTTCCACTCTGCTCCAAACCTACTCTCCATTAAATATTTTAGTGAATGTTATCCTAACCTGGTTAATTGCCTCCGTCATTCACTGAGATGTGTTTTGCTAATAGATAGCCTGAAGTCTTGCCCTGTGCAGTGTCACAGCAACTGATCTCGTGAATATTTAATGCCCTCCCCCCCCCACACACACACACAGAGACACATACAAAATCCTCGAAAGAAATGTAGAATAATCTTGTAAAAATAAACAAACAAGTAAATAAATAAATAAAAATAGCTACAGCATTCCCAGTGGAGGACAAATGGCATTCTGTGCTCTCTCTCTCTCTCTCTCTCATTCACTCTCTCTCTCTCTCTTTCTCTCTCTCTCATTCTCTCTCTCTCTTTCTCCCTCTCTCTCCTAAGAATATCTTCATTTGCAAAGTGGTTAAGTGCAATTAGAAAAAGGTACTAGCCTCTACACTCCTTGTTTTTTGTTTATTATTATCTCTTCACTAAACTAAGATAACAATACAGAAGCTCTTATGGTGTTATGGATTAAGCAATATCACACTCGAGGTCATGCTGTTGTACTGATTTTCCAGCACGACCTCCACTGAGATATTGTTTTTATACAACAGTTTCACAAACATTATTTATGATCAACAGGACTGGCGGAAATGACTGTCCATGACATGTAATTAACAGGTGAAAGTAGTTTAAATTTTTACCGGTACTACTAAAATTAGCCAAAAGGTAAGAAAAATAAACCATAGTGAGGTGATGGAGAGTTCCTGAGAAACTTATAAGATTGACTTTATATGTCGAATTATTTCATTTTAGAATATCCTCTAACTCCTGGGTTCTAGTGAAATTTGAAAGGTAGTGTACTATTTAGTGTACAATCCCGTGTTCCACAAACTAATTAGAGCACTTAATCAGGAATTAGAGCAGAAATGGGTGTTCAGCCTTGTGTTAGAAGGAGAACAACACAGACAATTCAGAGGTGATTCAGAATGACTTAGAGGCACTTCCTAAGGAGAAAAAGTGTTGTTTAAGATGACACAACATTATCGCTTGTTTTTTCTTGCTGAAAGTCCTGAAAGTGCTGCAGTGTCTAGTTTTTGCGAGGCAGCTGCTTTCTCCCCTTTTCCAGTACTGTGGACCGTAAAGACCTACTTTCACCCATGCTGCGACTAACAGTTAGTGTGCTTAACAATTGTTAGAATATCTGTAATGCAGAGTGATACGTACAGTTAAATGTCCCAGTGCTGTTTTGCTCTTTAATCACCACTCATACAATGCCTCTCTTCCAATTAAATTACTCAGTCAGAACTAACTGTTGTATAATATGATACAGTATATATCTTTCCAGGTGGAAGGTACACACTAATGGATACTAAATAAAAAAAGAAAAAGAAAAAGATTACAGTACTAAACTTTGTCCTTCCTTTCTACTGGATTGGTACTATTACATAATTTATACATTTAGTGCACATTTGTATATGTAAGTTCAATTTCCTTAAAATAATTAAGAAATCCTCTTGCACCTTTATGTTTAGAGGGTAATACTTTAAAGATACGATAGGAGAAATATACAACTAAACTACTTAACACCTTGTGCTTGTCCAAGCTAAGGTTTCATTATTATTTATTTGAATTATTTATAACATTAAATGTTACTATAAATGGATTAAACAACAACATTTTACTCATACAGAAAAAAAAATAGATGTGCGTTTCGTTTTACTGGATATTTAACTAATAATCAAAATAACAGTCCAATCAGAATAAAAATACTTTATTTAACACATAACACACCAGATTACTAGTTTGGGCCTGATGAGAATGAATTTTCAATGGGAATAAAAGGGGTGGTGTGTAAACTTTTGATAATGTATTCAGTAGATAAACATCATTTATCCCATCAATTCTCTCTTATTGGAACAATATAGTGTAGTCCTTGAAGAACTACAAAAACATAATTTTTATAGTCTAGAGAACATAACTCTGTGATAAATAAGCGAAATATTTTCTGAAATAAAGTTTCTACATAGCAAATAATGAAATCAGAGTGAATATAAACGTTTAACAGCCATTTAGCCGTTCTATTCACTGGTAGCAGCAGGTAGCCAGTCCTTGCTAATTTTTCTTCATTGTGTGTGTTTTAAAAAGTGCTGATGAAATTAATTCTCAGAAGAAGCTATCTGTTTAAGAATTTTTATATACCTCACAGGAAATTTAATTGTAATTTCTTTGCGATTCTTTGAAAATCAAAAAAAACAAACAAACAATAGTTTACTTAATATTTTCTTTTCTCACAATATTTTCCTTTTTTTTTCTCCATTATGTTGAATTTTCTCCAATGATGTTGAAGTTTTCAACATCATTGCAATTTATGGATCTAAAGCTAGGGCTAATCACATTCATCAAACATTCCTAATTTTACATAGATGTTACCTTGTGGAAATGACTCATTGTTTCTTCACCTGTGACTGACTTTCTGTTATTTTTGATGGTTCTACATTCTCAAATATTTACCCATTTTAACTTGTTTGATTGAACCATAGAATAAACTCACTGTGAGAGGGCCTAGAGCCAGCACTTGTAACTATCTGCCACCCTCGCACCCAACCAAGCAGAGGAAAACACAGCATTTATTCAGCACCACGGTCAGCTCCAGCTCATGCACAAAAAGGGCAAGGTGCCACAACTCACTGTGGCCGGAAGCAGAACAGTATCTACCATCCTGGTGTCGACAACACCTTAAAAAGGGACCAACCAATGCCGGTCGAGTGAGTAGAATGTTCTGGATGCAACATTCATGGTCCTTCTTCTCTGCACTCTCTTTTGTAGAACCAAGGGATTCCTTAACCTGGGACAAATTATTGAGAAGGGGTCTGCAGGCTCCAGGTACACCAGTTTCCTCCCACAGTCCAAAAACATGCAGAGTAGGTAAATTGGTGTTTCCAGTATTATGTGAGTAAGTGTGTGCATGATTGTTTGCTCTGCGTTGGGATGGCACCCTGTCCAGTGTGTGCCCTGTCCCTAGTGCCCCTAGTCCCTAGTAAATTAGCCATAATTAAATTGTTGTCTTTTTCACTACCATGAGAACTTTTTTAGTTAGGTTTAAAATTATGAGACTGAACTGAGCCTCCAGGTTGTAATATTTAAAATTAGGAAAGAATCCATTGAAGCGGCCCCAACCCACATGCTGACCAGGAAAGACACACATATACACAGCACGCATGATGGGGGTTATTCACAGAAAAAGGAGGTATATAAGTACTAATCCATTACCTGAACTACTACTGTACATCAAATCGATTCACATGTTCTATTGAAATCCGGGGGAACAAAGGGTTTCAGGGGGGAAAAAAAAGATTCCAAGGAAGCAAAAATGTTCTAGGGAAACAAAAGGGTTCCAGTGAGCCACAGGAAAGGGGGGGGGGGGGGGCATGGAAAGAAAAGCCTGGGAAATTAAGAGAACCCTAATGAAACCTAATGTACAGCATGATTTGGGTACACTATGATAATAGAGTACCCAGATGTTTCTTTTCATGTAGCTCATAACTTCCATCACATGTATGTCTGTGGTCCCATAGCATATGAGAAAAGAGTTCAGAAATCCTGAGTGTAGAAAGGGACATAGTGGACATAACCAGATGTACTGAATACACATACACAACACTTGTATCTTGCTTTTCTTGTATACAGAGCAATTATACTTTTCTTAAATGTTTTAGCACTAGCCCTTTTTTTTATATTTAGGCATTTGGTTGACACCCTTATCCAGAGCGACTTACATTTTTATCTCATTTTACATCGGAGCAGTTGAGAGTTAAGGGCCTTGCTAAAGGTGCCAGCAGTGGCAACTTGGTGGTCGTGGGGTTTGAACCTGGGACGTTCTGAACAGTAGGCCTTAACCAACAACTGTACCCATGGCCTCAGTGCATAAAGCGCATTATGGCTTCCAAATTTAGCGAAATCTAGAAAAAAGCTTGATTTGAAAGTTAAACAGGTTACACAACAGTATGATATAAAACTTTAACTCCTGTTAAGACAATGGTGTTCTACCAGCATCCACATTGCTTAAAATCCTATTTCGAGGTGATTAAGGGACACAGAACTGTATGAAAATTTCCCTTTTAAGCTCCTATACTATATGTGTGAACTTGGATTCAATTAACGTATCAAAGTATTCTTTGGAAATAAAGCATGACTTCACACTCTATGGCTTATGGAAAATTATTTCTTTATTGATTTGTTTGTTTCTTTGTTTGTTTAACAGAAGAATTTGGTGGTCAGAAGATTTTTCTAATTATAACACATGGAGGTTCGGTGTTGGATTTTCCTTTTGCCAATTAAATCTTCCTTTATGCTCTAAATCAGAAAAAGACAGGATTTTCTTTATTCCTTGGCATCATAATGCTCAGCTTCAGACATAACATAACTTTGCTTGTTGATGCAGAATCATGACTCATTCCTACAGGCAGATTTCTTGTAAGGTCATGATTTCACACAGCGATATAAACACAATGTGGTCATACCAGAGACTGAAAACAAGCCAATTATTTTAAAGGAAGACATTTCTTCCTTACCTTTTTCAGAATATAAAGGAAAAACAACCTCTTAAGTGAAAAGTTCAGATAGGAAACAGGAAGGATGAATGGTATAGTGTGTTTTCCCTCAGTTACTTAAATGGGCAAAGATCACATGCATGCTAACAATGCGATTTAAGAGCATTTTAAAGACTTTAAAGAGAATCATTACTGGTGACGAGACATGGATTCATCACTACGAGCCTCAGCGTAGAGTATGGAACGGAAACATGAAGAAGAAACAAAGAAGAAGTTCAAAAGTCAACCATCAGCTGGAAAATTGATACTTAGTTATTTGAGATTCTTAACAGACAATATTGGAACATTATCAGGAGAAAGGTTTTACAATCAACAATGCTTGTTACAGTGCGATGCTTATTGAAGAGCTGAAGCCTAAACTGTGGAGGACTGATATCCAAGGTTTTTGTGATTTTACATGATTTTTTTTTTTTGGGGGGGGGGGTTGGGTGTTAAAGCATCCTCCCTCTAGTCCTGATCTCACTCCACCGGACTTTCAACTGTTTGGTCACCTGAAAACAGCCCTACAAGAACGAAGATTCACTTCTGATGAAGATGGTGTATTTGTGGCTTGTTGACAGATGGACAAAGTGTAATGAAAAGATTATGTCAAAAATAATGTATTTGTTTTTTGTAAAATTCATCTGAATACATTTTTTAGCCAGAGTCTGGATCATTTTTGACTTACCCTCGTAGTTGGTCTTTTACTCTTATTCTTAATACTAAGGGCAGGTTGGACATAACCAAGTCTGACAGAGGTGGATGGGGGTGTTATTCTTTGCTTGCAGGTTGGATAGAATCAGGAAAGAAAACCACTTTTTCATGTTTTATAACAGGTAGTTACCCATAGTCTCCAACCCCAAATTAACATAAAGGAATGCACATGGTCAGTAACATTATTGAGAAATACCATAGCATTCCTACAATGCTTGATTGGTACAATGCTTGATTGGTACTTGATTGGTACTAATTCACTGTGTGCCATGAAAACATTTATTTCACCAATTTCTGCAGCAGAAATCAAGATATCTGATCGAATGGAATTTTATTGCGGGCCAGTTTCAGCCATGCCCTTTAGCCCTTTCAGATTCATGTGCTTGCCTCAATTTGATATCCTCTTCTACTGTTCTATCCACATCAGTCTCAAGGTTTGACAATGTTGTGCATTCTGAACTTATTTTCTTCTCACCATGGTTGTAAAGAGTTACTGTCCGTTCACATCAGTCTTGTAGCATCCACAAATGTCAGAAGTAATCCACTTTAAGACATTTTTAACAAGAATATAAACCACCCTGGATCCCAAAAACAAAACCTTATATCCATGATTTTTTTTTTTTTTTGTGTGTGTAATCAACTTCAGACTGAAAAACATAAAGGCAAAACTCATCACTGATGCTATCACAGAGCAAGGGTTTGTTTAAACATCACAGAGATTGAAATTGCACTTCCAGGATGTGAATGCCAGCATGTACGAGGATGACATTTATGCTGAAAGATGTTAAATTTAGTACCAAGGGATGTATGAAAATAAAATCACGGCTGGGTGGGAAGCAAGATAGATTGATGAGCTGATGAAATTATGTGGTTAAGGCAGCGAAGGCTTTCAGATTATTATCTCTTTAATTTGTAGACAGAGAAAAAAAAAGGGGAGGGACATCCACGCGAGACATGGAGAATGGATCATAATGAGTTGAGCTAGATAATTTAGCATTAGCTTATTAAAAGTGAAGCATTATGATTATGATTATATGAATATATATTTAATAAATACACTACATGAATACAGTGTCTCATACTTTCCCAACTATTAATTATTTTATCACTTCTACATTTCTTAAAAAAAACAACAGGGATATTGTTAAAGATATTTAAAGTTACATTTCTTTGGATTATTTAAAAACACTCGGTTCATTCCTCTTCTCCTTCTTAACATCAGAATTGTCACCTCCAGTAGTTCTCTGATGGTGCAGTCATTGTTGGATATGTACTGTACAGTGTCAGTGAGGAATGAAAAGAAATATAGGAAGGCCATCAAGGACTTTGTGGACTGGTACAAGTGTAACCACCGGAACTTAAACCCTAGTAAAACAAAGATAGAGTAACCCTCACACTCTACTCCTGAAGAATAAACTGGCCTGGTCAGACTGGACAGATGATACTGATTCCATGTATAACGTCATCACCACCTGCTCAAGAGACTGAGGTTCTTTGGGGTAAGCAGGACATTATTAAGAACTGTCATCTGGTGGGGAGTAGGGAGTGCAGAGAGGGACAGGAAGAGCCCGAACAAACTGCCTAAAAAAGCCCAGTCTTGATCTTCCCTCTGGACCTCGATGAGTTGACATCAATCATGGACAATACCTCTCTTCCCTTGCATGAAACCGTGGTAGCTCCTTCAGCAGCAGATTGTTACACCCACAATGCAATGTATTCTTTGATTCCATTGACAGTCAGACTACACTTAACAGAAATTCAGTAAAATTGTTTCTGGTCTGTCATCACTCTGGCATCACACAGATCTGTCTGGGAAAAGCCCATCCATTGTTGATATAACATGAACAATTTATGCAGCAACAATATAACCTGGCAGCCAAGGAGAGTGGACTGGAATGTGCATGCACAGACAATGATGATTTCACCGTACTAATCAATGGGGCGCGATACATACAGTAGTGTGAGCATGTGTACTGCATGGCCGTCACAGTTAAAATGGCTGAGCGAGTTATGCAACGAATCTGCATCAAATTTTGACTGTGCTTCGACATATCTCTGTGGAAGATCTTTGGATGATTAAGAAGTCTTTTTTAGAATAAGACAATGAGTGCAACGCAAATAAAAGATTGACAAGATCCTGTTGAAAGTGATCCACATTTTAGATCCATGTCAAGGAGAACACCCCAGAATGTTGGACAGGTACAGATCAGGTATAGATGGGTGGTCCATCCAGTGTGCAGGTAAAATTGCTTAATTAATCTGCAATTAATGATTGCAATAATGAAATACTGATTACACACACACACACACACACACACACACATATATTGGATATAAGCCCATGGTAGGCCCTGAGAGAAGTTTCCTAAGCTTTCCATTTTTACTTCTTCTTCTTCTTTCCATCTGTCAGAATCATTTCTCTTCGTCCATTTCACAGCCTGCAGTGACTGAAGCAGGAGACGTTTGTCATACAGTAAATGTCCCTAAAGCTTAGTTCAGGCTCTGCTGATGATTTCCAGGAGCCAAATACAGCACACGTCTTTGTCTTTTCCCTCCCTGACTCAGATCATCAAGAGTTTCCCTGAGTGGACTTGTGTGCATGCTAAAAAGTGTATGAGATGAGATTTTGGCTTCAAGTTGTGCATTTTACCTTAACAAATGTCTTTCAGCACATCACCACAAATGTGCAGCAATTAACCCCACAGGCAGCTATCGGTTTTGTCCTGTAGCCAGCCTTCATCTACAACGATTTGACTGCGGGTGCTAAAAGGATTGGTGTTCAGATGAAGCAGTCTCTGTGTTGTGTCTGCTGGATCCAGGTCCTTATCTAACTGCTCCCAGTGATTATGCTGCTTTTGCTAGCAAATTGGAATGAATCGCCTTGCATGTTCATACTAACAGTGGGATATCGGTTGCTTTATTTTCCACCCCATTAGTTTTGCCAAAGCTGCATCACAACATGGGTGCTCTAATTATGCAAGCTGGAAAGCTTAGTGTTCTTTTCCTGTGTTTGTGCTGAAAGTGTCCTCACTTCTACAGCCATATGTCCTGACTTTCCTTTACTAAAGGATTGTATACTGTGTGGGACACGGCTCTTCAGGACTGGAGTTGAACATTTATAACTATAATAAGATATGATTTGCAGACATTCAACAATTTGTACATACAGCTTGCAGTGTCCTGCCCAGTATGTAATCCTGTTGTGAGGGAAAGTCAATACAAATGGATGTAGAAGTGAGGACGTTTTCAGTGCATACACATCCTATGCTAAAGGAAAGTCAGGACATATGGCTGTAGGAGTGAGGACACTCTCAACACATGCATTGTGTATGTGTCTTTACTTTTATTCACCATACAGTAGGATTACATACTGTGCAGGACATGGCCCTTCAGGACTGGAGTTGAACATCCTTGGTTTATAGATATATAGGAAATGATTTGCAGACATTAAACAACTTGAACACTTAAATGTATGAGATTTTGTTCTTCATCCATCCATCCATCCATCCATTCATCCATTCACCCATCCATTGTCTCTACCACATAACCATTGTAGTGCCAGACGGTGCCTGAAGCTCATGCCAGGGAACTCGGGACTCAAAACGGTGTGCACCCTGCATGGTGTGCCAACCCCACCATAGGGCACAAATACACCAAATCTCATACACCCAGTAAACCACTAGGGGCAAAACAACAAACTGACATGGCCAGAGTACCCAGAGGAAACCCACCAATCACTGGGAGAATATGCAAACTCTGCGCACACACAGCCCAGAGGAGAGATTCGAACCCCTAACCCTGAGGGTGCGAGGCAGCACTGCTAACACACAAACAGTTTTGTTGTTAAGAAATAATTGTTCGTGGTAACATATTGCTGTAATAAGAAGCAAAAGAACACTTGCTTTAAAATAAATTAATAAATAAATAAGCTGCCTCAGGACGCAAACTTGTTCAACAACAGCTCATCCTAGTCATGTTTGATTCCTCACTTGAGATGCATGTCCTCTTTAGACTCTGGCATCCATTTTCTCCTTTAAAAAGTAACCGCCTCGGCTGAAACAAGCTTCCCTGCTGTTATTGATGTGAATTGCTAAGTGGATTAGTCCTCCCCACATACGCTTCTCTCTCTCTCTCTCTCTCTCTCTCTCTCTCTCTCTGTCTCTCTCTAAGCAGTATGAGGGGCTCAGCAGGAGGTGTGTTGCACTGTTTTGTTTCAGGAGCTGAGTTTTAATCAGAGTGATAAGCAAAACACAGACTGGCCACATTTTGACAGAAAGATTTGTTCGAAATAAGACACTTGAGGCACTTGAGGCATCCTGAAACTTTCCAAGAGGTGTTTTAGGGTGACAATTGTCTCTCATTGTGTGTGTGTGTGTGTGTGTGTGTGTGTGTGTGTGTTTAGACGCAGGAGGTGATCCACGATCACACTGCATGACAGATTGCCTCAATATGTTATTAAGAGCTATGCTATGTAAAATTGAAAACCCCGGAGGAAGCATGCCGGCAGAAACTGCTCCCTAATGTTCATTCTCTTCTGGGATCAATTTGTATTACATCTTACAAGTATTGGAAAAGGAAAATAAAACAACTACGGCATCACTTTTCACCTTCCTTTTTTTTTTCCTAGAGACACTGACTTAAACAGCATGTGGGATTTATATACGAGTCGCCATGCCTTGTTGAGCCCTTTCCCTCATTTTTCTTCAAGTATCCAGATTGCTCTGTATATGTGTATAAAGGGTGTTCAAGTCTAGCCAGGATTTTTGATTGTGCAGAATAACAGAACATCCTTTATTTCTCTATATAATCTCCTTCTACACTAATGCATTCCACTAGCGCTTGGACACCATCGAGGTAGAAAGTCTTCACAGTACTGTACGTCGGAGCCATGGTCAGACTGTCTGTTTCACATCTGGAGCACTGGCCTCCCAGGAACTCCTTTAATAGCCCAAACATATGGAAATGACTTGGAGCGAGGTCAGGACTGTACAGGGTAATAAGGGAGATAAGTCCCAGCCGAGTTCTTGTAATGAGCAAATGGTGTTGGTGAATGAGAGTTTCATCACCGAACTTCATTCACCAGACATTTTATCACAAGTACCATATGTTGAATTTTTAATTCACACAAACTTTTCTACCATTCATTACTCATCCATTCAAAACGATCAGATGCGTGAAGAACATTTCTTAACATACAGAGGCAGACGTTCCTGATATTTCCAGGGTTTATTAGCACTTGAAACATAACCATTTAACACAGACTTCCTGCACTTCAGTCTCAACCTCATCATCAATCTTCTCTCATCATCAATGTTCGCTCTTATGTCAATACTTCAATAATCACCAATTTAATTAGAGTTATTACCCCCATTGCAGTTTTTTTGATAAGCATTTAAACATTGTGACATTCTGCTCTGCATCTCAGTTTCAGTGATGAATTTTATAAACACATAACCATTATCAAAGCTTATTGTTCACTAAGACATTTTCTTTGCCAGATTGATTGTGTTTACAGGTGAATTTACTAAACAGGGTCCTTATACAGTATATCTGTTTAACTAAATGAAATAGCTTGATTTATTTAAAAGTCATGCGTAGGGAAAATATTTGTAGGCATTATTAAAAAGTTATATGGCTTGGGGTATTGGTGGCTCAGTGGTAGGATTCTGGCATGGCATGCCGAAGGCCTGGGTTCAATTCCCAGCCAATACTCAAACCCTGTCCACTGGATGCAGTGTCAGTCCTAAGCCTGGATAAAATGTGAGGGTTGTGTCAGGAAGGGCGTCTGGCATGAAACCTGTGCCAAGCTTGTGTGGAACATGGCATGATTGTTGCTGCAGGCAACACTAACTCAAATAACATCTTGCTACTCCTGAGGTATGCCGAAGAACTTCTCTGAACACGCAACACATTGAACCTTGAGGCAGATGGACTACAGCAGCAGAAGACCACACCAGGTACCACTCCTGTTAGACAATAAAAAAGTGGAAAAACATTCCCTGATCTGATGAGTTGGTATTTTTGGTGTGACATTCGGACGGTAGGGTCAGAATTTGGCCTAAAAAACATGAAAGCATGGATCCATCCTGCCTTATATTAACCAGTCAGGCTGGTGGTGGTGGCGGCGGTGGAATGGGTGGTGTAAGGGATGTTTTCTTCGCACACTTTGTTTTTTTCTTCTTTTTTGTCCTAGGGTGTTTTTTCTTTCTACCTGAGAATAAGCACGCTGCTATGATCAGTAGTATATATTAGGGTGTAACACTATCTGACACCATCTGTATGTGTTCTGCTCCAAATATTCTTAGCTGTATTTAACTTTAAAGATGAAATGGGTGTGGCCTAAACCTCTGGACCCTAGTTGGACTACATAGGTTCCTAGACGAATGGAATATTTTCTAATTAATAGAGTTTATTACAAAATTCCTTCTCTCATAGGGTGAACCTTTAATATTTTTGGTAAGAGAAAAAATACTTTAATTAATATTCATAATTTAAATAGTGCAGATGTGTATCTATCTGAATGACAGTATTTTGTTACATCCATAATGCGTAGTACAGTATGCTGGGATGCACAGTATGCAGGAGACATGGATAGAGTTTGTGTGAGGTTAATGAGGAACGGCAAGGCTCTGTGTCTTTCTTATTACACATTATTAAGCTTGCCTGACCTGGACAGGAAGATAAATGTGTGTGATGGCACTATGTCAAGCCTACAGCTGCAAGATTCATCTAAATGTTACAGGCAAAACGAAGTGCATTTCACTTCTCTGGTTATGAAGGGATCAGAGGATTAAGCCTAAACATAATGAAAAAAAAGAAAAAAAAAAAAGTAATTTCTGGCCTGAATGTAAATATGACAGAGCATTTTTACCATTTGGAATGCTTCTACAGCCTTACTTTAAACTTAAATGTACTGTATGTTTGATTTAATGAGTGTGCACACAGGGCTTTAAGATTTTTTTTTTTTTATCTTTGTAGCATGTTAAAGAAAAAGTCATTAAAATCAGTGATGCATGACAGTAAAAATAACGCGCTGCAATTTCACACCTAACTGCATGCAATTAGCTTATGGTTGTAATTGGTTTTAAAACCACAACAGCCAGTGAGGACTGATCAGGAAAATGTTTAGTGAGCATTTTTGTTCCAGAAAATTAACCTTTGGTGGCTTTTCACTGTTTTGCTTTGGCTGATAAGACAGCCAAAAGATAGACTTTACTCACCCAGATGTTGTTGATCATTTCAATCTATCCACGTATTATCTATACCACTTAGTCCAATTCATCTTCATCCTGGGGGACCCCAACTGCTCCCATTGAAGCTGAGAGATATAAGCCATCCAGTATGTCCTGGGTCATCCCCAGTGTATCCGCCCAGCTACCATTGCCTGCTATACCTCTAACTGAAGTCTACCAGTGTACATCCTTATCAGGTGACCGGGTACAGGGTTCATCAGTCTTATCAGTGACTGAAGAAGCAACTTGGATGACTAGTGAAACCTATATACTGAACAAGAAAGATGCTTCCAGATAACCTCACCTGGATGACAGAGAATCTTCACCAACATCCTTATCAGGCGTCCGAACCATCTCAACTGGCTCCTCTTGATGCCTAGAAGCTAATTTACTCAGACTAAATGGAATCTCCACCTTTAAATGTGATATTTGTGCTGTAATTGTAGACGTAGTAGTGCGTTAGAATGAAAGTGTACAAAAGGTTTCAAGAGTTTTCTTACAAATCCACAAGTTGTGAGTAGCTACAAATTGGCTTACCGGGGAGTTGTTGGGGTACTCTGTAATGATTTGCAGCTTGTCTGTATGGGCTATGAATTTTTTGAGCATGCTTAAAATATTTGTAGTTGATCTATGGCTTTTATGAATCATAGTCAGCCATTACTGGCCAATGAGCAAAGGAAATCCTACAGAGACCTTAGGGAACAGCTACATTGTGTCATGAATCTAAAGTCATCATGTGATGTGGCAGCAAGAAGCCATATGATACTTCTAAATACATTTATAACAACTTATCATCTGTAAGCTAACAAACAATGTGTCTGTAAAGATTCTCAGTCATCCAGGTGATGTGTAATATGTAGCTCAGTAGGGCAGCATGGTGGCTTAGTGGTTAGCACCTTCACCTTGAGCTTCCAGGCTTTGGGTTCGATTCTCACTTCGGGTCTGTGTGCATGGAGTTTGCATGTTCTCCCTGTGCTTGGTGGGTTTCCTCCAGGTGTTCCGGTTTCCTCCTACAGTCCAAAGGCATGCAGGTTAGGCTAATTGGCATTTCCAAATTGCCTGTAGTGTGTGGATTGGCACTTTCTCTCATTTATATAAATATATATATTTTTTAAATCTCTTCTTTTTTCTTTAACTCCTAGCTGGCAGCTGGAAGTGGGAGTCTGGCTGCAACTTGTACACTGCTTTCAGTGCTGATTTCAGATTTTTGCAACTCCATGGTGAGGGTCCTGCCTTGGTCCAGGTCGAGGCAAAGGTTCTCCAGGATCTCTAAAATGTTTTTTTATAAGGTTTGTTGGATTCTCCAATGGATGTGTTGTTGACCTGTTCTGCATACCTGAGCAAACCATCTCAGGATCCACAGCTGGATTTGCTTTTGCTCTTTTACTGTTGGTTTCTTGACCAGATTGTAAAAGTTCAGTGGTACAAGCCGGGTCACCGCATTTGGAAATGCATCTAGTCTGTTCATTAATTTTTCTACTAGAGACCGCTAGACCCTACATACTGTAGGAAATGTGGTATAGATAATAAACGGATGGACGGATGGATAATCAGATGGATGGATAAACATGTAAATGCATGCATATTTATTGTGACCATATCTCATTTGCATAAATAAATGTAAAATGTACTTATTAGAATATCAACATTCCACTGCTAGAAACTGATTTTTATCTGTAATGTTTTAAAAAGGTTACCCTTTGGTAATTATTTGGAAAAAAAAGTCAAACTAATAAAGGCTTAGAACCTGAAAAAACAAGACGAAACAAGAGAAGCCTGTGCTTCTAGGATTGATGGACATGTTGGAAATATTGTTTAGATCTTAACTCTGAAAACAAGTCTAAATGAATATTTATGCAGATAAAAGTAAATAAAATGACATGCAACATTTGCAGTAAGGAAGATAGTATTAGCGTAGCACAAGGGTCAGATGTAAAAGGTTGAGAATTTATGGTGTGTTTAAGCATTCTCTCTCTCTCTCTCTCTCTCTCTGTGCTGTACTGGGGAATAGAGAATTTTACAGATGGCCATAGAGTATCGGAGAAATCTTCATGTGCAACAGGTGTGTCATAGTGACCAGGGTTAGTTGTGAGAAAATTGATGGTCCTTCCATGTTCTCTCTTCTCACCTTCTATTCTAACATCAGATCGATCCCTGTGCTCCCCGTGCACCACCTAGCAAATTCCATTGCGGCATGTTTACATTCATAATGTCGAGAACTTGCGTCAGCTTCCCAGTAATAGCAAAGCTGTCGTGTGTAGATTCTCTTTCTCACACATCCACCCACTTGCCTCTCCCTTCTGCATGATCAATGGTGGCCGTGTTGCTTATTAATAAAGGAGGAAATGAATAGAACAGGAAGAGATTATGAGTTTACCTTTTTACACCGCCCCTGATTTATGACTCTCACACAAAGACAATTAGTCACTCAGAGATAATGAGTAGATATCAAGCACTACTCCATCGCACTGTATTAGGTGTAAATTGTTGTCGCTGTGCACTGACGTGTTTCGACTTAAAATAAAAACATTTGCCAGGAAATGAAACGTGAAGATGTGCTGCTGATTATTTTGAGTCAAAATTCATAAGGTAAGCAAGTGGTACAAACAACAATGGCGTTGAATTCTTAAGTACGATTGGAAAGGAGGTTTTAATGAATTTTTATACAGCATGGTCCGTCACAAAAGTGCATTCTCAGAATTAAAGTGCATGAGGAAGTAAAACCAATTGACATTGACAGATGACTTCAAGAAAGTATGGTGATGGGTGTTAGCTTCAGTGACAGTCCAAAGGTTTTAACGAAGGCTGTACTTCTGTCAAAGGTGCCTCGGAGCCCACTGCAGTCATTCCCGTGACTGTTCAGCAAGTGAAAATTTTGACAACTGGTGGAAGAGACGCGTCTGTCTGTCTGAACTGTATACATAATCATTCACTAACACCACATGCACATTACAGAAACTCAGCTGGGAGTTATTGCCACATCCCTAGTACAGTCCTGATTGTGTACTAAGCCATTTTGACATGTTTGGGCCATTAGGGACCCTACAGTAGGTCCTGGAAGGCCAGTGTTTCAGACTTGAAGCAGGCAGTCCGGTCATGGCTCCGGCATACGGTGAAAGCTTTTAAAAGCTCCCCAAAGGTAGCATGGTGCCTTATTGGTTAGCATTGTCACCTTGAATCATCTTACAGTAGCTTTGTTACACTACACTGTCACTAATTATTTTCTTATAGCAGCACACTTTCATACTGTATATTGTATCGTTTAGTTAATGGACATTTCTCCCTGAATTTTAAGGCTAAGGTTAGGGTTAGAAGTATTCATTTCTTCTTTGCTAACAATTTTCCGGTACACATTTGACAAATTCCAATTGGTGGAATTGCAACTTGAAAGTCTTTATGTATAAGAAACTATTTAGATGCATTTTTCTATGAAATGTTGATAAATGACGGCTCTTGTGTTCCGGCAAGTTTAGACAATGACAAAAATGAGGATGATTTTGAATATGCCCAGCGGAGGTGTGCTTTTCAAGAGAAAATGAATGCTGTGTGAAAGCTAATGTCCCATCTGGAAGCTTGCCAAATGTTCATCTTTTGTTCACCTGCCTTTGGAATAATAACCGAGCGATAATCAACAGCACATGAAACTGCCACTTACACATCGCTCCATTTGGTTTTGTTGTTTTGCTGAAGAACTGATTTGTTTGGGCCGGTGGTGAGCCCTGAAACCAAAAAAAGTGTACACGTTAAATAGAATGAAAAGCTTGAAATAAAGAATCTGTTTGGAAAGAGAGAATATGAGTGTAAAGAAAAATATTTTTGTTCTCTTCCTGAATGCTTACAGACTTAAAATGTGATTAGAAACTGTAAAAACATTGTATTTTGCCTTTTTTGTGAGTGTCTTGATTAACCAGTATCTAGGGGCAGTTGCCGTACATTTGCATCAGGTCTTTAAAAAATATATATATTTTATGTTTATTTCTTCAGATTTGATTATTACCTTTTAAAACAACTGTGTTGTAGTGGATTTTTTATTTTTTTTATTTTTGTTGAACAAAAGCATGATTGATATTCATACACAGAATGATATAAAGAAGCGAGGCTGAAGCTGATTTCTTTCAGGCCAGATTGTACATTCATGCAGCACAAGTCTAAATGCACTTCATTTAATTAAAGTTTAAAATAACATTTTGCCTTTTATGCAAAATGAATCTTTTTAGTCATTCTTAGACATTCAGAGACTCCAGTGTGCATGTGCAAAAAATGAAAAAAAAAAAAAAAAAAAGATCCCTGATTTTTGTCCTTTTTCCATTTTTGTATTGACCAATATTTCAATTAGATTACCTGCCTATTGTGATCTCATGTAAGAATAGCCCCTCCCCTAATTTGTTGCTCAGCCCTGGTGTTCTTTGGAGGGGAGTGGTTTAGCAATAGCTCATTTATATAGACACTGAAATCGTGCTTTTGGATGAGAAGTGAACAAATTTTCAATGAAAATGGTTACAACTTTTATGTGTAATGTGTTTGTTATGTGCAAGAGGGTTGAAGAGTTTTAAAGTTAAAAAGCGAGAGAGAGAGAGAGTCCATTGGCGCCCTCGTAAATGCTTTATCGCTGTGGTCAGCTTTATTGAATGGGGTAGCAACATGGAGAATAGAGACACAACTCAGCCCCAATGTGTGCATGTGTCCTATTTAGATTAAAGGTGACACATTAACACTGCTGTGCTCAGAGAAAATAATTGGTTTCATTAGGAAGGCTGGCGGTAGATGACTAGTTTTATCTCTATACTTTACTGGTAATAGTGGGCCATTGGAGATGTGCTCCAATCATGACAGATTGGTTGCAAGTCCCTCAATTCAAATTATAGGTGATAATGGGTCTACACTCTCAGGTGATACCCAGTGCTTCGTAGCTGTTAGGCTTTCACTGGGACCAAGTCTGCCCTGAGGCAGTAAAGGCACTGGCATTTACCCAGTTTATTTTCTGCAGTTTTTGGTAGCTTGTATATGTGAGTCAGATCAAGCCAAGAGGAGAGTTTAGCTTAGTGCGTCCATGCCCAAAACATTTCCACTGTCATTGTTTGAAGCGTATTTATAGTCAGGCTGAGGATCTTTTGGCCTAATCTTCCCTCACGGTATAATTACGATGTCTTGTCTTGGATCACTGCTGAGTTTCTCTTGAGTTATTCCTATCCAGACGATTCTCTGGTCTGGTGCCATGGCAAGACTTCTTCTTACTGACAATCTTGGGGTTTGAATTTACAATGTTTTGTCACAATTTGTGTAAAGACTGAGTGAACATAAAAATAAAAAATTAATACAGTGAAGGGAAAATTCTAATCATTTCAAATGAAAGACAAGAACATTCCCCCCCCCCCTTTTTTTTTTTTTTTTTTTTTACGTTTTTTTATTTGCAGTTTTTACTCAAATCTATCTTATGGGCAGGTGTTACATGTATTATGAGTATATTGTAATATTTAATAATATTATAGTAGTAACATGGTAATATTTGAGGCAATCATATTCTGCATAATGTGTCCTGTGTATGGTTGTAACGGCCTGGAGTCCCTGGGCCCAAACCAAGCCACCATGCTGCCATGCCATGATATCAATAATAATAATAATAATAATAATAATAATAATAATAATACATTTTGATAAGAGAATATGTCAGATAATTGCTCATTTTCATTGTTTTTTCCTACATCACATTTATGAACATTTGGTGACTAATGGAAGGTTTTCCAGCACAGCAGACAGAAGATTGATGATCCAAAACAAACACTGAAAAAAAAAAATGGACAATGCACACTGGCATTTTATTTGAAATAAAACTTGAACTTGAACAAATTCCATCAGATAGCTGAAAAAGATGCGATTTCTCTAAATAGTGTAGCCTGCAGTAAGGTGCATTCAGAAAGGAGATCAAGTCAGGCAGACTCTCAGCCACACTCCTCCTTCCTCTTAATGAAAATGCTTTTGATCTGAAACATCTCAAAGCCGTGGCTGTCTCAGATGAGAATGAATGTTTAATTTGGGGAAACATCATTGCACATCATTCAGCCATTCCTTTTTTCCAGTTTCCTCAGCACATTGCTTCTGTAATTATCTTTGCATGCCAGCTTTGCCTCAAAGAAGTTTTGCATATTAAGAAAGTCTCGCATATTAATTTGTATAATTAACATGTGATCTTTCACAGCTTCCAAGATCTATTTGGCAATTAGTAAACTATTTTTTTTTAGTCTTCTTTAGGCTTTCCATATTACCCACAATACCATTTGTCTACCTCAATCTCACTTCAAAAGAGAGAAATGCAACAGTCCTTTAGTTCTTTAAGGCCAGTTTTAACTGGCATTAAGACAAAACTTTTTCTTTATACTGATCTACGTTTTCAATTCCTCATCTGTGATTCACTCACTGACAGGGAGTATTTGTACAACTTAGCGTAAACAAGATACAAGATACTCAACAAGATACTCAACTTTACGAAACTTAATTTCTTTATATTAATAAGTTAGACAGAGAGTTCTGCTGTACAGAAAGACAGGCAGAAGTGTACACTGGCTTCAACCTGAAATAATAATATCACTGATTACATTAAAGCTGATTGGCTTATTTTTAGCTTTAACCTTTTAACTATGCTAGAATATACACAGTGTATATATATATGAAGTTCAAACTGAGCATCATAATGGAGAAAGAATGGTAGTTTAAGTGCTTTTGAACTATCTTGAATATCTAAGGTTTACAGAGAATGGTCTGAAAAAGAGAAAACATCCATTAAGGGCAGTTCTCTTGGTTAAAGTGCCTTGTTAATGCCATAGGTCAGAGAACAACAGCCAGACTGGTACGAGCTGAAAGAAAGGCACCAGTAACTCAAATAACATCTCATTCCAAATGATATATGCTGAAGAGCATTTTTAAATGCACATCAGATGGTCTACAGCAGCAGAAGACCACACCGGGTGCTGTTTCTGCCAGATACGAACAAGCCACTGAAGCTAAAGTTCACATAGCCACACCAAATTTGGACAGTAGACGATTGGAAGAATGTTGCCTGGTCTGTAGGGTCTCGATTTCTGCTGTGACAGTCAGATGGTAGGGTCAGAATTTGGCATAAACAACATGAAACCATGGATCTATCCTGCCTTGTATCAACAGTTCAGGCTGCTGCTGGTGGTGGTGGTGCAATTGCGTGGGGGAGATTTTCTTGGCATACTATTTTCTTGGCACCCCTTAGTACCAATCGAGCATTGTTTAAATAGCACAGCCTATATAAATATATTTTTTACAAAAATAGCATATGGTTCAAATTCTTTCCACTTTTGTTAGTGTGACTTTAAAAGGCTATGAACTTAACAAGTATGTTATAATTACACAGAAATTATTTTAATATTAATATTATTCTATACAGTATATCATAAAGCAAGATTCAGTTTTCAAAGTTTCAGAAAACTGAAACTTATACTTTTCAACTTTTAGTAGGACATTACAAACATGATGAGAACTAAAAGGGAACTGATTTTGGAAATTATTATCAGTTCCCCTAAGCAGAAAATATGCTCTAAGAAATTATTCAAAAAAGAAAAAAATATATATATATACAGGATACACCAAAAAGTATGTACACGCCTGACCATCACAGCCATATTTGCTAATTAACCATCCTGTTCCAGGTTGATTCCCTCTTTACTTTTAAAGATATGTGGGAAAGAAAGTAGACAAAAAGTAGAGTTCTTCTGGTTTTACCATACAATTTTAAAAAAGAGCTTATAGATAAAATTACAGTAAAACCTCGGACTGCGAGTAATGCGGTTTGCGAGTGTTCCGCAAGACGAGCAAAGATTTGTAATAAATTTTGACTTGGAAAACAAACAAGTCTTGATTTACGAGTACCGAGTATCATGTATCACGCATGCGCTTCTT